>CM025786.1:8457279-8487463 GCA_014636745.2 Centella asiatica | reverse complement strand
ATATATATATATATATATATATATATATATATATATATATATATATATATCAATTTATTATAATACATTTGAAATATCTTAAAATTCAATTTGTTCTACATAAATATGAGATATCGAAATTACAAAGTTCATATTTGTAATTATTTTTAAGCATTTTATTATATTAATATCAAGGCGCACGTAATGCACGTGAAAATTTTCTATTTGACTTTGATTTTCATTTGTTACTTTTGTATCTCAATGAAAAGTTGCAAATGATAATTTGAGATATCTGAAGGAAAAAAAAGGAAATGTCAACGGACATCAACAATCTATACAAATAAATATATTCAAAATATACGTGACAAATTATTAACCGTTAAAATTTTAATTATGGATTCATCGATATTTATCAATTTCCTATAAATTTTAGTTATATCAATTTGTATATATTTTATGTATAAATTAGTGTTTTTAGCACCGCTCCTAAAATAATAAGAGACAATATTGAAGTTAAAGAGAGATTCCATGATTGTGGAGATAAGTAATTTATTTTTTTTACTATTATAGTTTCTTTTGAATTGAAATGATAAATGTTACTCCCCTTTCTTTTGCTGTCAATTTTTGCTCCATGTCCTCTGCAGTACTATCTCATCTCTCTCCTAAACATGTGTTGCGCTTTTTTTTTTTTTGTTATTTAGAGATGACACAAAATGATCGGACAATTATTTTAAAGGCCAACCTCTTAATTAATACTAGCATAGGTGGCACAAGTAATGCGTGTATAATATATATATATTTTTAACGTAATATTTTTTAAAGGCAAAAAAATATTTAACATAATGGTGTAAAACGTGTTTGTATTTTTTAGAGTTAAATTAAATATTAGGGACACTCATTTCTAAATTTAAAGGAGTGAAACATCATATAGCACATAAAATTAGGAAGATACGTAATAACCGAAAAAAACCTCTCCGTTCTCCCACTCTCCCACACAACTACATTTTCCCTTTTCTTTTTCTTTTTTTCAATTTTTTAACGCTGACCCTAAATTATCAAAATTAGTTATTAAGCGAGTTAGATGCTTAATTAATAGAGATAAATAATATCATAATCAGTAAAAATTTTAAAAAATTTATATCATAATTAAGACATATAATTTTATATTTAGAATTATAGTTCAATTTTAAACGCTAAGGTTGTGTTTGGTTGGATATAATAGAATGACATGATAATTGAATGAATAAATAAAAAGAAAAATATAGGTGAAAAATAAAGATCGTAAAACTATGTTGGAAGTATGAGAATGAAGAAATTGTAGATTATGTATAAAATTTTAGTTATGATAAAATAAATAATCTCCATGTAAGAGAGTGAGTTTAAAATTTTCATAATATTATGTAAATGAACGAAAAAATGAATGAATTTTAACGTAAATGATTTAACAAATAGTTTAAATTTATTTTATTTTCATGTCATTTCATTACATCAAACGAAACACAACATAAATGTATTACTACCAGAGTAATTTTTAGAGGAAATTGGCAAATGAATGGAGTAATTATTTATAACGAAAATGATAACGTTGTATTTAGTTTGATATAATAAAATAATATGAGAATATAATGAGTTAATAAGAATAGAAGTAGAAGGGAAAGATAATAATTACAAAATTATGAGAAAAAGTATGAAAATTTAGAAATAGTAAATTGTGTTTAATTTTAGTTGGGATAGAATAAACAACATCTATCAAAGAAATCAATTTAAAAATACATAGAATTTTGTAAGAATAAATGAAAAAAAAAATAAACTTCACGTGAATATTCTAACTATTATAAAATTTATTTCTTTTATTTATATGTTATTTCATTATTTCAAACCAAACATATATATATTTGATTAGTGAGTCATCGAAACCGTTGTTGACAACTCTTACGTTATGTTCATGAGTTTTGAATATAAAAGAAAAAAATAGAAAATTTTTAAATAGATACAAAAGAATAGAATAGAAATTTTATAAGTTTTCTTTATTGTTTTTGAATTTAGTAAATGAAAAGAAGAGAAAAAAATAAATGTCCATTTTATCCTTAATATTAATTTTTAACGTGGTTGTAACTTAATATTAGTATTGATCTTTATAATATGTAAAGTAACGATAATAAATTTTATATTCAAATCTTGTCATTTTTGAATAGAATAGTGGCTAATTTTTTTATTCTTCAGAAAAAACTCATAAACAAAAGAAATGAATACAAGTTTTCTATCAAGCTAAAAAAGAAAAAACTCGTGAACATATATCCTTAACCTCCGTCGCCCCCCCCCCCCCCCCCCCGGCCCCGCCCCCCGCCGAATACGTGCCACGTTGCGTCCGTAGTACCTACGCCACTTCCTCTTCCTCCTACACTTGTGCACATTACTAGTTTTACATATTTAAGCTCCGAGTCGATTCCATACTTAAGAATTCTTCTTAAATTACTAGAAATGGAAACAATTTATTAAGCTCCGAATCTTCTTTACACTTTCAGATTCTGCTTAATTTAACAGAAATGGAAACAATTTACAAGGGTTCGGAGCATGGGTTTTTAGATATTTGCTCCAGAGAAGTCGGATTTTCTCACCCCAGAAACTTTGCTCGCCGATTTTCTGCTTCTGAGGTCAGTAATAATATATGTTTGTGGTTGTAAAGATATGCCTATTCGGTTTTTTATTCTTTTTTCCTATTTTTATTGAATAATAATATTATTATTGTTATTTTTATTACTATTTTGTTGGATAAGTATAATTTAGCATTATTAATTGAGCAAGTGTGAGAATTATGTGAATTTCTTGTTTTTGATGCAATATTGAGTATTTATCATTTGTTTGTTGTTGAGGGTTCAGCTGAATCTTGATAATGGTTATGAATTACCCGTGTGAAATACATGTAACTAATTGCTTGAATGGGCTGGTTCAGTTATTCTTGCTTTTTTATAGGTATATCTTGTGTCTGCAATTTGTTTTTGCAAGTGATCCGTTTTCTTTGTAAATTTTGTTCAACAAAATTAAACTGAACATGGTAGTTCTGTTTACTTTACGAAATTTAAATCGAAAGTTTATGTCTGGCAAAAAGAAACATCTGGTTATGATTTTAGGAACTGTATCTGGTGATGAGATTCTGAATATGGTAAACACTAACTGAGCATTATTAGAATGAGCTAACTGCTGTACATTGTTTTTTGCTGGTTTAGGTTGTAGTGAAGCGAATTGGTCTTTATGGGAAACTAGACGGTCATGAGGGTTGCGTAAACGCTGTGGAATTCAACTATACTGGTGATCACCTCGTGTCAGGCTCTGATGATCAACAAGTTAAATATTGGAACTGGTCGTCTAAGTCATTGATCTTTTCTTATTCATCTGGTCACTTGGACAACATATTTCAAACCAGAATTATGCCATTTACTGATGACAAGAAGATAGTAACTTCTGCTGCTGATGGCCAGGTCAGCCTGTTAACAAGATTTTTTTTAATAATTCATTATGTGTGTGTATTGATATAAGTATATTCTGCTGATCCTGAATAATAGAACAAAGTTAATAACTAATAAGCTGTTGATCACACTCATGAAGGTTACGTGTTACAGAAAAATCAGTAGCAATTTTTATTCAGCCAGCTCAAGATACCTTGTCTAACTTCATACCATCTGTGGGCTGTTGTTTGCCATTCTATCTCTCTTTTAAATCAGTCACTCCAACTTGCAGGTCAGACTTGGTGAGGTATTGGAGAATGGTCGTGTGGAAACAAAAAGGTTAGGTAAGCACCAAGGTCGCATACACAGTCTTGCAGTTGAGCCAGGAAGTCCTCACACATTTTACAGCTGTGCCAAGGATGGTTTTGTTCAACATGTAGGTTATATTGATGAGTTTTCCTCGGAAAAGCTTTAATTTAGTTTGTCTTGATCTTAGAATTCCTTTGCAGTTTGATCTACGAAGTAATTCTGCTATAAAGCTTTTCTGCTGCTCCTCCTTCACCGAGAACAATCAGAACTTCTCAAGCAGCATAAGGTTGAATGCCATTGTCATTGATCCCAGAAATCCCAACTATTTTGCCATTGGAGGTTCAGATGAATATGCCCGTGTCTATGACATTAGGAGATACCAGTTGGATGCATCAAGTAATGTAGATGCACCTGTTAATACGTTTTGCCCTACTCACTTAATTAAGACTCATGACGTTCACATAACGGGATTGTCTTACTCCAGATCTAGTGAACTGCTTATCTCTTACAATGACGAGCTCATTTATTTGTTTGGTAAGATTATGGGATTAGGTCCTAATCCTTTGTCTGTCCCAAGTGAAGATTTGCAGAGACTGGAAAAACCACAGGTTTACCTAGGGCATAGGAATTCACAAACAGTTAAAGGAGTGAGTTTTTTGGGTCTTGATGATGAATACGTTATGAGTGGGTCTGATTGTGGTCATATATTTATCTGGAAGAAGAAAGGGGCCAAACTTGTACGTCTAGTTGCAGGTGATAGGCAAATAGTGAACCAACTAGAGCCCCATCCCCATATGCCTTTTATTGCCACTTGTGGAATAGAAAGGAGTGTAAAGCTCTGGGTTCCTTCATCAAAAAGTTTTCCTCCTCTGCCTCTTGATGTAGATGAGGTACCATCTTGATGCTGTATTTAAAGTTTATAGGTTCTGCATGAAGATAGCTTTAGAAGCTGTAATCTTTGTTCTTTGTTCCTCATTTCTTTCTTGTAACATGTTTGTTTGTGTACCAGATTATGCAGTCTAACAAGAAAGGCAGGGAGGATCATTCACGGGTTACACTTACCCCTGATGTAATCATGCATGTTTTACGATTGCATAGGAGGCAAGCATTGGCTTATATTGAAAGAAGATACAACAGACCTGATGTTGAGAGTGATGAAGATGACAGTGATGCTTTTTTCTTAGGATTTTCTGATGGTGATTCTGAAGATGGTGCTACTGGTAATTCTAGAGATTGCAACGTCAGTTAGATCGCATGCGACTCATAAGTAAGCATATTTCTCTATTCTTTATAGTTATTTCGTCTTTTTCCCCTTCTTTATTCTCGTACATGCTTCCAAGACATCTATGGCTTATAGATTATCTCTAGCTATAGAATTAATAGGATTCTTGATATCCCACTGGTAACAAGTCGCAGCTGCAACATCGTGTAATATAACATGGATATGAAGTAGAGCTCTCATGCGTATGGCATAGTCGAAAAAGGGAAAAGAAAACCTCCCGTTTGTTGGTTTAGTAGGTAAGGGTGAAGAGAAAGGGGAGGGAAGCAAGGAAAGCGTTTGTTTTGATTTGACCCTCGACCTTTCATTCAAAGAAATGATGCACTTTCAACTTAACTCAATCATGCCTTTTATCCAAAGTATTTTGGGTATTAGGCTGGAACTTGAGTTCAAACAAACGAAGATAAAGATCCTTTGTGATTCGGATCGCAATTTTAGATTTGAAGAATAGTGAGGTTTGATATTTACTAAGTTATTCCCATTACTCTAGCATAATGTGGTTAGCTGGAAGTGAAACCCAAGATAGTTAACATGATGAAACACAACAAATTCCTAATTCCTTTCAACTCACACTGTGAAATGCTTGCTACATGCTTCTCGAAACTTCCGAGACAGGAAAGTTGAAGTATGAAATCAGAGAATGATCACAAAATAGCATGAGAAATGTCCTATAGCAATTACATATTAAGACAAGTCACCAAGGACAATGTTTATGTCTTGACTTGAAAGGAACTTTCACACGTAAACTGATTGGATAACATTTTCGTTTTTAATGCTTATATTAATTTATTTGTTCCTTTTGGTTTTCCTCTTCAATGGCCCGAAAATGTAATATCAAAGCAAGTCTGCCTCTCATTATCTCACAGTGAAATTAAAAAGGCTTGCAATGGAATGCTCCTCCAACTACCTGCTATATCAAAGATTTGTTTTTGCAAAGTAGGTATCTTCTTGGACTGAAGCCGAGTTTGCTCGTCGTTTGCAAACTTTCATTTTAAAAGATTTGTGAACCTGTACATATGGTCAGCTCCTCCAGCTACATGCAATGTTTATGATACATTTTCTGCTGAGGAGGTCTGCCTTCTCATCGAAAAATAATGCATTAGGAATCTTATGGTTTATTCTTCCTTTGAATATGCCTTGCAAGCATCAGATGTCTTTATAAAACTCCATTTTCCTCTTTTAATATTCTGAAACAAGTACCCCAAAATCTATTGAAAAGCATATGTATACACTAATACACAGATAATGAGGAACACTTTTCTACAATTTAAACTATTCAATAATTAAGATTCATGTTGCGAAAAAGACTTCCACAATTGTAGCTATTAGATATCTATTCTATGATTTTATCTGTAAGGAACGTGCCATTCAGCAACAATTTAAAGTTGATACCAAGATTCATTGGATGGGATGTTCTTTACTTAGTCTGAGAATTATTGACACAATATCATTGGTACGTTCAAAGATACATTTTCAGTTTGAGAGTAAATATCATTGCGAGAAAGTGAGGCATCTTTTTGAGCACGAAGTTTGTAAATTTTTCAAAACAAATTGTGTTCTATCGCTTTCACACCCTGAATTTTGCTCTTCATTTTTTTTAATCTAAAGATTCAAGGAGCCCCATTAACCCCGTGTCAATCACCCATATCCAAGCTTCGGAGATTTCTTCTCATTGTTCAGGTTCTGTTTTACGTCTTCACTACTTGCAAGGCATGATGCACAAATATTTATGGTCTTCTATAATTTGGTTGTGACACAGCACCATCGGAGTGGTATTTCCGGTGGTTGCTTAATATCAACGAGCTAGGACTTGACATTTCTGGAGGACGAAAGGAGGCCACTCAATGAAAGCTAACAGAAGCTTGCAAGGACTTGGCGCAAAATTTGGAGCAATAATTACAAATCAACTAACGTAAATGTATTGATTCGAGTGTTGCTGGCCAGACTTATGTGGTGTTGTTGACATTAACCGCTGGCAGCTAGTTTTGATGGCAAGATCTCATAGTGTGGATTGATCAAAATGCACGGCGTTAATACTCTTGAAAATGGTGTTATTTGATAAATTATGGGAGTATATAAAAAATCTTCGGCGGCAGCGTGTTGATAGATAAAACCTGCTATATCTTAGTATTACAGTTCAGGAAGTCATGAATGCATGTTACTCTTAGATAAGTGTTAGATTGTGCTTGTACAGGTTGTATGGTTTCATCTTGTTCTGCAATTTTGTTGAAACCGGGCATGATAAAGTATAATGTTATAGGTACATATGGCGGCATGAGCATAATAAGCTTGAGTTGTTCATATAAGCTATATCTATTTGCCTTGGGATTTATATATTCATTTTTTTTTCCAGCTTTTTGTCATTGTGCTATAATATACACGTGCTACACGAATATAAAGATGTGTTACTGTACATAATATGCATAAAGTGCTTGTTCCTTTATTACTATTTTTTTTAATGTATTAATGTTGAAATTTAACTTGGTACTTAAAGTTAAAATCGTAAGGTAAAAGGTGTTTGGATGAAAAAATTGGTTAAAGTAAAAATCTAATGGAAGATATAGCCAAAATTTAAAAGATCTTGGATTACAGTTAAAAACTAGTTAGTAAATAAGTACGAAAAAAATACATAGAGATTTTAATTTGAAAAGTAATTTTTGGTAAGAAATATGAAAGAAACGAAAATCGATATGTAGAAAGTATAAATATAAAATCGATTTTGGAGCCAAAACATCACCAAAAATCAATAAAAATGCAACAATTAAATTGCACCAATGATTGCGATGATGGTGATGGTTTCAATCTTTGAAATAACATGTATATTGGTTGCGGTTTTGGTTTTATACTTTTCTCGCATCAAAATCACACCAATATTTAAATTTATATTTTTAATATATTAATATGTTATTATTTTACATATATACGTATATGTATAAAGTTCTATATATACATTAATACATTATATATATATATATTTATATTGTTTGTATGTTGGTATACAATTATGTTAATTATTTATCTATAATTTATATTATGCAAATATTAATTTAATTAAAAGTAATTTTGATGATCTTAAATATCATGTTTATGGACAATCGTCTAGTTAAAAATGTAATATTTTAAATTTTATATAGCTATAAGTTAATTACGTTATAATTTGTTATAAATAATTTTAATTTGATATTGTATTATTCAAAATCAAAATCACATCGTACTAATCGGTTGGGATAACGATTTTAAATTCATAAAATCGCATTTTATTAGTACGCGTCAGTTTGTACTCTAAATCTCTCCGCTGGTATTCATAGTGCGGACTTGAAACAATGATACCCTTATTTAGCATTCTTCTGTTAATTTTTTGAATATTGATTTCACAAGGGCATTTATTGAACAGAGGGAGTGTCATGTCAGTCATGTCATACTGATAAAAAAGAGGAGGGAGGTGGGGTGCGTTGGGAGGGGGTGGGGAAATTCACCATAAAATTATAGTAAACAGGAGTGATGTGCACCTTCTTCAAAATTAATACAGAAATTATAGAGAACATGATAAATATTTATGAAAATTTTAATGATAATTACAAAATAAATAAATAAATAAATTTCCTGCAGTCCATATTTAGAAATCAAACTACAGTCCATATAAGTAATCTTATAAAAATTACCAAATTTTTAAATAAAGTTGTCAATTTGGTTTAAACTTATTCAGTGATTGTCTATAATTTCAAATTTAGTTTATTACGGTCTTTCGTAGAGAGATTTTGTACCTGTTTGTTTCGACTTAAAATTATGATATTGTAAATTTTGACAATGTAATTTATACCGTCATAATCTAAAATATTATAATTTTAAACTGAAACAAACGACATTTTTATATTGCAAGAAACTAGTGTATACCACCCTATAAGTAAATTGACTTCTATAAATAAAAATTAAAAAATTCAACTAGAGAAGGGAAAGTCTGTAGATTTGAAGATAAAAAGGCTCCGCAAAATAAGGTCTTAAAAATAAAAAATAAAAACTTCTAAGTCATGAGAAAAAAATTTAAAAAAAAATTACGCTTATAAAATACAAAATACTACATATAATGAAAAGATGGGAAGTGTGAGAGAGACTAGCATATTGACAACTTAAAAAAGTGTAGAAAAATATGGTAAGAGAGCAGCATTCGACAACTCGTAGCATATTGACAACTAAAGAAGAAAGAGTCGTCATTTTGAATGACGGTTGCTACAGTAGGATCGATTTCGAAGGGACAAAATATAAAAAAACTCAGATTTTAGTAGAAAATGATAGATTATAAATATTTTTTAAAAAAGTAAAACCAAAATTATGGGGTCAGTTCCATTTTTATTTTTTATTTTTAATTGGATGAAAGTTTTTCATAGTTTAAACTCACTAAAAGTTAGGCAGTGGCTATAAGAATTTACAAAGCAAATGGGGGTAGCCGTGACTAGATGTAAATCATAGTAGAACTGTAAATGCAGACCAATTATCCCAAGTCAATTGGTATCAGAGCATCAAATTCGATCCAGCCACATCTTCTAAGTTGCAACTCGTTCTGACATACTGACATCGCCACTTTCATCCATCAAAAATCCGATTCAAACATGTTTTTCCATCAATTTTCTATTTAGCTTCATTTGTTCTATCAATTCCGATCATGTTTCTGCCATAAACACAAACAAAAACAGGATTGAACACCAGAGATCTGGAAATCTGCTATTCCTACAACTATTCTGTCCAAGAGTTACAACATGAACTTACTAGTTTCAAGGAGTTTACTAACGAGAAATTTCTTGAGGTAGAAGAGAAGTTAAGACTTAGCTATGAAGTGTTTAACCGGACTGGTGAAAGGTAAACTTGGAGTTTCTGATCTGGAGTTCCTAAATGTATTTACAGGAAAGGAGAAGGGTCCAAAGGAAGGAACCAATTATCTTGCATTCTAGAGGCATGTTCAGGAATCCTAAGGAGGCTAGGAAACTTAGCAGCAGGGAATGTAGGACAGAATTATTGAGTGTGCTTGAAGAAAATAATTCTGAGTTGACATTTCCTTATGGCAAGAAAGTTGTAGACAAGATTTCTGTGGTGACTAGTTTGCATGCTAAAGGATTGTAGAGATCCAGTTCCTGCTGAGAGTAGCTTGGCAAACAAATATGAGGTTCTTGACTTGTCCTCCTATTGTACTAGTAATTGTGAAGGTCATGGAGGTGTTTATGGAGCCTCTACAGCGAGTAAAGAAGTGAGTAAATAAGATTTAGATGCATCATTGGAGTATTCTGTGAGTACTGATAATCAGAATCAGGGTTCCAAGAGTGGTGAGTTTGTTTCTTCGGTTGATAGTGACGAAGATGATGTGCCAGAAATGAACAGGGGTTGTGAAAGTATGGAGGAAACTAATGGTGCTGAAGATAAAAGAATTGAAGTGTGCTTCAGATTATGACAAAGATGCCCAGATTTCTCATTCCAGAGTTTCCATCCTCAATGAAGGAGGAGATGCTATCTGTGGTATTGACGTTCTGAGGAATAGTTTAGGCCCTGGTTTTGGTGAAAAGCAAGAAGCTTATGTGCCGCAAGGGCTGCAACTAAGTGATTCATAAGTTGGAAAGTTGCAACCACTTCATGTGAGTTGGAATGCAAAACCTGTGCCATGGCGAGACAAAATGGACTTGGTAGTAAATTTAGATAGCTCAGTAGATGGAGGTAGTACTTGGTGTTTCCTCTATGAGCATGCTGCTAGCAGAACTGGAAGCAAGGTTCAACCAAGTCGGTCACCAAGAAAAGACTTTACTAGTGATGATCAGAGAAATGATGGGTCTATGAAACTTTATCCTAAATTTCTGATTAGAAGAGAGAAATCATTTGGAAAAGGACCTAATTTTGAGCATGCCCCAAAATATTATGAGCATCGTGAACATGAAAATGCAGCTCAAGTCTTTAGTAAGGGTTGTGTATTTTTGGAAGAGACCTATGCTGCAACCAAATCATTCTATGAAGAGGCTCCAACCTATGATGACTGTGCTGATTATGAGGAAGTTCTTAAGTGTGGAAGATTCAAAGAATAATTTGGTTCCTAGTGAAGAAGAAGCATCTACAGCAGTAAAGAATGTGCTTGGGAATCTAGAATTTCATGGACATCATGCAACATTCTCAGAAAACAGGGAAATTCAAACTGATTATGAAGATCCATTTTGGCCCAGACATGAATCTGTCTCTAAGCAAGAGATTTATGAGTTTCTTGGACTACCTGCAAGCTATTTTGTAAGGGGCAGGGTGCAGACATTTCTAGGGGAAATAATCAGCAAAAGCAATTGGCCAAGTAGGAAGGCCTTGAAATGCAAAGTGAATGCTGAAATCAACTGCTTGGAGGCTAAAGCTAGCTATGGAAGAGTTGCAATCAACAAATTTCTAACTTTTGTCTTTGATCCTGGAAAGTGTACAGACCTGTTGAAACTAAGAAGTCCTGACATTTGCATTATCAGTTGCTCCATCCATGAGGACATGGATGTTTTCAAGGCGGGTGGAATGTCAGGATAGCCTCGTATAGTTAGTTATAACTACCAAGTAATGTGTTGTATAAGTGATGTGTCTGTTCTTTATGTTTTGTGTTTGAATAAGTGCTCTGTAGTTGTGAGTAACGTACTGAGTATCGTGTTGTATTGAATTCCTCTAAGCAATAAATGACTGAAATGTTCACTTTGATGAATTCTCTCTCTCTCTCTCTCTACATTTCTGATCTCTCCCTCTCCTATCTCCTCTCTCCTGCTGCTCTCTCTCTTCTTCTCCAATTCATCTATAACTCTCCATTACTGCTAAACTAGGTCAGGATTCAAGAAATATTGTTTAACAAAATTAAAAAAAATTATTGAGTCGCTTCATTTTTTATTTTTTTATTTTTAATTGGAAGAAATTTCTTCATAGTTTAAGCTCATGAAAATTTGATGAGAATTTTTTTACCGTTCAAACTCAGTATCAGGATAATCTTCAAGTTAAATTTTGACAACTTATTTGTATTACAAATAATATATAAAGTCTAAATCAACAATAATTCTCAAGCTCGCAAAATAAGAAAACCATAAACAACACATTGAAATTATTAGCCAATAAAATAGTTAAAAAGATGATATTTTTTTCCATATCACTAAGAATGTATGGAGTATTATATATTACACTTACTTTTTGAGAAAATATAAAACAACAACTATAATTGTCCTAATCATAATGTTTATTTAAAGAAAAATTACAAGTAACCTCGATGTTAAAGAAGAGGGTAAGTGACCAATAATCAAAACATATTTAATAAAACAAAATTAAAATAAAATAATACTTTCTATTATTTATTATTTATAAATCATATCGTTCTGTAGTTTATAGAATAATTAAAAATATGTTATATGAATATACCATATTCACAAATAAATATAAAATGAGATATTTCAATATAATTTTAAACTTTGTGCCACAAACGTGAAAAAAATCATTTTAAAAGGAATATAGTTTTCTTTTCTTTCTTTTTTCTTGTTGGAACATCTATAAAAATTTAGAAAAAAATTGTATCCATCTTACCCAACTACTTATTTGTTTTTTTATACATGTCTTTTTAAAGGAGATGAAATATTCATATTTAAATGTTATTTGTAATTTCAATGTAATCACTAATGACTTAGTTTTTCATATTTTAATTTTATTAAAATGCTAAATTTATTTTCTTTTCATCTTAATCAATAAAATTAGAGGGTAATATGAAAATCTTATACTTGTTCTGATTTTAATTGTCATTAATTTGACTTTACACGATTATTAAGAAAAATATAATATTTCTAAAATAGTCATCTTAGTTTTCATCCATTGTTTTGAAAAAAATATTGTCAATATAACTTATACATTTTTCAATATTATAATTAATACACTTAAAAATAAATTTTAATTCTAAAAGTGAGTAATGTTGGAAGAATACAATAAAAAATAAAATAATATTAAAATAAAAATGAGACGAATAATTTCGAATAATTTCGAATAAACTAAAATAGCAATACTAACAAGTAAATTAACCACGGAGGGAGTAATTAATAAAAATTTAAATTTACTCGGACAATCACGTGCCACATGCATTCGTCTTCTTCAAATATTTTCTCCCGCTCGGCATTTTTGAAATGACGACATGAGAACCCCCCAAAGAAACCTTCGTTCCCTTTCTCAGATTCCGTCATTTGTTACAATCGCCGGAAAATGGACTCAGATCTGCAGCTGATTGAAATATCCGGTGAAGATGATTCCTTGCTGCTACAGATTTCGACATCAAACGATGTTTCCCCTGTCAACGACAACAACAACTTCTCAGTCTCACCTCTACACATTCCGCCATCCAAGTCATCAATTGGCTCCCGTCAGTTTCCTCCGGCTCTTCTTCTGAACTTTGTTCCCTTCTGCTTATTTTCGTAAATTTATACAATTTGGATTTACGATTTGTTGCATAGATTTGTTTTCGCTAGGGTTTCTGAGTGATTCAGTATTGTTGAATTATGTTCTGATACTTCTATTGATTGATTTGGTTTTAGGGTAAATGCATTTGTTTGATCAATTTGAACGATGATAGTTGCTTTAAGAATCTTAATTTTCAATGGTTGATTTTGCATTTTTCAGGTAAGGAATATTATAAGAAAATGCAACCAAACTTTGTTTCTCATCTTTTCTGGATTGTGCTATTCTCTTTTCGGGATTTTCAGCTTGATGTGTTTTGTGTATCGTATGTTTTTAGCAACTTGCATTCAGTTAATTGGAAATAATGCGGTAACTTGTGATCAACATGTGTGTATATGTGTACATAGTAGTCCAGTGCAGCTAGATTCAATGACATCAGATGCTCATAACCGGTTGAGACTTGAGAGGAATGTTATATCAAAAGTATACCTTAAACAGAATAAAGGAACTATTTTACTGCACAAAGATGATGAAGGTTCAACATTGACCATGCATTAAACTCAACTAGCTAGTTAGGCTGACCGAAAAACACGTTGAAGATTAAGTATACCTCTAACTTATTACTTTTTATGATATTTACCTTGGCATAAAATAGAAGTTGGAAATTGAAGCTGCCTGAACTATTTATTAACATACATAATTATGTGGCAGAAGGTATGAACAATGACATGGATCCAAAGAGACCAAGTTCATCTCCAATATGTAGCAACAAAGAAAATATGAATTTCAACAAGTCAGATGCACAAAAACTGAGTTTGGAGCCACTTCAAATGAAAAGGAAGAAAAGAGGATACAATCTGAGGAAAAGCTTGGCATGGGATAGAGCTTTTTTCACTGAAGAAGGTGGTTTATTCATGTCTGAGGGTTATATTTTTTAACTTGATGAAAGTTTTTAACAGGAATCATGTAATTTGGTTTTCTCAGGTGTACTGGACCCCCTTGAGTTATCCATGATTAGTGGAACATCCGCTTACCCGTGTGGAGAGGCATTGTCTGTTATTAGTGAAGAAGGAAAATCAGAAAGAGGTGGTTTTAATAGTACAACTGCTGCTGTAAATTTGCAAGCATTTGAAGAAAATTTGTTTACTGGATTATCCTGTTCTCCCTTATGTGAGAGCAGAACGAAGCCTGCTTCTTCACTGCTGCAGCATAATTCACTGAGTCATGATAAATTGGCTCCTAAGTCTGTGGTTAGTCATAAGCTTCAGCAGGACTCTCCATTCTTTTTGGATATGTAAGAGTTTATGTTAAAAAGTTTTTGTTCTGTTCTGTTTTGGGGATCAAATGTGTGAACCATTTTATGCAGGAGGTGCATTCTACTGGAAGCCGTATCAGAACGGGGTTTAAGGGTGAGAGATGCCCGAGACCTTTGGCTTCATCTTCATATCCTCTTTTTACGTCTGTGCAATTCCATTCTTTTACTGGCCTTAACATGTTATTGAATCTATGTTTTGCTGTCGTTCACAAGAAATGGTGATCCTTAATTCGTTTTCACTCTAAAAAGGCCTGCAAATGTACAAACCGTTAAATCTGCAATGAAAGATTCAAAGCTTCCAAAATTACCAAGTCAAAAACCTGGTCCTCATTCACTTCATACAACCAAGAGCAGCATAATGAAGGCAAGAAACTTAAAGTATAATCAGATTGCTCAACCAGGTAATCTATTTAATTTGCATTACGCATACTTAACCCATGTTCAGTCTGTTTTCTCATTGCATAAAATGAAATTGATGGTCTGAAATTAGTTGCTCAACCATATTCGTCTTTTATATACCTTTAACCTTCAGAAGGCTTCGATTGACCAGTGCGAGAAGAGAGTTTCTTCTTCGTTTCAGTTTTCACCATCTTCCAATTATTATTTTCTCTTATTCTTTTATGCTTTTTTTTGCCTTCGTTTTTATGGATTCATTGTCCACCGACCCCAACTAGTATGGATTAAAGGCACTGTCAATGTTGATGTTGTAAATCTTGATCTGCACATAAATATCAATAATGGTTAATATTTTTGCATTTTTGTTTTTTTTATTCTATATAATTTACATTATATGTATATTTAACCCATGTTCATTCTGTTTTCTTGTTCCATAAAATGAAATTGACGGGTAATTAATTGCTCAACCATGTTCTTTTGTATACCTTTAAGTCTTTAACCGTCAGAAGGCTGTGATTAACTTGTTTGGTAGTATTCCATTAATGTGAAAATCTTGATCTGCAATAAATATCAGTGATCATTTAAATTTGTACATTTTTATTTTTTGATATTGTGGCAGTCAATGTTCAAAAGAATGTTTCATTGGAAAGCTCCTCAAAAAATGGCAAAAATGCCCCAAGTAAAGCAAATAAAGCAAGATCTGGTCCAAGCTGTTTGCCTTTACCTCCCAAAGTTTCAGCTCGACACACCAGAGGAAATATGGTATGAATATGGCATATTTTGTAGTTTGTCTGTGCGCAACAGTTTGAAGGAAGTTTGTGTGATACCTTACGCCATTGACATCAGACCCTTTACTCTATAATGTGGACTTAAATTCGGGTTATATTTTTCGGTCAATATATTAACCAAGATGTAATATTAATAGTTTTTCCCCTAAATATTGCATAGGCCGAGTCATCAGGGGAAGTACCATCGTTTATCAATCCACAACCTTTACTGGTAAGGGAACCGTATCGTAATTCAGAGGCAATTCCAGATCCACTTGTTCCAGTGCTTTCATCGAAAGTCCATTATGGATCCAATGTTACTGCTGGTTCTCTTGCTCCAAGCACAATCATTACTGGTGGGAATAAGTCTCAGATACAGAAGGCAAAACCATCAGGTTTGAGAATGCCATCACCATCATTAGGTTATTTTGGTCAGGTTCGTTCATTCTAATGAATTTGAAGTTATTATTTTTTCCTTTTTACTGTTTCCAATTCCCTCTTCCCCTGTCCATTTTTATTTACTATTTTATAAACTCTAAGCGATTCAAGTATCTCAACGATTTCTTTTTGTCATGTCATTAATAACAGAGAAGTACCGAGCTAGGGAAAATTCCAGAGTTGACTGTGCATGGGCTGCAAAAATCTGTTTTTGAGTCTGGGGATCCGCATGCAACTAAAAAGATATCCAAAAAGAATGATATCACAGCAAAGCCAAAAGCTACGGGTCTACGTTCCAGCATGCAATGCTCTGAATTAAACACATCAAATGCTGCTGCACCTAAAACCGTGGAGTCATACCTGAAGGTTGATAATGTGCAGAAGGTTGAACTACCTGTTCCTTTTGTAAAAAGTTCAGAGCCTAAATGTTGTAAGCACAAAGAGGATGATGCTACTAGTACTGTTGAAAACATCGTAACGCATGTGACGAACAACCAGACTGAGGAAACTGCTTACCAGATGGATGCAAACTTACAGATCATAAATAATCAAAGGCTCTTAGAAAATGGAACCTGCAAACAATTGAGACAAGATAACCATGACAGATCGGATTTTACAGATATTCAGTTTTTACTAGAAGATATGAAGAATTCTCAATGTATGCCTAAGAATGTTTGTGAAATGGATGCTATCAATGCTTGTAAAAATGAAGGCACAATTGAGCACCACAACGGAGGAAAAGAGTCAGAGAATCATTCTGTTACAAATCATGGTGCCACTTCTGAGTTACAGCCTGCTGTGTTCATTAGTTATGAAAAGCATCACTCTATATCCGAGAATAATGATCAGAAAGACAGCTGTCTGCAGGAGCGTGCTCACCGTTCCATGGACCAACCTGAATCTGTGAAACATTTCATCTGTGATGATAATCAAAATTCTTATGTGGGTAGCAATAGCCCTAAGAGCTCGGGTGGTGTTAGTGAATTGCTCTCTGAGGTCTCAAAAGATACAATTAGAAACATGGAAACTTTTGATCTGAATGCCCCATCATGTGGTGGAGTTGAATGGAAAGGTGTTGTCGTTCCTATTCTACATGAACAGTTGGAGCAAGAGCATGAAGCCGTCACTGTAGTAAGTAATGTATCTGATACATCAGATGCAACTGATGCACAACTGACGCAACACAACAATATTTCATATGCGAAAAATTCTGAAAGTAATCTGAGTTCTTCTAAAGAACATTTAGAGGTTCAAAGTCCTTTACCTGGAGTGGAACAAAATTTTCAGATTAACTCTGAATCAAATTTTGAAGAATCTTATGGGAAAGAAGTCGGTGAGAGTGTTCAGTGCACTATGCCAGAAAGAAGTGGAGTTCGTAAAAGTGAAACAAATGTTCAAAATGATATTTCTACCCCGTTACCAAGTCATTTTGAAGATGGTCAATCTGATATAAATGGAGCAGAAGAGAAGCATTCTTCAGAGTCAAAGTTTGGTTTTGCAGAGAGAGGTTCGTCGGTTGAAATTCAAGAGTGTTCTAGTGAACATACCGGGCATGCTATCGAGCTCACCGGTAATATGAGTTCTTTGAAGGTGGGCACATCATTTCTGACTCAATTCTCTGAGTCTTTGCTCCATAATTATCAGGCATCACCAAATGATATTGAATGCGATGCACAGAATATCAGAGTACATGCATTGACAAATTACTCGGTCATGGAGGGTGCTGAAGCCGAAGCCTTCTTAAAAAGTCCAGGTAAAAGTAAAGCTGTTGAAGAGACTCAAAATCTCTACATTGTAAAAGATTCTGAGGCCAGTTCTATAATACATGCTTGTAGTGGGAGTGAAGAAAATTCTCAGTATCTGCATCACTATAAAGATATCGAAAAAACACTTGAAGATGCAGGTGGAGTAGGTGTTTTAACCCGTAAATTACATGTCAAAGATTCACAACTGAAGCATATTAAAGTCATTGAGAATACTGAAAAGTTTGTAAAAGAAGTGGATGAATCTAGTTCATGCATTTTAGAAAAACAACAAAATGATTTTAACTTGTGCAGTGAAGTTGATGAAGAATTCAAGGACAATAGGCACTTGTTTTCTCAAGATCCCTGTAGTGCTGAGGAAAGCAAACAAGGATGTGTCTTGGAGAGTGTTGCAAATGTTCATCCAATGAATTGTGGAAATGAATATAAAAATGGCAATCAACCATCGGGAGAGGATGCACAATCAGATTCTGTGGGGATCAAGTCCTCATCCGGTCATCAGGAGCACTTCAGTGATAAACAGTTCAGGCAGGACATCCAACACAGTGGTTATCCAACTTCTTTGGAGTCAGATTCTTCTCTGAAATTGTGCATAGATAGCACGGAAGGTGTGACCACTATTGGTACAGGATGTTGTTCATTTAGTGATACGTTAGAGGTCAAAGGGGTTCAGAACTCATCAGGAAGTAGCCAAGTTGGTGCAAGAGATATGCCTAAGAGGATTAATTCAGATGAATTTGAAACTACATCCGCACAAGATGTTAGTAATCCTGTTGGTGAGTGGAGCAATGGTTTGGATAATTCAAAGGCTTCAAGAAAGGATAAGGATGTAACTGCACTAATGTAAGCTTCTTTAGAATGCTTATGCATTTATTAAACATACTTGCAAATACCTCGTCAACAAAATATATCTTTTTGCAGTTTTTTGTGAACTTGTTTGACACTTAGGCTTGAACTCTAATTTGCTTTGTTTATGATGGCAGCACGGAACCTGAAAACAAAATGGGACCTGATAGTTGCATGATATTGCCTCTGCCGGATTCAGTTCAGCATTTTGAGGACAATAACCAAGTGTGCCCTTGCAAAATCATTGATTCCAGGGAACACAGGAAGGAAAGTTACTCGGAGAGTGATGCAGATGTTCTTTCGAGACATAGTTATGTTTGTGGAAGAGATTTAGATAATTCTTTTCATGTAGAGAAAAAGGATGGTATGCCATATGGAGAGGATGAAATATCAGATTCTGTAGGCAATGAGTCATTAGTAAAGCATCATCAGAACTTCATTCATAAACATTTAATACAGGATGTGGAGCATGTTGGCCAAGTTATTTCTTTAGAATCTTATTCTGATTTGAAGATTAGCGAAGATTGCAGTGAGAGCATGGTAAATATATGTCCAGAACCTTGTTCACTTGGTGATGAATTAGTAGGTAAAGAACTCTTGACCTCTTCAAGGAGAAGTAGCGAAGTTGGTTTAAGCAATGGATTAAAGAGCATCTTTACTGATCAAAATGATCCAGATGATTATAATATTGCCTGTAAGATGCATAGTAAGCTGGAAACTGTGAAGGATGAGGATGCAAATGCATCAGTGTAAGTATATTTTAACAAACCTGTGACTATTTTATTACAGAGCCATATAAACTCATTACTTAGCTTTTCCAATAGTACTTTTGTAAAAATTGGTCAATCTAATATGGCTCTTGTGATGGCAGAAATCAAACTGAAATTGGTATGAGATTGGATAATTCCCTGATAATATCCCCACCAAATGCAATTCATCACTCTGAGGACAGTCACTTCATATTTGCTGAAAAAATCAGTACTTCCATGGAATGGCAGCAGGAAAGTGTCTTGAAGTGTGCTGCAAATGTTCATTCAGAACAGAGTTATGCATGTGGAGGTAATCATGGGAGAAATTTTGATGAAGAGAAAATGCAAGATCGACCTTATGGTGGAGAGGATGTACCATCAGGTTCTATTTGGACAAAGTCTTCAGCTGATGTTCTTGATCACTTCACTGATAGAAAGTTCAGGAAAGACCTGAATTGCAGTGGTCAAGCTATTTCATTGGAATATGATACTGCTTCAAGTATATGCCAAGATTGGAGTAAAGATGTGCGCAGTAAGAGTTTCAAATCTTGTTTGTTTGGGGAAGAATCAGCAGGAGTTCAGACCTCCTCAAGGTGTGTCCTACTCGGTAAAGAAGAGAGTTTGGTGAGGACCTTCTCAGATGAAATTGAAACTGAAAAAGCCCAAGATTGTGGTAGTCCTTCTGATAAGTTGCACAATGAGCCGGAAAATGTAAAGTCGTCGGTGAAGGACAAGGATGCAACTACATCAGCGCAAGTGTCTTTTGGCAACTCTGCATTTAATTCTTTATATATGGCCTTTATGTTATTACTTGAACTTGCACCTTAGTTATTCTTAATACTTCGTGTTAAAGTTTAATATGATTTATTATTTTATGCAGCAAGCAAAGGCGTACAATAATACCCCCTCCTGATGCAGTTCCCTTCTCTGAGGAATGGTTGGCTGCTATGGAAGCGGCTGGAGAGGTAATATTATGTTTTTGTTCGTTATCCTTTCGACAGTCCCAGGAACAAGTTGCCTGCTCCCCTCTCTTTCTCCATGGCAAATAATAATGTGAAATTTTGAACACATGCACTCTATATTACACCTCCATCCTAAAAAATGCCTTTAAGATTATAGTTTTAATGTAGGTAGTGACCCCTATATATAACATTGTTCGAACAGATTTGAATTGTTCCTTGTTTAAATTTTGGTGGAACTTTATATACGATTAGAGGAAAAAAGAGAGAGTCGTGTTAGTAAATCATCCAAGGACAGGAAAAAATCAAGTAAATATAATAATCACGTGTAACGTGTTAATTAATTATTTAGTTACTAAAAGTGAACATAATCTAACATTGATCCTACAAGTCTTTAAGAAATTATATTTTGTCCATTAACTCCAGTCAGTCAGAGAGGTAAATGTTTGATCAATTAATTTGTTAGAACGCTGACCTGCTAGATGTTGTAGAGTTCTTCATGATGGGTCGTCGTTTACAATATATTTGAAATGACCCATTATGCTCCAATATTTTGTAATGTGTTCCTTATTGACAAACCAATCGGAAGGTATCTGGTGCTTTGTTGGAGTTGGATCATACTTTAACATTATCTATTTCCAATTAGGAATAGGTTTTTCTATTTTCTATTAGGATGTGTTTTATTTCTATTTTTAATCAGAATAATTTTCCAATTGGGTTTTGGATTTGATTATTTTTCCAATTCTTTTTGGGTTGCTAACATTATGTTGGGGTCTATAAATACAATGGTTTATTGTGTTTATGGGTAGATCAAAACTAAATTATAATATTTAGTTGTTTGTGAGGGTCTCTTACAAGGGGGAGAGAATATTATGTAACTATTGAGAGTTTGTAAGGTAGATTAGCGGAGTGTAAGATATTCCACCATAATTGTATCTTGTGGAAAAATTGGATCAATAGTAATAATATTCAGACAGACTGGATGTAGCCCAGATTTGGGTGAACTAGGGAAAACCTTTGTATTCTTTTGTGTGATTGAATTATCTCTTTACTTGCGGTTTGGTATTTGTCAAGGTCTTATTCCCAACATCTGGTATCTAGAGCTTGGTTTGCGCACAGAGTTTCTGGGATTAATCTAAGTTTAAGATATCGACAAATACATCTAGAGTTGAGATTGAGAAATTCAATGGGAAGAGTTTTGAGTTGTGGAAACTCAAGATGGAGATCTACTCGTGGATCATATTCTGTGGTCGGTGATTGAAGATCCGAAACCGGTACTTATTACAGAAAAGGAGGATGGTAGTTCTTCCTCTATTGTTAATACGGTAACAAAAGATAAAATTGTCGAGTGGGAAAAACTGGATCGAAAGGTTCGAGGATTGATTCGGTTGTGTCTAGCTGATACTGTTTTGGTGAATGTTGTCGGTGAAAAATCTGCAAAGGACCTATAGACAAAATTGGAGAACCTCTACCAAAGTAAATCTCTTGTCAACAAATTATTTCTAAGGAAGAAATTGTACAAGTTGCGGATGGAGGATGGTGGATCGTTCTCGGCTCATCTTCAGGAATTTAATACCTTGGTAAGTCAATTGGCTTCAATTAATTGTGATATGAAGGATGCTGACAAAGCCATTACCTTACTTTGTTCACTGCCGGACTCGTGGGACAATTTGATTGTTGCAATTAGTAGTGGGAATACAGAGATCTTGTTTGAGAGTGTTGTTGCGGCCTTGTTATCTGAGGAGATGAGACGCCAAGGTATGAAGAGTTCCACCAAGATCTTGTTTGAGAGTGTTGTTGCGGCCTTGTTATCTGAGGAGATGAGACGCCAAGGTATGAAGAGTTCCACCATGGAGACCTTGATTGTAAGAGGCAGAAACGAAGACAAAAGTAGGCGGTCAAACGGCAGATCTAGATCACGTGGGAGATCTAAAAGTATTGATTGGTTAAAGATGTGGTGTTGGAAGTGTCAAGAAATTGGACATGGTAAGAAAGACTGTCCAAACAAAGCAGCCAAAGGAGACAAGGGTGATCCTAAAAAAAAGGAGGATGACGGCGATTTGTACTTAGTGGCGGTTTGTGTGGCTCAGTCAGATTTTGATGTGTGGTATATTGACACTGGAGCTTCCTATCATATGACTTCCCACAAGGAGTGGTTTTGCGAATATGAGAAATATGATGGGGGGTAGTGTCTACTTGGGGAACAGTAAGACACTAAGGATAGTTGGACGTGGGAAAGTTAGACTCAGAATGAGTGATGGGATGGTGAAGACCCTTCCCGGAGTTATGCATATTCCAGGACTCAGTAGAAATTTAATATCAGTGGGCATGATGACAGATTTAGGCATCACCTTCAGTTGCACTAAAGATTCAAGCAAGATAACTTGCGGTTCAATGATAATTGCGAGGGGCACTAGATATGGTACTTTGTACAAGCTGTTGGGAGACACTATTGAGCCTCAATTTGGGAGTGCATTGATTTCTGAGATAGAGCCTAGTGATGACACTAGTGTAGCCATGTTGTGGCATCAGCGGCTCAGACACATAGGAGAGAAGGGGCTTTCTACCATAGCCTTGAAGCAGCTAATGGAAGGGGTCCCAAATTGTTCGATGGGATTTGACTTTTGTGAGCATTGTTTGTATGGAAAGCAAAGCCGAGTAAAGTTTAAGGGTGAAGGTACAGGGGCTACAAGGGTGTTGGATTTGATACACAGTGATCTTTGTGAGTCTCCGGATGAATTTCTTGGAGGATCAAGGTATTTCGTTTCCTTTATAGATGATTATTTAAGGTATGCTTGGATTTATTTCTTGAAAAGGAAATCGGATGTGCTTGAAAAGTTTAAGGAGTTCATGGCATTAGTTGAAAATCAACTTGATAGAAGGATCAAAGTTCTTCGGACAGACAATGGTTTGGAGTATAAGTTCGTGGACAAGTATTGTACAGAAGTAGGCATTGCAAGACAGAACACCATAAGGTATACACCTCAGCAGAATAGAGTGGTGGAACGGCTAAATCGTACACTCATGGATAAAGCTAGATGTATGCAAAGTTGGGCAGGCTTGGAGCCTGAGTTCTGGGCAGAAGCAGTTGCTACATCATGTTACTTGATAAATCGAACTCCTACTTCAACGGTAAAGGATCAAACACCATATGAGGTAATATTTGGAAAGAAGCCAAGTATGAGTCATGTTCGTGTGTTTGGTTGTGATGCTTATATGCATGTGCCTAAGGAGAAAAAGACAAAACTTGACTACAAATCTGAGAAGTGCAAATTTGTTGGCTATAAAGATGGAGTCAAGGGGTACAAATTGTGGAATCTAGAGACCCGGACTATTGTGTACAACAGATATGTGGTGTTTAGAGAAACATCAAAGGTTGATGCTGTCACTGAAAATTTACCCAATGAGACTAGTCATGTTGAGTTTGATATGAGCTTAATAAAGGATGTGGAAGATGAAGACCCATTATGGTACATCAGAAGCTGTTGATGATGATTCAGATGAAGAACAATCAGTTCAACAGGATGATGATGATAGTGTTGATTCAGATCATGAAGTGAAGGGCGAACAAGAGCCTTAAATGCTTTGACAGTCACTAGTGATAAACCTGGTTCAATTAAAGAGGCGAGAGCCTTCGATGATGCTAATCTGTGGGAGGAAGTAATGAAAGAGGAGATGCGGTCACTTGATCAGAATCACACATGGAAGCTTGTGAAATTGCCTAAAGATAGGAAGACAATTGTGTGCAAGTGGGTATTTAAAAAGAAGCAGAATGCAGATGGTAAAGTGGAGAAGTATAAAGTTAGGCTGGTTGCGAAGGAGTATTCTCAAATAGGAGTGGTCTATGCAGAGATCTTCTCACTAGTGGCAAACCTAACATCTATTACAACTGTTTTATCTGCGGCAGCTGCGTATGATCTTGAAGTTGAGCAAATGGATGTAGAGACAGCCTTTTTCATGGGGATTTAGAGGAGGAGATCTACATGAAACAACCGGAGGGGTTTGTGGTCAAAGGAAAAGAGAACTTAGTTTGCAAGTTGGATAAATCCTTGTATGGCCTAAAACAGTCACCTCGGATGTGGTATCAAAAGTTTGATAGTTATGCTCAACGGATCGGATTCACTCGAAGTCATGCCGATCACTGTGTATATGTGAAGAGGTCAGGTGAGGATTTTGTTATTCTGACTTTGTATGTTGATGATATGCTCTTGGTGGGTAACAGTAAGAAGATGATCAAAATTGTTAAGGAATTGCTAGCGCAACAGATTGAGATGAAGGATCTTGGGGTTGCTACTTACATCTTGGGCATACATATACGGAGAGATCGGGGACAACGGAAACTGTGGTTTGGACAAAGAAAATATGTTGAAGGAATCTTGAAGAAGTCCAACATGTCTGATTGCAAATCAGTCGGGACTCCTATGTCAGTTGGAGTTAAAATGTTTGCGGAGCTATCTCCTAAGAGTGATAAGGAAAAGGAGCAGATGACACACATTCCATATGCTAGCGCAGTTGGTAGCTTAATGTATGCAATGGTGTGCACTCGACTAGATATTGCTCATTCAGTGAGAGTATTGAGCAGATATATGTCTAATCCAGGCAAGGAGCATTGGACTGCCGTCAAAAGAGTGTTCAGGTATCTTCGTGGAACCTCAGATTATGCTTTATGTTTTGAGGGTAATGGAGATAAGGTGTCTTTTGGTGTGACAGAGTCAGTTGATGCAAATTGGGGTGGTGACTTAGACTGTCGAAGATCAACAAGTGGTTATGTATTCAACTTGTTCGGTGGACCGGTTAGTTGGATGAGTAAGAGGCAAAGTGTGGTTGCCTTGTCATCTACTCAAACAGAATACATGGCATTGACTCATGCGGAGAAGGAAGCAATATGGCTTCGTCGGCTATGCAAGGAGCCTGAATTTAAGGAAAAATCTGTTGTGGTGAAATGTGATAGCCAAAGTGCTATACATTTGGCAAAAGAATCCAGCGTATCACTCCAGGACGAAACATATTGATATTCAATATCACTTTATCCGAGAAAAGGTGGAGGACAAAGTGGTATACTTAGAGAAGGTTGACACAATGGCAAATTGTGCGAACTTGTTGACAAAGCCGGTTACTTTGGGGAGGTTTCAGTGGTGTACTTCTGAAGCTGGGTTAAAGACTCAGGGTATAGGAGCTGCTGCATTGTGTGTGAAGTATTCACCAAGTGGGAGAATGTTGGAATTGGATCATACTTCTAACATTATCTATTTCCAATTAGGAATAGGTTTTTCTATTTCCTTTTGGGATGTGTTTTATTTCTATTCTTAATCAGAATAGGTTTCCAATTGGGTTTTGGATTTGATTATTTTTTCAATTTCTTTTGGGTTTCTAACATTATGTTGGGGTCTATAAATACAATGGTTTATTGTGTTTATGGGTAGATCAAAACTAAATTATAATATTTAGTTTTTTGTGAGGGTCTCTTACAAGTGGGAGAGAATATTATATAACTATTGAGAGTTTGTAAGGTAGATTAGCGGATTGTGAGATATTCCACCATAATTGTATCTTGTGGAAAACTTGGATCAATAGTAATAATATTCAGAGAGACTGGACGTAGTCCGGATTTGGGTGAACCAGGGTAAATCTTTGTATTTTTTTCTGTGATTGAATTATCTATTTGCTTACGGTTTGATATTTGTCAAGGTCTTATTACCAACATGCTTGCACAAATACTCAATTCATAGTCCTCATCTCATAATCTTCATTTTATTATTTTCTTTTTATAGGATATTTTAACAATGAAAAGTGGTGCTGTGCAAAATTCTCCCCACAAATCTCTTCCTGAACCAAGCCCATGGTCTCCGGTATGACTTTTGATTTCTATCTTATATATATCTGCTGTTTAGTTACATTCATGTCCTTGTGAAGCAGAGGCAGCTCAAGAACTTTCGTGTGATTTTTCTTTCAATTTTAATTACTCCTTATTACTTATAGACTATTTGTACCTCTAGTATAAATGTATTCAACATCATATACAGAACTGACATCCATGCTCTATTCTTTTCAGGTGAGAAAGAACAACGAGATTGGGCCTTTTGACTGTACAAAACTTACGAAATGCAACAATATTCAACCCGCGGATTTGTAGTTAACTTACTCGTTTGACTTCATTCTATACCTGACAATCAGGGCTGATCGCATATGATATTAAATGTAACAGTTTATTGCGTCTAGCAATATTTCAATACATTTCTACGTCAAATATTTTTTCATCAAAGGCGATCAAAGTTCTTTTCTTACTTCATAAGCCAATTTTTGCGTTAGGAGCAACGGTCTGGTTCATTGCTTTGATTTTAAATATTTAGTTGTATCCCAAATAAAGGAGCTTTTATGTTTTCTATAATGCTCAAATTTGTGCATCTCTTCCAGCCTTACGGTGTAATACTATATTTTTACCTTTGAAGTAGAATATATCATTTCATACGTATTGAATGACGAGAATCACTTCTGTTTCACACAAGCTACATTACTTGCCTAATTTAGTAGTACTCCCCTCCTCTTTCTCAACATTTTGGTACTCATAGAAATAAGCACAAACTAGAAAATAACTGAAGTTAAAAACTCCAATCACCACTATCATCCAGTACACATTATCTAGCCTCCCATCATTTATATTATCCGGTAACCAATCGGTCACCCTTCTAGCAGTATCAACTATCGCGGTGCTCAAATAAAATGCGATTCCAATAAACAAAGCCACCATTCCGGTGGCTGTGCTTTTTAGGGACGTAGGAAACTCTTGGTAGTACAATGCAATTTGTCCTGGAAAATGAAAAGCTTCTCCAACTCCAACAATGGCCAGTGCTGGTGTTAGCCAGATCACAAAAATTGGCAAATTTGAACTGTTTTTGTGGGAATGAGCTACACTGAGCCGCTTTGCCTCAACTATGGCCGAGCCAACCATGCTGAGCACGGTTAGCACATGGCCAACTGCCATACGTTGGAGAGGTGTCAGAAGCCGGCCAACAAACTTATGCCACGTGGGGTATAGGAACCGGTCGATAAGGGTTAATGAGAGAGAAGTGAAGACGAAAATGAAGACCATCATGGAGCCGGCTGGAATCTGAAAATGGGGTCCAAGGTGACGGTCCATTGTTAGAGCTTGGAGGACTATCAAGCTGCCTTGGATTGCTATGGGCGTGGCTAGAAAAATACCAGATGCCCAAAGTGGCATTATTTTGATTAGGCTTTTGAGATCTTCCACTTGTTGAACTGTGCATAACTTCCATGGTATTGCAAGTGAGCCGTCAAGTCTCGTGTCTCCTTCAGTTTTCATGGCTGCATGGTTTAGAAACCTGTAAAACAGAAACATAAATATCAACATCAAGCGTTCATACAAATTAAGTTTTGTCATCAACTCAAACAGTTACCACATATTGTAGCTCCAGAAGTGGATGTCTTATTTATTACCTAAGTAACAAGAGAGACCGTTGGCCCTCAGGCTTTTATGTGAAATATTCAAACTTTATCACCCGAACGCAGTATGATGCTACGTCCTCCGTCCCATAAAATAAATTTTTTTTAGTAACCGCAAGAAAGTCCATAACGGAAAATAGAAATAGTTAGGACGATTGAGGTGAGATTTAATGTAAATCCAACTTATACATAAATATTCGGAGAACGGGATATTAACAGTTAAATTACTGAAAATAAGAGAAAAAGTACTGCTATACATAAGAGAGAATATTAATAGATATATGATAGTGATAGAGACCACCATAACCATTCTAACGAAAAAAAATAGTGAGGAGAATATTAATAGGTCACTGTCTAAAAACTCACGCACACACTCACACACCCATCAACTACTTTGTTAGTCGACAAAGAAATTCGAAACTCACACAACCATCAATTACTTTATTAGTCGACAAATTTTGAAACCTTTACCTATTCACTTTTCAGAAAAGATAGTCCGTTCGTTAGGTTAAGAGTGATACTCTTTCGTTCTATTAAATAAGTCATTAACAATATTTAATGAAAATTGGTCATTTAATAGAGGGAAGAAAGACTTACTTATATTCATTTAAATAAATACAAAGTTATTTTTGACATTTCATACAAATTTAACTTAACAATTAATGATTTTTTAGAGAAAAAAAAAACTGCCAAATAAACTGTCACTATTTTTCATGATTAGAGTGGATGTGGTGTCCTTACCATCACCGACTAAAATAAAAAACTAAACAATCATCTGTGTTAATTGAGTTGCGCAAAAGACGAGCCTATGACATCTTAATTAAGTTCATCCAGTTATAGCCCAAAAGAGTTCATTCATTTTATAACATTATGTACTATTGATTTAACTCGCATGATGTGGTTTGTAGACAGAAATTTTTAAAAGAACAGGGAAATTAACTTGCTTCAAAGTTTGGGTAGGAGTTTGAATCACCGCCTTATCATCTCCATTACACCGTTGTTCATTGTAATAATCATCACCTTTCAATGAAAGCATCACTTTCCTTTTCCTAATGGCAGCAACCACAACCCTAACCAAACCTGTAAATGGACTCCCATTTGCCTCCACATGTCGGTAGAATCGGTTCCCCAACAAGAAAATGCCCGACCCGACAATGTTAGCCAATACAGAAAGCCCAAATCCCGAAGCCCAACTCAAACCTTCTATGTAAACAAGAGCTGTCACACTTATCAGTGTAGATGTGTACAAGGTGAACATATACCAATTGAAGAAAATGGCTTGACTTTTCAAATTATCGAATTGATTTGCTCCCATTGTTCCTAAGGTGAATCGGGTCCCTCCGACGCCTAATGATCCGAGAGCTAACCCGGAGTAAAGGACCGAAAGCTGGAGAGCTGACGGAGATTTGCACAAATTTGAGCCTGTTTCACATTGCGGAGGCCTTAATGAGTCAACGATTGAGGTGACGGCGATAAGAATTAGACCCTGTAATGTTATACCATATCATTAGCATATATGATTTCTTTTTTAGAAAAAGTTTAAAATTTAAAATGTAATCTTGTTTGGAAGATTAAATATTATTCTATTTCACTAAATTATCTTTTCCTTTCGAAAATAGTTAGATAATGCATTACAGTTGAGAAATTACATAAAAAATTATGATTCCAATAGAGATAATTCAGTAATATCTAACTTCTTCAGGATTCAGAAGAAAACTAATGGTAATATATTTTTCTTTTTTTACTTATTTTTGTATGATATTCGAATTATTTGTATTTAACAATGTTATCAAAACCGAACCGAACTAACCGGCTCAATCGGTTTAACCGTCAATCAGCCATGAGTACGGTCGGTTCGATCAAAATTAGTGATTTAAGAAAAAATCAGTCGAATTGGGAAAAATCGATCGAACCAGGAAAAACTGGATTTTCTCTTCTTTTTTTTTTTGCTAAGTGAGTTTTCTCTTTTTGTTCCACAAAACTATATTTTTTGTCTTTTTGTCAATCGGTGAACTAGTTTAATGAATTTTTAGAATATTTGATGAAATTATTTTGATTT
>CM025786.1:8379779-8452279 GCA_014636745.2 Centella asiatica | reverse complement strand
TCAAAAGCATTAAAACATATAACTTTACAAGGGTATACATATAAAAAGATATTAATTAATAATTGATCTTAACAAATGTGCCAAAACCTAGAAATATAAATATAAAGAGACGAGGGAGTAACTGATAAACTACTAACTTATTCAAATTTGATATAACATTAGTATTGTCCTCTTATAATGTTTCCTTTGTTTCGCAAATAAAAAGTTACATTTAAGTTTTTTACATATGTTAATACAACATATATAATTGACAATTATATATTCAAATATTCAAAAAAAAAATTTGTTATGAATATTTATTAAATGAGAAATTTATAGTGACAATTTTTGTTAAAATATAACAATGTCGTAAAAAAAATTATGTAAATATAATTTTTTTTGGGGACAAATCTTATTTACTAACTTTTTTAAGAATGGAGGGAGTAATTGAAACCATAATTTACGTTTGTTGTGCTGTAGAATATCTTTTTTAAAATGAGAGAAAATTGATAAAACGAAAAATAGCCTTCTTCTTATTACTGGTACTTGAATGTCATCATGTGAGGGAGAATGAGGCATTTGTATTCATTTTTTTAGGTAACTTGGCTGGATGCTTTACTACTTGTGAACATCAGCGTTTTGTTATTTACATTTTATTGCTTGGTAAAATGTTTTCTTTTGCTGAAAATATTTTTTTTTTCAATTCTGTGATTCGCTGGAATTATCTTAGATTTGTTATAAAGAAGTACGCAGAGATACATTTATGAATTACACTTGTTCTTAAATTGATGGAAAAATAAATTATTACCTATTGACGTATTTACTCCATCTGGTTTACATAATAGTTGTTTTAGGAAATTCAAATATATTGAGGAGTACATTAATTAGTTAAACTGATGACTAAAAATAACTTTAAATTATACTTAGTTAAATTGTCACATTTTAAAATTAGTTTGCATGTTTATTGTTGGAATTGAATCATACTTCAACATTATCTTTTTTCAATTAGGAATAGGTTTTCTTATTTTTTATTGGGATGTGTTTTATTTTCTATTCCTAATCAGAATAAGTTTCCATTTGATTTTTGGATTTAGTTATTTTTTCAATATTTTTTGGGTTTCTAACATTATGTTGGGTCTATAAATATAATAGTTTATTGTGTTTATGAGTAGATCATCTAAATTATAATATTTAGTTCTTTGTAAGAGTCTCTTACAAGGGGGTGAGAATATTATGTAACTATTGAGAGTTTGCGAGGTAGATTAGCGGAGTGTGAATTATTCGACCATAATTGTATTTTGTGGAAAACTTGGATTAATAGTAATAATATTCAAACAGACTGGACGTAACTCGGAATTGGGTGAACTAGGGTAAATCTTTGTGTTCTTTTCTGTGATTGAATTATTTTTTTGCTTGTGGTTTGGTATTTGTCGAGGTCTTATTCCCAACATCTGGTATCTGGAGCTTGGTTTGCGCGCAGAGTTTCTGAGATTAATCTGGGTTTACAATGTCAGCAAAAACATCTAGAGTTGAGATTGAGAAATTCAATGAGAAGAGGTTTGAGTTGTGAAAACTCAAGATGAACGATCTACTCATGGATCGTGATTTGTGGTCGGTGTTTAAAGATCCGAAGCCGATACTTATTGCAGAAAAGGCGAATAGTAGTTCTTCCTCTATTGTTGATACGACGACAAATGATAAAATTGTCGAATAGGAGAAACTGGATCGAAAGACTTGAGGATTCATTCGGTTGTGTCTAGCCGATACTGTTTTAGTGAATGTTGCCGGTGAAAAATCTGCGAATGACCTATGGACTAAATTGGAGAACCTCTACCAAAGTAAATCTCTTGTCAATAAATTATTTCTAAGGAAGAAATTGTATAAGTTACGGATGGAGGATGGTGGATCGTTATCGGCTCATCTTTAAGAATTTAATACCTTGGTAAGTCAATTGGCTTCAATTAATTGTGACATGAAGGATGATGACAAAGTCATTACCTTACTTTGTTCACTGCCGGACTCGTGGGACAATTTGATTGTTGCAATTGGTAGTGGAAATACAGAGATCTCGTTTGAAAGTGTTTTTGTGGCCTTGTTATCTAAAGAGATGAGACGCCAATGTATGGAGAATTCCACCAAGGAGGCCTTGATTGTGAGAGGCAGAAACTAATAAAATAGTAGGCGGTCAAACGACAGATCTAGATCACGTGGGAGATTTAAAAGTATTGATCGATCAAAGATGAGGTGCTGGAAGTGTCAAGAACTTGGACAAGAAAGACTGTCCAAACAAAGTAGCCAAAGGAGACAAGGGTGATCCTAAGAAAAAGGAGGATGACAACGACTTGTACTTGGTGGCGGCTTACGTGGCTCAGTCAGATTCTGATATGTGGTATATTGACACTAGAGTTTCCTATCATACGACTTCCCACAAGGAGTGGTTTTACTAGTATAAGAAATATGATGGGGTAGTGTCTACTTGAGGAATAGTGAGACACTAAGGATAGTTAGACTTGAGTGATGGGATGGTGAAGACCCTCCCTGGAGTTATGCATATTCCAGGACTTAGCAGAAATTTAATATCAGTGGGCATGATGACAGATGCAGGCATCACTTTCAGTTGTACTAAAGATTCATGCAAGATGACTCGTAGTTCGATGATTATTACGAGGGGCAATAGATATAGTACTTTGTACAAGCTGCTGGGAGACACTGTTGAGCCTCAATATGGGAGTGCATTGATTTCTGAGTCAGAGCCTAATGGTGACACTAGTGTAACCATGTTGTGGCATCAGCGGCTCAGACATATAGGAGAGAATGGACTTTCTATCATAGCCTCGAAGCAGTTAGTGGAAGGTATCCTAGATTGTTCTATGGGATTTGGCTTTATGAACATTGTTTGTATAGAAAGCAAAGCCGAATAAAATTCAAGGGTGAAGGTACAAGGGCTATAAGGGTGTTGGATTTGATACATAGTGATCTTTGTGAGTCTTTGGATGAATCTCTTGGAGGATCAAGGTATTTCATTTCTTTTATAGATAATTACTCAAGGTATGCTTGGATTTATTTCTTGAAAAAGAAATCAGATGTGCTTGAAAAGTTCAAGGAGTTCAAAACATTAGTTGAAAATCAACTTGATAGAAGGATCAAAGTTCTTCGGACTGACAATAGTTTGGAGTATAAGTTCGTGGACAAATATTATACAGAAGTAGGCATTGCAAGATAGAACACCATAAGGTATACACCTCGGCAGAATGGAGTGGCGGAACGGCTGAATCGTACACTCATGGATAAAGCTAGATGTATGTGAAGTTGGGTAGGTTTGGAGTCTGAGTTCAAGGCAAAAGCAGTTGCTACAACATGTTACTTGAAGAATCAAACTGCTACTTCAGCGGTAAAGGATCAAACACCATATGAGGTAATATTTGGAAAGAAACCAAGTATGGGTCATGTTCGTGTGTTTGGTTGTGATGCTTATATGCATGTGCCTAAGGAGAAAAGGACAAAACTTTGACTACAAATCTGAGAACTGCAAGTTTGTTGGCTATAAAGATGGAGTCAAGGGGTACAAATTGTGGAATCCAAAGACCCGGACTATTGTGTACAACAGATATGTGGTGTTTAGAGAAACACCAAATGTTGATGTTGTCACTGAAAGTTTACCCAAGAAGATTAATCATGTTGAGTTTGATGTGAGCTCAACAAAGGATGTGGAAGATGAAGACCCACATGGTACATCAGAAGCTGTTGATGATGATTCAGATGAAGAACAATCAGTTTAATCGGATGATGATGATAGTGTTAATTTAGATCATGGAGTGGAGGCTAAACAAGAGCCTAAAGCAGAGCGAACATTGAGGAGATCCACACGGATTAGGAGAACACCTAGCATGTATTCACTTAGTGCCTCTTATACTTTGATAGTCACTAGTGATAAACCTGGTTCAATTAAAGAGGCGAGAGCCTTGGATGATGCTAATCTGTGGGAGGAAGCAATGAAAGAGGAGATGCGGTCACTTGATCAGAATCACATATGGAAGCCTGTGAAATTGCCTAGGGGTAGGAAGACAATTGGGTGTAAGTGGGAATTTAAAAAGAAGTATAATGGAAATGGTAAAGTGGAAAAGTATAAATCTAGGCTGGTTGCGAAGGGGTATTCTCAAATAGAAGGAGTGGACTATGCAAAGATCTTCTCACCAGTGGCAAAGCTAACATCTATTAGAACTGTTTTATCTGCGGCAACAGTTATTGATCTTGAGGTTGAGCAAATAGATGTAAAGATAACCTTTCTTCATAGGGATTTGGAGGAGGAGCTACATAAAGCAGCCGGAGGGGTTTGTGGTCAAAGGAAAGAAGGACTTGGTTTGCAAGTTGGATAAATCCTTATATCTAAAATCGTCATCTTGGATGTGGTATCAAAAGTTTGATAGTAATGCTTAACGGAACGGATTCACTCGAAGCCAGGTTGATCATTGTGATAATATATATTCACTCGAAGCCAGGTTGATCATTGTGATAATATATATAGTAAACTTCTTGATTCATAATTAAAATGAAAATTTAACAAATTTGTGAAGCGAGTATTATTGTTGTAAATTGGAATGATTAATAATACAGAAACATATTTAGGAGAAGCAAATTTGTTACATCACTTGTCTATTTTGTTAGCGGTGTCCTCCACATTTTGATACCTGTAGAAATAAGCACAAACTGAAAAAAAACAGAAGTTGAAAACTCCAATCACCACTATAACCCAATACACATTGTCTAGCCTCCCATAATTAATATCATTCGGCAACCAATTTGTCATTCTTCTAGCAGTATCGACAATGGCTGTGCTGAGATAATAGGCGATCCCAGTAAACAATGCCACCATTGCAGTTGCGGTACTTTTCAACGATGCAGGAAATTCCTGGTAATACAATGCAATCTGCCCCGGGAAATGAAACGCTTCTCCAACTCCGACAATGGCCAGTGATGGCACTAGCCAAAGCACCGACATCGGCACGACCGAGTCATTTTTGTTCGAGTGAGCCACACCGAGCCGTTTTGACTCGACCAGGGCCGAGACGGCCATGCTTAGCACGTTTAACACGTGGCCAACCGCGATTCGTTGGAGGGGTGTCAGAGGGCGCCCAATGAGACTGTGCCACGCGGAGTACAAATATCTGTCGATGAAGGTTAACGAGAGCAAAGTGAAGATGAAGACGAAAACGATCATGGAGCTGGCGGGGATTTGGAAGTGGGGCCCGAGGTGACGGTCCATGGTCAGGGCTTGGAGGACTATCAAGCTGCCTTGGATTGCTATGGGTGTGGCTAGAAAAATGCCAGTGGACCAAAGGGGAATGATTTTGATTAGGCTTTTGAGATCTTCCACTTGTTGAACTGTACATAATTTCCATGGTTTTGCTAGTGACCCATCTGATTTTGTATCTCCCTCCCTCTTTAGAGCTGCATGATTTAGAAACCTGATAGTACGTACAAAACACGCAACTTTTTCTGAGTGCCGGCTTGTTTTTTCTGCTACAGTGGATCTTATTGCTCCATTTTCTCTTTAGTTTCAGTAGTTCGTTAAGAATGTGGAGGCAGATGTTCTCTTTTTCATCGGTAATCTCTTGTTTTCCCCCAAAAAACAACAAAAACAATGATAATAATTGAATTGGACCGACACTTTTACAAATCTACAAATCACATGCGTCTGTGGAGAATGTCTTACATATTAGCACACCATAATTTCTTATAAAGGAAAAATAAAACAATAAGTAGCTAAAAATGACACAAGTTGCATTTCGTGGTCATAAAAGATAATGACATGAATTTTCACTTAAATATGTCGTCTGGATATTCGAAGTCTCTGTCTTTGTTTGGCTACTCCCTGTTTCCCACTTCTATGGATTGTTAAGTTCAATCAACCCATATATAAGATGCTAATGAGTAAGAGACATCGACTAAATGCACACACCTTGAATGGCTCATTTTATTTTTTGAATTTAAAATTTACTGACTAATTTGTCAAATTAGAGGTCAACTAAATAAATTCATTTTTTTGTGTGTCTTAAATGGTAGTTGAGATATCTGATATTCGTTCGTATTTGTATTTAAAAAAGTGGATAATATTTATATCCGATTCAATACGAATATGAATATATGCATATTCGTATTCGAAATATCCGTTACCGATTATATATGTAATTTATAATATATTTTTACTCAATATTTGTGTTATTTATCAGTATAGAATATAAATTATTTTAATCCATACAACTAATTATAGCAAAAACTAATTTAAAATATATAAAAAAGAAATATTATTACTAATATGACATTTCATTTGTGTTTTTCAAGTGAAATTTAGTTAGTATGTATCATACAAGTTATTAAATTGTTGAAAATTATTTTATATAAACGATAACAAATAATATGTATCCATATTTGAATTCGATTTAATTATACAGAAACTAGGTGAATTTGACTTTTATTTTAATATTATCCATGGAAACTAGGTGGATTATAATTGATTTTGAACTGAATTGAGTTGTTTTTATTTGTTATCGACTTTTTGATTTTTTGTTTGAGATTAATTATTTTTAACAATCACGTGGATCATGTATTAAATGCTATAAATTAGTCAAATTTATTCTGGCCATCAAATTTGAGTAACGTCAAATTAAGCTAAATTTTAAATAAACGAAAACTTATTTTAATTTATAATAAACGAAAAATTGTAAGTTATAATTTTATTTCGAGTAAGAGAGATCAACTATATGTACACACCATCGATAGTCAATACATTTTAATTTATAATAGTATGTAGTTTTTTAAACTCACCTCCATTTACACATACCTCATTAATAACTCTACAGGGAGCATAATTTATGATTACTATATATGGTATATCTTTTTTTTATTCTTCTATGCTTTCCCTTCGGTATATGAATTATTTTAGATGGCAATTGGACAGTTTTAAGTGAACTCAAACTATTTTTATTTAAATCAATATATATTAATTAGAGAATACAAGAAATAAGTAATTATTTTTATCAGCAGTCAAAAAAGAAGATGAGTCTCATATATAAGTGCAAATAGGTGACTATCAATCAAAACAATCACTTATTTTCCTTTTTCTCTATTAATTATTATATACTATATCATTAATTTTAAGATATTATTTGTAATTTCAGATAAAAATCAACTAATCAAATAGAAAAAACTCACTTTAAAGTTTCGGTTGGAGTTTGAGGCGCCACCTTTTCATCTCCACTGCCGTATTGTTCATGGTAATAATCTTCACTTTTCGTTGAAAGCATTACTCTTCTTTTCCTAAAAGCAGCAACCACCACTCTCGCCAAACTTGTAAATGGGCTCCCATTTGCCTCCACATGTCGATAATATCGATTTCCCAGTACGAAAATGGCCAGCCCAAGAATGTTAGCAAGCACAGAGAGCCCAAATCCCAAGGCCCAACTCAAACCTTCTACATAAACGAGAGCTGTTGCACTTATCATTGTAGAAGTGTACAATGTAAAAACAAACCAATTGAAGAAACTGTCTTGGTTTTTCGGGTTATCGAGTTGATTTGCTCCCATTGTTCCTAAGGTGAATCGGGTCCCCCCGACGCCTAATGACCCGAGAGCTAACCCGGAATAAAGGACTGAAAGTTGGATATTTGATGGAGATTTGCACGAGTTTGATCCCGTTTCACATTGTGGAGGCCTTAACGAATGAATTATTGATGTCACTGTTATAAGAATTACACCCTGCAATATTATATCATATCGATATTAAATATAAGTTTCATGTATAATCTATACACGTTAAATTACACTCTAGTCAATAAGAAATTTAACAAGAATGTTTAGTCAATACTGCTACATTAACCGAATTGTGTGACAAATAATTTCAATGAATTTTCTCGTGTGTGTTTTTCTTGTCATTATTTTTGTGTTTTCGCTTTTTTTTACGCTCGTTTCTACCCACAAACAAAGGCGACCGGTTTATTGGGAATTTTCTTACCTATAATGGCATCTTCGGTGGTTTCCATTGGGTGCGTAGCTTTTATTTTCTTTTATATTCATTAGATGTGTATTTCTTACTGGTAGTGACCTGTGTGGGGTGCAAGAATGATGAGTAATTTAACATGTACTGGTGGGTATGTGCACAACAGCACATGTATTTTATTCTTCTATGCTTATCTTCATAGTTGAGGTTGACTTCTTCTTTTGGTGGAGATTCGAATGATTTATAAAAGTAGATAAATGGGAAAATAATGATTTCAGAAGCGAGTTTTATTTTGATCACGTCTATCATAGATTCTTTGATTCGGATAATAAAATTTGTCAACTTTTTTAATTTAGTTAAGACTTCGACTTGTCATTTTTCTTAGTCGATAATTTGTAAGTATCAATATAACTTTTAAAAAGACTCACGGTAATTTAGGAGTTTCCATCAACATAAATTTAACGTACATGTATAAATCTTAACCTAAAATTGTAAGTTATAATTTTATTTCGCAATTTACATGTAACAATTTAAGATTTGTGAGCTGTGTACGTTTACCAAACATATGTGGCATGACGTTATTTTTGGTAGCCATATGTGACAAGTAGATATTTAAGATAGACATATAGTATCTGTGTTAATAATTTCATTAATAATGTCTATATCAATGATTTTTTCGTTAACATTTTAATCATTTATATTACAAAATAAATGTTCATTTTTGATCTTATAATTTAGATGTGTACACTAAAAATTGATAATAATTGAAATACTGTCCTAAGAACTGACATTTACACAATAATAGTCCAAGCGCGCACCCATCATCGTCCACTCTATTTAATAAAGTGGGTTGAGCCATAAGTTAGTAATCACATGTCACATATACTTCTCCGTTTTAAAAAAAAATGACTAAAATATAATTTGTACATAATTTAAAGATATTATTTTTTAAAAATAAATTTTTCAGTATATCTTTGAGATGAGTTTACCTAACATTTATTAAATATAAAAGTTATACTTATTATTCTTTTAAAAAAGAAAGTTGATCCACTTTAAAAGGTGAAGTGATCATTATATAATTTTTTAACGTGTTTAAGTCATCTTTTTTATTACAAAATTTTGTTGTACTTAAGCCATGTATTATTGTATTTCTGTTACGTGAGTTGAAATTATTCTTAACCGAAAAATGTTAATCAAAACTAAATATTCTTGGAGAGTGAATTATGCATGTAATCACATTTTTACAAATATTCAGATGACAGTTATTAATTTTCCGTGTGACACTTTAATTTCACTCCAGAAATATCATTATTACTTCCATAAATTATTTCATTTATCTCATGTTTAAAGAAAAGTTCAAAGGTAAAAAACTAAGAATACAATAGACAAATTAGATAAATATTTATATAGAGAAAATTAATGTACGTACCACGAGAGAGATGAGTGAAGAAATCCAGACGACGGAGAAGCAGCCGAGAAACGAGTCGGCGATGATGGCTCCGATGATCGGAAACAGAGCAGTACAACCATTAACAATGTTAAATATTTGAGCGGCATCAATGCTCTTTATATTAAATTCTTCAATTAGATAGACCATAAGGTTCATTGTCCATCCTCCTGCCGCTAGTGACAACCCCGCCGTGGTTGCTGTTCAATTATATACAATTTCCAATAAATTTAACAGACAAAATATGTACAAAATATATTTCAAGAATTAAATTTAGAAGATTTAAAATAATAATGAAGTAGCAAGCAAATGTTGTTTCTACACACACATAATGTTATATTTGAATTTTCACGGTGATTTAAGCTATTTAGAAAATATGTGCGTTCGTTATATCAAGATGTTCATAATAATTCACCAACTACCTGTCATAATTATACACGTTAATATATATATATATATATATATATATATATTTTTTTTTTTTTTTTTATTCAACCACTTAATATCTGTTAATCACTGTTGTAAAAGTTTTGCATCTTTTTAGACATTAAACGATTCTATACTATCTAAAGTTTTATCCTCGTATCTCAGATTAATCTCAACTCATTCTATTTAAATTTCGTATACATATTAGTCGACTTTTTATTGTCCGAATCCGCCTATCATTTTTTACGAAATTATTCGAGTCACTCATTGACCCCCAACTAATGACAATATATTTATATAGAAATACATGATGTACAACAATAGTGTAAATTTTATCAGCTTATACACACACACATATGTATATGCTTAAAAAAATAATAAGGCCGAGATTAAGACACAGACCTGTGATGAAGGGAAAGGTGATCCAACCACCTCTTTTGCGGACGGAAGTAGGGAGTTGAGCTTCTCCATCGCCGGCAACTGAAACCTCCATGAGCTACAATTAATATAGCTCTTGCAACTCAATATATGTCTGCTATTTGACATTTATATGTAGGCTCTATACTGAGATTCTTGCTAATTTTTTCAATAAAGAATTGTTTTCTATTAAGCATTTACATGTTGCAAGTTTGTTTCTTTTGTTTATATTTTCTGGACAAACATGCGTTGTTTTGTTTATGAATTCTACAGATAATTATTATTATTGTCCCACCTACCATTTTTAAGTATTAATAAACCTAATTAGTCAAAACTTGGAGTTGTACCCAGAATCATGGCAAATCTAATTCTTTAGAAAGAAATAGCTATAGAATAACAAATCAACAAACATTTTGGGTCCCATCAATAATATCTTAAATTAGGTTTACTATTGTTTATTAAGGCGTATAAACTAGAAAGGCTTATATGAAACTTAATCCGGGTATCAAATGTCAAAGTGGCTTAAATGCAAGTTCAAACATTTCTTTTGGCTGTTTATGAAGGAGACCCATAACATTATTGAAAATTAGGTAAAAGTCATTTAATTGAATGATAAGTATCTAGATTAAAGTATCAAATTATTAAGTTTTTCATTTTAAATACAAGTTTATTGTTGATCAAGTACCATCTAAAGTCAACATAAAGCAATTCTTGTGCTAAACTACAGATACCTTTCTTTCAGCAGATTTTAGTTATGGCTACTCATTGCACTTGTGAGAAATTATCACAAAAGAATGAAAGACATGTCATGTCTCAAACTAGGAACAATTCAACTGGTTGTTCTCATTAAATGATGTTACAACAGAGGCACAACTCTCAGGTACGCTTAATACATTTTACGTACATCAGCCAATAGTACGTTGACAATTTCACATATATATACATCAAAATATCAAAATACAACCCACAGATATAGAGGGGGGAAAAAGAACAGAAAAACATTACAGTTTAAGAAGGCTGATCATCTACGGCACTAATGCAAGTTGTGCAAGGTAGGATAGAAGAAGTCCACCAGAGTGGATGATCTCTTCTAGCAACAAATCGAACACAATCTAAGAATTTACGATACCAGTTGCAATCTTCAAATCGCGATAGTATTGTTTTTGTTAAGCACTCGCATTGACATAGTTATTGATTACAAAAATATAGATAAAAGTTGAGAAACATCGCCTAGATAGTTAGATGCTTTAGTTTTTCATACTAAGCATACCCTGGGTTGATTGCCAATGCTTCCTGGTAGATCATATCCTTGATCTGCTCATCTCCCAGATGTTGTGTCTCAAATTCGAAGGAGAATGGTTCTGTGCAAATTGGCTCATCAGCTATGTCGTGTAGTTTTGCAAGATAAGGATGAGCTAGTGCTTCTTCAACTGTGTCCAAAAGAGAAATTCTGCTTTTAGTGCCAAGAAAATTAAGTTGCCAAGTAAAATGCATGCCAAAAGTAACTTTATGACTCGATCTTCCTGTGTCGAGGCCAGACTGAATATATAGCTTTATAGAACTTATCATGTTGGTTAAACAATTCTAGCAATAGTTTTCTGTAACCTCAACGATAAAAGTCTAATGTGTGAAAAATATCTGGACTGCTAAGAAAAATTCAGAGTACGAAACAAAATATGCATCTATCAGGGAGTTCTAAATGTATTTCAACTTATCATAATTACAAGTCATCTTCTTTGACTACTAAAACTTGTTGTCAAAGTAATATAACCCAAAGATTATTAAGCTAGATGAGAGCATTGGCATAGTTCTGCCTCTCTGTGAAGTGTGATTGAATAACTTGTGACAACTTCTTTTTAGGGCCCATTAGTTTTGTTTATTGTTTCTGTGATAATTGAATGTGTTAGCTAGTAAATGGACTCTTGAGTCTTAGCATCTGAAGTCAGATTCACTTAAACGATATGCTTGGCTCATACTTCAATATTATCTATTTCTAATTAGTAATAGGTTTTCTATTTTCTATTTCTAATTAGAATAAGTTTCCGTATAAGATTTGAATTTAGTATTATTTCCAATTCCTTTTAAGTTTTTAACATTATACTTAAGGTCTATAAATATAATTTTATCATCTTATTTTATTATTTAAGTTTGTAAATGACATGTGTAATACATTGGATTCTAAACTCCAACGAATATCACTCTCTAAGCCCTGCATTACATTTTGATGAAAAATAGTAAGTGATAAGTCTGAAGACGATATGCACCGTACTATTCTTAGTATTAGTATTATTAATAATTTATTATTACTTATATAATAGTAACAACAATTAAATGAATATATGAATAAATAAATCATAAAACTTCAAACGGCTCACTATCTACAGCTTGAGTCTTGAACCCGGGAATGAGATGTTAGGATGAGTGAGATCTATGTTCAATTCAAATGGCATGGTTGATTTTGATCCATAAAAAGTAACTTGTGCACCCAGATTATTAAGATTGTGTATAAATGTTATCAAATTTTATGAGTAAAAGGTATGAAAATAGAAACAAAAATAAAAAATGGTCGTCCATAGGCCAAACATGAGCATTTTATCATAGAGGTTCAATGCTGAAACGCGAAAAAAAAGATGTTACCTGTAATTCTTTTAGTGGGATCAAATGTAAGCATTTTATCAACAAGATCAATGGCCAAAGGATGGACATGTGGGAAGAGCTGTCCTAGCGATTGGCGAGGATGTCTAGGAAGTTGTTTGATATATCTTTTCGCATCCTCGTTACGTACAAATCCAAGATCAGATTCAGTTGGTGTCCCAAGAAGCTAAAATAAGAAATCATGCATCAGAATCCATCCGTCAGATGGAATCACCCAGAAGAAAGGAGCCAAAAACAGGGGAAGGGGGGTCGATTGATATGGGATCTCCGAAAGAGAAGCAAAAAACGAAAACAGTAAAACCAAACAAAATGCAACAAAAGAAAAGGAGGAAACAAAACAAATATTGAGTGCGTTAAAATTGTCTCGTAGTACACAACATGAATGACATGACTACTAGTGCCATGCATAACCAAAACAATAAAAATTGTGTCACGCATGTAAATTTAAAATTACTCCTCTGGATCCACAAAATGAGTTTTATCCTAATATATTTGTAAAATATGAAAATTCAAATTTGATGTATATTTATTGGAATTTTGTTCATGCAAATGGTTAATGTTGCAAACTAGGTTATCCTGCCAACAAAATAAGAAGTTCCTAGATCATGATAAATACATCTCACAATTTGAATAAAATTTCACAATTATAGTCGGAACAAACTCAAATTTAACTTCTTATGAACGGGAGGGAGTAGTATTTTTCAATGAAAAATGCCTCATTGTTGAAATCTTTTTCGGTTAAAAATTACAATGGTGAAACTTTCAAGCAGCTAACTTTTGTAGGTCAACTTTAGTCTTACCTCAACTAATAACTTCATTTGATGCACATGATCTTTACCCGCAAACAAAGGCGCTTTATTCATAAGCTCCATGAAGATGCAACCTACGGACCATACATCTATTGCGGAAGTATAATCTGAAGAGTTCAATAGTAGCTCAGGCGCCCTGTACCATCGAGTTACAACATATTCTGTCATGAACTCGTCATCTGTATTTGGCCGCGCAAGACCAAAATCACAAATCTTCAAATCGCAATTTGCATTCAACAAGAGGTTGCTGGGTTTCAAGTCTCTATGAATAACATTAGCGGAATGAATGTATTTTAGCCCTCGGAGGAGCTGATACAAGAAGTACTGCAAAACATCCCAGTTGCCACAAATTAATTTCAGTACTATCTAGCTCTTATTTAGCTTTCCAAGTTTTTAGAATCAAGCCTTTAAATCCAAGAAGTTGATAGTGAAAAGTATCACCTGACAGTGTTCCTCCGATAAACCTTGATTAGATCGAATAATTCGATGAAGATCAGTGTCCATAAGTTCCATTGCAATATAAACATCAGCAAATTCCCTCCGCAAAGGTGGAGGAATCACATCTCTTATAGCTATGACCTGAATATAACCATAAATTAATAAATACTATTTATGCGATTAAATGAAGATTGTATCTTGTAAAAACTAAACAGTTATCCATTAGTGTATAATCAAGCTCCTGTGACAAAAAGTAACAAAAAAATCATAATGCAAACTTCAAAGCTATATTCCGCGTCTTCATACAACTGTTCTCACAACTGCTCAACCAATTTCTTCGTAAAATCATTGTTTATGTTTTTACAATAATGGCTGCTTTTACTAAAAGAATAATGGAAAGCATGCCAAGCTAACCATTTTCTTTTTCAAATCATAAAAACAGTAACAGTTTGACAGAATGACAGATGGACCTATTGAACAATATCTCCAGATACTCGAGAGAAAATAAAATAAAATGAAATGAAAAACATAAATCATTTAAGAAACACAAACTACCCAAAGTATCTCCTCATTCTGCCCAAATTGAGAGTCCACTTTCTTAGGATGTGTGATGTCATCATAACAAGAGTCTGCTCTAAGTTGGGTAAGTTGTGATCTTACAAATGGATTTGATTTAAAATCAAAGACTTGAACTTTGACTTTTTGTGGTTTGACAGTCATTTATCTAGATAAAGCTCAGTCAATCGTTATTGACAGGAGACATTTGGCTAGGGGGAAAAAATATCAAATACCTCAAGTAGCTTTCCTGTCAGAATTGGATTTCACTTTCTATCATTAAAGTATGCCTTCATAATAGGAGTCCATTCTCAATATAGCAAGTTGTGATCTTTAATTAGGTTCAAAGTAAAATCATGAACTGAGGTTTTATAGTTTGACTAAGTTTACTAGATAAGGCACAGTTCATCCTTAATGACAGGAGTCTTTGTGCTACAGAAAATGGAAAACCTCAAGTCAGTCCACTAGTAAATTAATAAGCTCAACAGGTCATGTAAAGACAAGATGACCCACAACATGCGCATGACATTAGCAAGCTTCCATCATACGACAATTGTACTAAAATTTTGTACCTTCCACTACTAACTGGAACAGAATGATACAAAACCTTCCGCACTAAGGATACCAAATCCTTCCACTGTAACTAGTAGCGAAAGTTTGCTAACTATCAAAACGTGGATCATTAGACAATGTGGATATACTAATGGTTAAATTGAGCAAAATTAGATCAATCACAAAGAGAGACATACATTTTTGTGATCCAACGGTTAAATTAAGCAAAATTAGATCAATCACAAAGAGAGACATACATTTTTGTGATCTAACGGTTAAATTAAGCAAAATTAGATCAATCACAAACCGTACATTTTCGTGATCCAGATGACGAAGAAGCTTTATCTCCCTCAGAGTTCGCTTTGCATCCATGTAATTATCAAAAGCATTAGCTATCTTTTTAACCGCAACCATCTCATTCGTCTCCGTGTTCATTATTGAACTATTTCAAACACCATCAACCAGTTAAAAATTCAAATCGCACCACAATCAAAACTCCAAAATCTAAAAAACATTACAGAGAACACTAAAACTAAATCAATCAATTACATAATTAATTAATTACCAAACGATTCCATAAGCACCACGACCAATAGGCATGATCGGAGGCCTGTACTTGGCTGTAACCTCGAATAAATTTCCAAAAATATTGTACTGAATAAATTGACCGCCGTGCGTTGGCACAGCCGGAAAATCGTTATACTGACCATCGCCGGCGTTAGCCATTATTTCCGGGAAGATAAGTATAATTTGAAATCCTCGTTTGCACACAAGTAACGTGCACTATTTCTCAATCTGTATATGGATTCTGAAGAAGATGCTTGGGTAAGTGTGCTCTGTGTGTGTGAGAGAGAGAGGGAGAAGTGGTGAAAATGGAAGGGGGCGACTTTGAGGAAAAGGTTGAGAAAACGCGCCATGATGTTGACAGCGCGTTTGAGGATATGTAATCGAACGGTCTACATTACAGCCGCCTTTGATCTACGGCGGATTATATCGTAATGAAGCCTTTTCAGTGGTCTTGTTTTTCCTAACTGTATTTTAAAGTTTATCCAATGGCAATAATTGTTGTGATATTTCGATACCATCTCATAAAGACGATCTCAATTTCTTGTCTCGGTATCTTTATCGATTGCACTTGAGACTCTGACTTTTTTATTTGTTCCGCTCGAATTTGAGATTTTTCTTGTAAAAGTTATTGGAGATATTATTTAAGAAAAATTAAAGTTCTATTGAACTAGAAAATTTCTCTCAAGTCCAGTTTTTTTGTAACAAAATTAAGGAGCATATTTTATTCACTGTATCATATCTCCAGAAAATTTACAATTAGGATTTCAGCTACTAAATACATTGGTGGATAAAAACAAAATAGAGGACGTAACAAAATTTTAGACATATATAATGGTAGATGTATTATATTTTGAATTAAATTATCATCTGAACGTACTCACAATTTCAAAGCCAAATGAAAAAACTTTGCAAATTTATATATGTTATATTATTATAAGAAAAAAAAAAGAAGAACATAGGAGACTTTATTTATAACAATCACAAATTATAAAATTATCCCTCTATTTCGATTCAATTTGAGATAAAAGGATTTAGAGTGTAGTTAAGTTTGTGTTTAATATAAAACTTTTAATATACTGATTCTAAAGATTAATATAAGAAACTATATGCCCTTCCTCAATTGATTGGCTATTTATTTTTTAAATTTTATCGTTTTTGTATAAGTATTTGCTCTCTTTTATTCTTTATCTTATTTTTTTTCTTCTTTTTCTTGGATGAATTCTTCGGTCCAAAATATATCAAGTGACATGCATTAACATCTGGAGTCAAATTGGTTTTCTCGTGTTTTTGTATCACGCCAAGACCTTTTTCTGACCCATGTGGGACCCTTTTCCTTCTTTTCTTTACATGAAAAGATCTTCCTTAAAAAAAAGGATCTAGAAAATAATATAATTTAACAATTGCTTGAATTTTAGTATTTTGCAATCACAAGATTCCACTAATTTCATGATAAAAGTTATATATGGCCACCAAACAGAATAATACAACAACGTTATGAATTTCTAAAACATATAATTACAATCCTAGGTAATTTTCCAATAAGAAAAGCACAAAAGCCGATCCTTTCAATGAGTTTGATAGAACTTGTTGACATATCCTTCTGGAAAATTTAATTCGCTTTCAAACTCAATATGTGTGCGAGTCATTTAAAACTTTAATACTTAAGCTTAGTAACCAATATTTTAAACATAATCTACAAAATTAGTTGTTGCATTTTCTAATATTACATAAAACTTATATTAACCATTTGAAGCTTTGAAATCTGACCGACCTAAATAGTTTCATTTTTTATTTAAAACAAGGAATGTGTTATTTTAAAATGATCATGACCTTTGCTTCATGTACTTACATAATTATTACAATACGAAATTTCTAACGAGAAAATGTACTAAAACAAAAATATTGAAATGGCTCGTGGCTATCCTTCATTTAGTTAGAAACCTTGGGGTTACAGTAGTATAATATGACGGGAAAAATGAGCAATACTTGTGGCTGATTTTTATTTATATGAGAAAAATCCTGACAAAATGTATCCGTCTACCATCCATTTCCATATCCAACCAGTCTCAAAAAGCAGCAAAAACTATCAATTTACCAACAAACTTCTGAATCCAAGTTTCTAAATAGTTCTAACAGCTTAAAAATAAAAGCATCAGCCATCAGCCATTCATCCCATTATACTTGACCGCCGCTCAAGCCTCGGCAAATCTGTGCAGATATCACCACCATATCAGTTTAAATAAAGTAGCAGTGAAAAATAAGGATCGATAAAAGAAAAATTCAATCTAAAGGCCAAAATAATTTACCCAAGTTCAGAGAGCTTCATGTGAGATTCTGCATAATCAGCAAAGAAAGCATCCTCATCCTGTAAAGGGGAGAGAAATAACAGTATAACAAATCTAGCTCAACATCTTTTGAAGTACAATCACAAAATAACCAGTGAAAAGTACATATTTGCCCTCAATTAAAGATAGGTGGCAAGAGATTCGTATACGAACCGCAGCATATTTCTCAACAAGAGGACGGAATACAGGATCGTCAAGAAGAGCCTTGTCAGTCGGCAATTGCAAAAGCCCCTCCTTTTCCCCAGTCAGAAGTTCCCTATCAAAGTTGAACAATGAAACTAACATTCCGATAACCAATTGAAAGATTACAACTAAAAGAATATAGTACTCAGACTACATTGTGTCTTACTTGAAGTAGCTATTATCGAAAATGAGAGGATTGCTGGTCCAGGGTCCCTCAAAACCAGAACGCTCCTTGTGACACCTTCCCTGAAGAAAAGGTACAGAATAACATCAAGGTTCACATATAAACAGAATGCATCATTGCAGGACAGTGTAAAGAATAAAAGATCAAGGTGAAGCCAGTACACACCAGAGTATGGCCACCCGATAGTGCAACGATGTCCTTGTCAGAAAGTCCCATTTGTTTGACAAACACATCTCTCAAATGGTCATTTCCTGCAACAGAATATGCCGGGTTTAACGCCAGTTGGAACTACAACTTAACATGTAGAAATTTATCCTAGTATACAGGACACTTCCACCAGTAAAAAAAATAAAAATACATAATTTATAAAGTTAAGTGTACGGACCCAGTGTAGCATCAGGCAGGCGACCTTCTTTGGGTGGCTCATCTAAATCCTGTGAGGCAAAAGAGATCAAATTAAAACTAATAAAATATATGATGTAGTTGGCATGTAGAAATAGATTAATCTGGATGCAAGGAATCAATCAGCTCAGAATATCACAAATTATACTATACAGATAATCACAAAGATTGAAGGAACCAGTGTTTTAAGAGATGTTAATTTCTTTGCAGATCAATTAGAAGTCATTTCACATTCACGAGCTTTTACAAAAAATTTGCTGCATTGAAGCAATGTATATTACTTCAAGAGTTAAGGCACAAAACCACTAATAAATACATGTATATGCCTGAGCATTATAAAGATATCCAGCTACAAATGATCAAGAAAAGCAAGTCGGAAAAAAAAAGAAATTCACAAACCTTTCTTCCTGGGTGAAACGGAACATCAGGCCCTCCAGTAACCTCAACAGCAACAACTCCAGCCAGCTGCATTACATAAAGTGTTTTAGAACAATGTTTTGGTTCAAACTCAGAGTTCAAAAGATAACCCAACCTAGTAAAGAAATGACAGCAACAAATTCCAAACGCTTTCATACCTATAGAAAGACAAATGCATAGAGAAGTACCTGATAGAAGTCACCATAAGAAAGGATGGGAAATTGCTCCTTGATAGGCTCCAAAAGATTGACAGCAATGTCAAGGCCATTGTTAGCTCCGTGAGCTTGCTCAGCCTTGTGCCTCATTGTTCCAAAGGGACCTCCGGTCTTAGAGCTACAATCATAGGTACCAGCTGAGTGCCACCTGATTCATATCACAAGAGGACCAAAAAACAACTATCAGACAGTGTCATCTCCATAATAAAATCAGTTTTAGTTTCAGAAAACATTAGCATGTGAATTTAGGCCCATGTTCAAAATTCTGGAACTTCTAGATGTGAGGAGAGGGAGAGAAATAGGGTGGGGTGGGAGGAAGAAGAGAGAGAGAGAGTAATACGCAATACGAAGCATCAAAGGAGCACAATTTTTTTCAGCAATTAACCCTCTGAGCTTCCTCCTGCATTTTTCAACAGCAGCCTTGTATTCCTCACTCACAGTTGGATAGCACTTTCCCATGGCTGCAATGCCAACACAGAATAAAAATTAATTTATAATCCACATAAAACATATACCAAATTGGAATACAAACATACTGCACTAAACAAAACAGAAGTTCCTAACGTTTATAACTTCTGTGTTGTTTTTATTATTATTATTTTGAAGGGCTCGGCTCTTCAATCAATTACAGCATACCATTGCGAATATCGTATATCAAAATTCTGTGCAAAGTTTAGGTTCATTGAGCACTTTACTTTTATGATTAAATTTATTGCCATCAAGGATGACAAGCGTAACAAAGTTCAAATCATATGCAATAACGCATGAAACTTGTAACTAAGTTAACACTTAATTGAGATGCATGACAAGATGGATGAAATCTAGTATGGTAAAAAGGAAACATATAACAAATTCAAACAGAGTGAAAGATCACATAAATAAACATAAAAACATTTCTAAAAGCAAATATAGAATAGTTTTCACAGATTTGAGCAAAAAAAGAGCAACAGATACCTATACATGCCATTTCAGCTCCAAAAAATTAGAATATTGAGTCAATACCACACAAAAGCACAATCCAACCACGGTTCACTAAAAAACTGCTCCCAATGAGCTGATAAAAGAAGCAACCTAAAAAATATTGTTCGTCCTTCTCATTCACATACATGATATAATATTACGCACCAGATTCATCTTTCCAAATCAATTGAGACTCAAAAAAATTAAACTCCATTCATATATATTTATGCTAAATCATAGTTATCTAAATCGTTAAAGGTGTAAAAGTCTCCTTGGGGCTTAAGAGTGAGGCCTCGCCTCAGGGGCGTGCCTTATCGAAGTGAGGGTGCACATATAAGCAGAAATATAGTATAATCAATTGTATGTGAAAGTATGTATTAACAATCAGGTACTTCTTCATTCAGTATTAAGTGGTAACTTACAAACTACTGATACGTGGTTAATAATTAACTAGTACTCACCCAACATCAGGTAGCATTAGTCTCGGTGAAAATAATGAAGTACTTCATTAAGTAATGAGTTTGAAATACCAGTGCACTAGTAGTCTAGTAGTAAGTAGCTACTACCAACTAACACGAGTACCAAGTACTCGAACAAAAATTGGACCACCTGCCTTTATGAAAAACAAACAAATAAATTGAAAAAGGGCATTGGTTCAATAAGGTGCGCCTCAGAGGAAGCTCACTCCTTGTGCTTTTCACGCTGAGGTGCACGCCTCATTGAAAAAAGCCTCATCGCTGAGGCGCAAATAGTGGGAAGGGTGAGCCTTGGGCCTAGGCGCACCTGTAACAACCATGTGCTAAATTGATAAAGAAATGAAAAGAATCTAAATACATATACAAAGTTTTATATACACAACCACAATCAGTTACGCTATCCAAAGCATGAACCATAAGATCAATATCAAATGAGCAACAAAAAAAGAATACAAACGCAAATACCATATCTATATGTAAAAATAGGAAAGACACTCACTCACGCACACAAATATCTACATACAGAATCTGAGATTTCATAATCTGATCAAAAGTGAGTTAAACGACATGATCAAACAAAAACGGTTATATCTGTGATGAAATGAAAGATTACAAACACAATATATATGTATGTATATTGAATCAGCTGAAATATAAAAACAGAGTGTACGAAAAATAACATTTAAGATCTAACACAAATATATGAAGATCAGAAGTTGAAAAAGGAACAGAAATTGAACCTGATGATAAGAATTGATCAGAGCAGAAAAGTAGAAACCCTAGCAAAAGAAAGAGTGAGAGTGACACGAGCAGTCCACAAGCCTAATCTGCAGATATATAAAGGGTAACAGGAGGGAGAAAGATCAATCAGGTTCTGTGGACCGTTGGATCAAAGTTATCTAACGATTCATAAGGGACTTAATTAGAGGCTATGATTTTTATTTTTATTTTTGCTTTTCTAATACTCCTTTTTTTGTTGATTGGCTAATTAATCATAATGCCGGACGGTTGGCCCAACTGGTTATATTTTTATTGCCAAATGACTAAATGGATCTTTTTTATTTGATTTATTATTTATTCTTGGTTTCAAAATTGAAAACAGTTTCAAAAAGGAAAACAAATTTTCTCTTTTAATTGTGAACTTCACTTATTTTTAACCTTAGAAAAAAAGACTGAATTTTAACATAGTCATTTAAAGTGCTCTACTTTGCTCCTTGTTCTTCATGGTGTACCATATTGAATTTTAACATAAATTTTTAACTTTAAGCTAATATTGAAATTAAACATATTAAATTTTAAAATTAATGTTTAATTTTTAATCAATATTAAAAATATTATACATGGATATACTCATAAATTATACGGATTAAATGACTAGGTAGCTTCATGACTGATATTTAAATTGACTAATGATTGATGGATCGAATGGATTACTAATTGCTTTCTGGATTATTTGATAATAGAAGGAAACTATTTATAGAATAATTATTAGAATTTAAGTAAGGTTTCACGTTTGGTTCGACCGGAAAAAAGTTTGAGCTCAATCAATTAGAAATTTCACTATAGAATCCTAAAATTATGAATTGAAAGATATTATTGCAACGGTCTTTTATAAAAAAGACTTGATGGAAATACAATTTGAATTAGTCGATAATGGAAACAACTTAAAATGTCGTATGAGTAGTATAAAGAAAAAATTAAAAAAAAAATGGAACATGAAGAAAGGTGTAATTATTTTTACTTTTGCAAAAAAAAAAAGAAGTTACTTTAGTTTTGTAGTGTAAATAATCAATGAGTTTAATTTTTTTACCTTTTTATGTGTATTAGGTGGACATGCATATTTCTACTACTTCATTATGCATCAGTCAAGTGAGTATTTGAGACAAAATTTATCTCCAACAAGATAATTTTTAGACAGAGATTTATCTCAAAATATATACGGTATACTCTCTTTGTTCTACAAGAGGTAATATTTAGATTTTTAATAAATATTAGTTTTGCATATTAATTGATTGAGAAGTATATGTATAATTAATAAGTTTTTTTCATAAAATTTGTTATAAATATTCAATTAAAGATAAGTTGAGAAGATTATAATAACAAATTTTAAAAAATATAACATTATAATAAAAAAAATTATGCAAATGTTACTTCTTTTTTTTAACAAAATTTATTCTCATTGCTCCTTTTTTTTTTCTATTTTTTTTGGGAACGAATGGAATATATTTTAGATGACTAAGTTGTTTTGAAACAATTAATTGTCTATATCGACAATTTGTGGAATTAATCAATAAAAAATTTGTAAGTGTTATGAATAATGTGGATGTCTTTCCATTTCCAAATTTCAAAAGTTTCTAACATATTTTTTCAAATTTCAAAAGTTTCTAGCATATATTTTTCATTAATGTATAAAATTTTTGACTTCTCAAATACCTATCACATTCATTATATACATGTATCTCCTAACCCATAAATATACATGTATATGAGTTGAAATGATTAATCAAAAGATAACAATTCTCTACTCTATTTTTCTTTCTTATCATCTTATGATTATATTATATTATTTACAATACATTATCAGCACGAATAGCTCTTTCGATTAACATTTAAAGACTTTTTCCTTTTATTTTCGAGGTACGTATATATGTTGCTTATGGTAATTTGTTCCTTTTTAGTTTTACAACAATTATTATTTATTTCTGACAAATATTATCATAATTTTATAGTTTCCTTATTGTGTCCAATTTTCAATAAGAAGTATAAATTAATTATTAACGTTCTTGTTATTGACATATAACTAATACATTATTTTATAGTTTTCTTATAGTGTCGAATCTTACTAAATTGGACTTTGAGGCTCTTGATATTATGGGAAAAATTTATTTGTCATGAATATTGGATGTTAAAATTCATTTAGCCACGGAGTATCTTGGAGACACAATTACAGAAGGAAATCAAGAATGTGAGCAACCGCACAAAAACTATGATTTTTCTTCACCGTTATCTCCACGAAGGACTAAATTTGAATATCTTACCATGAAAAATTCACTTGACCTTTGGAAAAATTTGAAAGATAAGTACAATCACCAAAAAATTGTGATTTTTTCAAAAACTCGTATGATTAATTGCATTTAAAGTTTCAAGATTTTAAAACTGTCAGTGAATACAATTTCGCACTTTTTAAAATAACTTCTCAACCAAAACTATGCAGAGAAAATATTATTTATGCTGATATGTAAGAAAAAATTTATTCAACTTTTCATGCCTTAAATGTACTCCTCCAACAACAATATCAAGAAAAAGGTTTTAAAAAATATTTAGAGTTGATTTCCTGTCTTCTTGTTGCTAAACAAAATAACAAGTTTTTGATGAAAAATAATGAGTCTCGCCCAATTGGATCAAGCACTTTCCTTGAAGTGAATACGACTACATTTAATTATGGGCGTAGACACGGTGGTTGTCATGGTCGTGGACACGGTTATAATTGTGGATGCGGTCGAACAAATCAAGTCAGGAACAATCCATCTTTCAAACAAAGGAATACAAATCACAACCAGAAGTTGGAGAAAAATGATAACCAAGGTAGACAAAAGAATTTTGAAGATATTTGCTATAGATGCGGTATGAAGGACCATTGGTCGCATACCTGTCATACGCCTAAGCACTTTGGTTGAACTTTACTAAGCATCCCAGAAGGAAAAGGAAAAACTATTGAAATGAACTTGATTTTTCAATACAATTATCATGAGTATAATTTTTCTGATATGAATTATTCTGATATGACACATTTGGATGTGTCTGATTTTTATGAAATTCCTGAAAGAAGTAGCGATATGAACAATAAAAATATTGCATAACAATATATATCTCTTTATTTATTTAAAACTTGTGATTTATATTTATGTTTATCTAAAGTACTTTATCTAGTATATATATATATATATATATATATATATATATATATTCTTTAAAGTGATATGGATACCTCTTATTCTCGCATTTGACATAATATGAAATTTGAAGATATTTGTCTTGTAGATAGTGCAACTACTCACACCATTCTTAAAAATGAAAAATATTTCACTTCTTTGCAAAAATACAATGGTAATGTTTGTATAATTTTTGAAAGTACAAAATTGGTTGAAAGCTCTGAAAGAGCTAACTTGTTATTATCCAGAGGAACAAAATTAGTTAATGATGCATTACTCTTATCCAAGTCACAAAGAAACTTATTAAGTTTCAAAAATATTCACAAAAATGGATATCATATTGAAACAATAAATAAAGAAAATAAAGAATTTGTTTATATCACATGCATTATATCGGGTAAAAAATTTATTGTCGAACAATTATCTGCTTTCACTTCCGGATTATACTACACAAATATACGTGTTGTTGAGGCGAATACTATCATAAACTAGAAGTTTACTGATATAAATAATTTTATTATTAGGCATGACCAATTGTGACATCCGGGATCAATAATGATGCGTAAAATTAGTGAAAATTCATATGGATATTCATTGAAAAACTAGACGATTTTTAAATCAAATGAATTCTTGTGTGTTGCTTGTTTAAAAGAAAAATTGATTATTAAGCCCTCTCCCACTAAAGTTGGAATTGAATCTCCTAAATTTTTGGAATGTCTCTAGGGTGATATATATGGGTCCATTCACCCATCAAGTGAATGATTTAGATATTTTCTGGTATTAATTGATGCATCAACTAGATGGTCACATATATGTTTATTATCATCTCACAACCTGGCATTTACAAGATTTCTTGCACAAATAATTCGATTAAGAGCACAGTTTTCATAATATCCTATTGGTTCAATTCGCATAAATAATGTTGAAGAGTTTATATCACAAGCCTTTAATGAGTACTATGCATCAATTGGGATAAATGTTGAACATCATGTAGCTCATGCTCATACACAAATAGTCTTGAAGAATCATTTATCAAACGACTCCAATTAATTGTCAGACCATTAATTATGAGAACAAATCTCCCTATTTCGGTTTGGGGACATGTTATTTTACATGCAATAACACTTGTACGCATCAGACTTACAAGTTATCATAAATTTTTTTCTTTACAATTGACTTCCGGAAGTGAGCCTAATATTTCTTATCTCAGAACTTTTGGGTGTGCGGTATATGTCCCAATTGCTCCACCACAACGTACCAAGATGAATTCTCAAAGAAGATTGAGAATATATGTTGGTTATGAATCTTCTTCCATAATAAAATATCTTGAGTCATTGACGAGCGATATTTTTACGGCAACGTTTGTTGACTGTCATTTTGATGAAATAATTTTTTTTAAATTGGGAAAGGGGGGAGGAGAGAGAGACTAAGATATTCCTAGGATCAGGATGAGATAATAAACAGATGGGAATTGAAATTATATAGAATACATCATCATTAAATATATTTGATCCTCGTACAAATCAATGTGAACTAGAAGTTTCGAAAATAATTCATTTACAAGGCATTGCAAATCTGTTGCCTGATAATAAAGTGACCAAGTCACATATACCAGCTGAAAATGCTCCTGCAAAAATTGATGTGTCTGAAGGACAGACTACTAAAGCAAATGAGTCAAAAATCTTGTCTAAAGCATGGTAGACCAATTGGTTCCAAATACAAAAATTCTCGAAAAAAAAAGGAACAAATAATCTAGATGCTCAAATAAAAGAAACAGAATCTTCAGAAGAGACGACGTGATGGATAAAACCTTGGAAGAGGTTAAGGTACCTGAAAATATTGAAAGAGAAGAAATCTCAATAAATTATGTTGTCATAGAAAAAAGATGGAACCAAAACGATATTATCGTAGACGAAGTTTTTACATATAATATAATGCTTGATTTAATGATGAAAAATGAGGATCTTGAACTTAAATCTGTAGATGAATGTCGACGTAGAGATGATTGGCCAAAATGAAAAAAAGCAATACAAGAAAAATTGAACTCACTTGATAAACACAAAGTTTTTGGACCTGAAGTTCAGACCCCTGAATGAGCAAAATTTATTGGTTATAAATGAGTATTTGTGCGTAAAAAAAATGATAAAAATGAAATTACAAGATATAAAGTCCGTCTTATTGCTCAAAAATTTTCTCAAAGATTAGTCATTGATTATAAAGAGGCATATTCTCTTGTAATAGATGCTATAACATTTTGTTATCTTGTTATCTTGACAGTAATTGAGAAATTGAAAATGCATTTGATGGATGTTGTTACTGCATATTTGTATGATTCCCTCAACAACAATATTTATATGAGGATCCCTGAAGGATTTCAATTGCCTAGAATACATAGGTCACATTCTCATGACCTTTATTCAATTAAATTGCAAAGGTCCTTGTACGAATTAAAACAATTTGAACGAATGTAGTATAATCGTCTAAGTAAATATTTGTTGAAGGAACACTGTAAGAATGATCCTATTTGTCATTGCGTTTTTATCAATATAATTGTTGTTTATATTGATGACTTGAACATTATTGAAACTTCTAAAGAGTTTAAGAAAACGGTTGGTTACCTAAAAAGAGAATTCAAAATGAAAGATCTTGGAAAAATAAAACTTTGTCTTAGTTTGCAATTCGAGCATTTAGCAGATGGAATTTTTGTTCATCAATCAACATATACATAAAAAGTTTTAAAACATTTTTATATGGACAAAACACACACATTCAGTTCTTTTATGGTTGTTCGGTCACTTAATGTTAAAAATGATGTTTTTTGACCTCGAGAAGATAACGAAGAAATACTTGATCATTAAGTACCATATCTTAGCACTATTGGTGCATTGATGTATCTTGCAAATAATACATGACCTAATATAACATTTTCCGTAAATTTATTAGCAAGATATAGTTCTGTTCCTACACGAAGACACTGGAATGGTGTTAAGCATGTGTTTTGTCATTTTCGAGGAACAACTGATATGAGATTATTTTATTCTAATAATTCTAACACAATACTAACTAGTTATGCAGATGCATGTTATTTATCTGACCCATGTAAAGCTCGATCACAAATGGGTTATTTGTTACTTATGGAGATACAGTCATATCATGGCGCTCTGTAAAACATTCTTTGATTGTTACTTCTTCTATTCATGCAGAAATACTTACAATTTATGAAGTCAGTCGAGCATGTGTTTGGTTGAGGTCAATTTGTAACCATATTCGAAAAAATTAATGTGGCATGAACTACGACAAGACTGTCCCAACAGTATTATTTGAAGATAATACAACATGCATAGCACAGTTGAAAGAGATTTTATCAAAGTAGACAACACAAATCATATATCACCAAAATTCTTTTTCACACATGAGCTTCAAAGGAAATGTGAAATTAATGGTCAATAGATTTGTTCAAGCGATAATCTTGCGGATTTGTTTACGAAGGCATTACCCACTATAATCTTTGAAAAACTGGTACATAAGATTGAGATGCTTCGACTTAAAGATTTGATATAATGTTAGATAGATTCCCTTTCGGAGATTGTGTACTCTTTTTTCTTTATTAGGATTTTTTTTCCATTGGGGTTTTTCCTAGAAAGGTTTTAATGAGGCATAAATTCTTGAAAATGGACATCCAAGGGGGAGTGTTATGAATAATGTGGATGCCTCTTGCATTTCCAAGTTCCAAAAGCTTATAGCATAGTCTTCCATTAATGTATAAAACTTTTAGTTTCTCAAATACATATTATATTCATTGTATATCATGTATCTCTTAGTTTATAAATAAACATGTATATGAGTTGAAATGATTAATCAAGATATAACAATTCTCTACTCTACTTTTTTTTCTTCTCATATTAAGATTATATTATATTATTAGTGATTTTACAATATTAAGGTACATATAAAGTTCAAAATATCTAGCACCAAGAACAAGGCCTTCTTAATTTTTCAATTTCTTCTCTTTATTTCCGCATCATCAAACTTAATTATCAAGTTCCATCATATGAAATATTATTCCCCAGCTTTAGTATGTGCACTTTATCTTCCTTTTGTACATTTTGTTTTTCTTTATGCGCATTAACCATTTTGGGGTCACGACTTTTCCTACTTTTAATTCTTCAATATGAATAAAGCTAGTTAAAGCCTTACTGAACATCTGCATTCTTGTCGGCTGATATCTCAAACTTAATGGGTAGAGTTACTACCTTTATCTTACCTTCATTGATTCTTACCTTTCCTTCTTTGTTTCAGTGATTCTTATCTTCACGGAGTTACCACCTCCATTCTGTTAATCCCAACATAAATACATCTATAGCCTCACCTAAACTTAGTTGGTGGAGTAATTTGTCATACACGGGAAACACGTTTCTTACCTTTCCTTGTTTATTTTAGTGATTCTTATCTTCATTGAATTACCACCTTTATTCTGTTATCCCCAACATAAATACATCTATAGCCTCACCTAAACTTGAACATGCCTTATAATTTTATCTACTTGCAAAAAATATAGTAAATACATACGTAACACACACTTATAAATAATACAAACACACACACACACACACACACACATATATATATATGGCACTAAGTTCGAGATCCACAGATGTTACGAGGACCATCGGTCGGCGACGGTTGGCAACTCTGCGAGGTGAGGCTTATAAATATGCAACAAAAGACTCAGACGAGTCGACTAGCTTTTTCAAAAACTTCTGGACAGAGCATCCGGCGACACCAATGGACGGGCGAAACAACACGCTCCTTCATTTACTCGTCGCCAGTGGAAGTGAGGGTGCCGTAGAGGGAATTATTGAGCTTGTAAACAATTTGGAAGATCTTGGGAAACGAAACACGAGGGGTGAGACTGCATTGCATGAAGCCGCGAAGCGTGGCCATGAGCGTATTGTAAAGATGTTGTTGGAAAGAGCAAGGGCTCTAACTTCTAACAATAATTCTTTGAATGAAATGGATTTGATTCGCGTGAGCAATGAATTGGGAGAGATACCATTGTTCCTTGCGGCAGGACTAGGGAACAAGAGAGTTTTCTGGCTGCTCGTCGACACGTACCAAAGCGATTTCATGACGAAGAGACAAGATGGCTGCACTGTTATTCATGCTGCCATCATCGGAGAACATTATCGTAATTACCTTTCAAACTCTTCTACTATTAACTTCGTTTCTTTCTTTCGGGTTAAACTTTATAAATTATTCTCTCCGCTTCACAATAATAGTCATTTTAGAAATTTGTTAAAATTTCATTTTAATTGACATATTGTGATAATCAAGACAAATAAATGAAAAAGTTTACTATATTATTCTTATTTATTGTTTATAGGGAAGTGTAGACTAACCGAAAAATATGACAATTTGACTAATTATTGTTTAAGGGTTATATTATAATTTAGAATTACATTTAATTATCAATTTAGCTAATTAATATACTTCTTAATATTCGTAAATTCTCCTAAAACGCCTATTATTGTGAAAACTACCATAACATCCGTACATTTTATGTATTGAATCATATTATAGATAATCCAATTCTAAATCAATTAATTGGTATGGTATAGTATTCCTTCTAAGGTTATAGATTGAGTTAATTTATTTCAATTTTCCTTCCTTTTATTTTTCTTAATTTCTAATCTTGCCATTTATTTATTTAAACCAAAAGTGTAGAACTACAATTTATCAGCTGGTCTATAGATGCTGAATATATATATATATATATATAGGTATGGCATTTGACATTGTGGAGAAGTACCCTCAGCTTGCTCATATACCAAATAACCGTGGAGAGACAGCTCTGAGTCTACTAGTCTCGGCACCATCTTCCTTTAAGAGCAGCTTCATAAACACTTTGACAACTTTTGGCATCCATTCCACCGTTGTTCTCGAGCTTCTTATTGCTTTTGTCTATTATAGTAAGTGCGCGCATTCTATACCTTGTAATTGAGTTATCCAATCTGTTTTTGTATGACAATGTTAACTCATTAAATAGCTATAATTATTCATTTATAAAGTCTTACTAGATCATTCATTTAAAGATAGTCTCTTCTGTTCGGTGCATTTGACTTTTTAAATTTAGATAACATATTTTGGAATAAGAAGAATCTCTTTCAAACTACCAAATTACTGCACAAAAGTTGAAAAACAAGGCATTTAAGAGAAATTATCAAGATATTACTTCTTATTCTAAAACTAAAGATATATTTTGATTTTTTAAGTCAAATAACATCATATTAAACTTTAAATTAATCTCAATTTAATTGATTTTATTAATATATACGTAGCATAATTATTATAATCTTATAACAAAATCATTTAATTACAATATAATTTATATTCAATTTTTTCATAGATTACATTAACTAGCCATTAACCTGTGCAAATGCACTCGATAAATTTTCTTTCTAATATTTCTCTAACTATTTGATGAATTATAGACATTAAAATTTTTTATTGTAGTATCTTTTTAAATCTATAATGAGATCCTGCAATTTCTTTTATAAATTTTGGTTAACGATTTAATAATCGGGCTTGAATCTTCTCCATGATCTATTCTCACAAATGTTCTCAATACATCGTATAAATTTAAATATAAATTATAAGTTTAGATATTAAATTATAGATAGATAGATAGATATCATTATAGACTACTATTTGTAAATTTTATAATTTTATTTGCGATAGAAATTTGTAAAAATATTAAAGTGCAAAAATTTATATTTTTAAAGTAATCTTTGTGTATTTTTAATATTTCACGTCTAGTATATTAAAAGAAAAAAGTTTGACATAATTTTGAATTATAGGATTTTACAAATATATTTTATGTAAAGTGAAATGCATATCTAATTTTGAAATTGAGAGAATAATAGATAATTTTTAAAAATATAACTGTTAGAATAGAAGAAGTATTTATTTTATTTAATATTGTAACAGATTATGTTATTTATTATAATTTGATAGAATTATCAAGCTTAACTTTTAGAATTGTAGTATAATTTAATATTATACTTCATTCGTTCCACAAAAAAAGTTACATTTGAATTTTTAACAATAATAATATTACATGTTTGATTGAGAATCACATGAACAAATAGTACATTTTTCTCATTAATTTTATTATGAATGTTTAATTAAATATAATATAAGAGGATCTAAATGATATATATATACATATACATATACATACATATATATATATATATAACATTATAATGAAAAAATATGCAAATATTGTTCTTTTTTAAAATAAATTTTATTATTAAATATTGCTTTTTATTTAGAACATGAGGATAATATAGAATTGTCTAACCAAAATTTTAGATAGTACAAAAGTTCAAATCTTTTAACATAGTTAATACAAGTTGACTAAATGAATGATCATTTTGATTGGCTAGATGTTTTTAGACTGAATATTTAAACAACATAAAAAATTTGAAGTGTTAATTGACATCCTATATAAGTTAGGGTGCAAATTAAAATAACAAAACAAAGTATAGGATGCAATATAACATATAATAACTGCATATGAAATTACAATTACTTCTTAATTTTTTTCTAGTTGCCCATATATATAGATTTTAAAATTTAATATAATATCGTGTGACTCAAAAAATAAAATATACTACTAATTTTAAAACAAATGGAAGAACAAGTTGGGATATTTAACATATTTAACTGCTAATTTATACTTAGATTATGATCTTTTGGAGCAGTTTTGCCACCATTGTATCGAATGAAAATGAAGCGTGCAGAAAATGATGCGGAGGATTCGTTTGGTAATAGATCTGTTACTTCCGTCTCCAAGTTAAAAAGGTGTTTTCTCATCCAAAAACTTGTGGGTACGTACTCTTTAATCATTGAAAAATCATATTTTTTTTAATATAAAATTAATTAGTTAAATTACATAATGTGTTTATTTATTAATTATAAAGTCAATATAAACGTTGATTTGAATTAGATATATTTTTAGCAAAATGAGATGTCAGCATATAAATTGCAAGTTAATACTTAAATTTGACTCAAATTGAATATATTGACAAAAGATTAAATCAATATATTAATTATAAACTCAACTTCCTAGTGTTTTTAGTGGGTTACCTTTTTTTACTTAAAATAATAGTTGTTCAATATTTAACATATTTATGGTCATATTTATTTTAACTTAAATTTTAAATATTTTACGTAATAATTTATATTATAAGAATCTAAAACGTCTGAATTTGCCGAAATAAACGAGACTTGTATGTTAGTATGTTACGAGTTGGTCAGGTATCTATTCGTCAGATAGTCATTATAGAATTAAGGAACGAGTCATATATTCAAAGTAATAATATTGATGTCAAAGTAACAAGTACCATAAAAGATGAAATTTATATAATTATAAAATTGTCAGCAAAAGTACCATTACGTTAGGGGTTTCAAGAATTTGGACACTTTGCACGTCTAAAGTTCTTAAATTGACTTAAAATAAGAGGCTAAATATGGTATATAAAATAAATAGGAAAATTTTGTTGAAACAAAGTCATTCACCTATCTTTTTTCCTTTCTTTATTAATCACATGGTCGATACTTTTTTGATTTTGCAAGATCAACATCTATATGTAGTACTTACTAAATGTTTTTTCTTCACCTTTGGCAGAATGTCCTTTTTTAAAAGATATAGAATATGCTAAGCAAAAGCACATACTTGCAGAAGCACTTATGAAGAAACTAATAGAACAAGAGGTAGATTGGAGTCGTTATACATATCATGAGTACATAGATTATGAATCCAAAAAATCATATGCTATAAAACACAACGGAGGAGCATCAAACCCACTTATACAGGCAATCAAAATGGGCATTGTTGAAGTTGTTGACGAAATTCTCAAAAAGTTTCCAGATGCTGAAAATTGTTTTGATGAAAATGGAAGGAATATAATGCAGATTGCAGTTGAGTACAAAAGTATGAAACTCTATGAATTATTGAAGAAACAAGTGATAGACAAGGATGGTATGTTGGAAGATGTTGATTATGAAGGAAATACAATATTGCATCTGGCAACCAAAATCAAGCCTATTACTAGTTACTCACTTGGATCAGCTAACCTGATGGCATGGGATGTTTACTGGTTTGAGGTATGTTTAGACGATGATATATACACACACACACACACACACAAAATATTCTAATATCGTGTCAAATATTTATCACTAGTATGTATGCCCGTGCCTACCATGAATCTTTTTTTTATGGTAATATCTGTTTGGATTTTTCTTATTTGTAATATTTTTATATATCTAATTTTATGTATAAGGTAATATTTATATAATTATTTGTGCCGAACACGATGACAATAACTCGTTCAAAGTTAGAACTAAATAATATTTAGTATTACTCAATCAGGCAGTTTATACTAAATTTATAAGACTAGACCTATATGTGAAGAGTAAAAAAATTATGATTTCCATTTTGAATTGCATATGTTTTTTTTTTTTTTGAATTTCATTACAAATATATTACAATTACATGCAATATCAATGTTATAAGATGAAAGGAAAATATTTACTTCACAAATGAGAGAAAATCACACTCTAAATAGGATAATAAAGTCTTAATCGTTCTTTGGTAGAAATTCAACTATTATTTTGAACTTATATATTTCGGGATATGTTACATTTATATTTTAATATTTTTGACAATGATCGTGACATTTAGTTAAAAGTATATTATACGGAGTATATAGATATGATTTCTATTTTTTTTTTCTTTTATATGCAGCATATAAAAAATGATTGTTCACCACGTCTGGTGAATTTTCAAAATACCAACGGAGAAACAGCTCAAGAACTATTCGAAAAAAATGCTCAGACAAAACGAGAAGCAGCAGAAAATTCACTAAAAAGTGTAAGTGGTAACTTAACAGTTGTCTCTACCCTCATTGGCACAGTGAGTTTTGCAGCACTTTTTACTGTCCCAGGTGGCTTTCAAGACAAAAAAGGCTATCCTCTCCTCTACGAAATCGACAAACCCACTGTCGAGAGCTTCTTATTTTATAGTGCAGCCACTCTCTTTTCTTCATTATTTGCTTTAGGGACACTTTTGTCAATTCAACTATCAAGATTTCATTTAGATGACTTTTATATCGCATTGCCACTAAAACTTACCCTTGTAATCATCGCTTTGTTCCAATCTTCATGCTTCATAATCTGTACATGTCTCCAAGCCTTTATTCTTGAAGAATACTTTCCTATTATTTTTTATCCTTTTGTCATTTTTTGTGGCATTTTGATAGTCTTTGTCTACATGGATGCAATATATTATATATTTGCATACCTAATTGAGGTTCTTCATCGGCAGTATTTAGTGCCTGGCTTCAAAGTAATTCGTAATCTTTGTAGCTTTCAGTAACAAGCTTTTAGCAATTTTTGAGTCGTAAGTCTTGTTTGTTTCAAATTAAATTTTATTAATTTAAATTTTGGACACCTTTATTACTTATTGTTTATGTTCTAGTTTTCAGGATTTTGTCTTATAAATTTCGAATCTATGTCTTCTGAATTTGTTTATCTGTTTGATATTATTTTTTGTAATTTCACAAATAAGTAAGTAAAACCCAATGATGTTTGAGATTAACTAGTATGATATAATGAGTGATTTATCATCTATTACAAATTCTTAGAAAGTGATAAGTGAGGTTCCACTTCTGCGCTAAAAAAAAATAAAATTGTTTATACGACAATTTTATAAACTCTGTATTAAGAGATGTTGTGGGAGTTGTACCAAGACAGTTGATGGAGTTCCAAAAAATATAACCATGAAATTGGCGCAATGGTGTTTGTGGAAAGATGAAATATAACCATGATTCAGAAGTACATGCTACCGCCTACCAAGAAGTACATGGCTTGATTCAGGATGGTTCAATTAAAATGTTTGATTTGTACTCTATTCAAAAGAAAATAACGATTGAATTATACGTAAATTTTAAATTTTCAAAAACTTAAATAAGTAAAATTTCAGTACAATAGTACTTAGTTGTTTTATTTAGTGGGTAATTCAATTTCTCAAGTTATAAATTAAAAAACCACGATAACTACAAAGTTTTAAAGTGAATTGTATCTTAAGAAGTCATTCAATTAAGGTATATGTCAATAATCCACTTTGATTGTGGTGGTTTTATATAAAATCAATTATAGTAGATAAAATAAAATGGTTGTAAGATAAAATGAAAACTTATATCGATATAATTTAACTTTTATAAAAATGATCGAGTATAGTTTGTGAGCAACTAAGATTTAATTAGAATAAAGTTAAGTATCAAAAAATTATCTAGTTAAATATTCCAACTTGAATTCAAGTATCAAAAAATTAATTGAAATAAAATCTCATTCGAGGCTAATCATCGGTCAGATTAATGCCAAAAACTCAATTCATGCTTAACTTGAAAGGCAAAAAACATGAGGGGCAAGTGTGTATTTTAATGTTTGGTTGATTACTTAAACTGATTCAGTTTTGTAGTTTTCATTGATATATAGTTCATATTTTATCCAAAAATTCAAATTAGTTATGTTGAATTTAATATCATGTTCGGATTACAAGTTAATCGAATAATTCTTAACTTTTATTTTAAACTCAATATATCATACGACTTAAATATGAGCAATACCCTACTTAACTCAATTAATTTACACAACTACCTCCATTATAATCAATTTAAAAATTTTAAAAAAATCTCTCCATTTGTTCAATTATTTACTATGGTTGATTTTGTACAATTATTAAAACGAAGTTAATTTTAATTTAGATGTCTATTGCATTAAAATGAGTATGTAACCAAAAAAAAAAAGGTAATAACGGATGAACTAAAAAGTAGTAGAAGAGTAAGATAATTAAAATTAATGTTCTAAAAAGCATTATGCGGATCTCTGACGGTCAGGCGAGTGTCTAACGCCTAACCTCTATATATGACGATTATGCGAATGAGTAGATGGATATATATCATGCGGTCATTTTAGGTGATATAAATTATTAACGTTATCTTGTATTATACAAAACTAATATGTTTAATAACACATTTGCATACCAAATGATAACATGAAAGGATTGTATGATGTTCTATGAAAAAGATGAGCTACATTTAAGAAATGAATAGATAATATACATATAAAAATATCTATATTATTTTAAAAATAACCATTGCAAGTTTATTTGGATTCTTTTTCACTTTGTATTGTTACTTACAAGGTTAGAACAAACAATAAAATGTATGGTTTAAATGAGCATGTTAAAACTATTTTTAAAATTTAAAAAAATGTATTATTTAAATTAATCTGCCTAAACCTGTCAAAGTACACCTAATTCCGCCTAACAATTGTCTAAACCACCTAAACATATAATTGGACGCCTAAAATAATTTTATGTGTTTGATCTCCTGTAACTGCCTAGACGATCGTTTAACCCGTATTTTAGAAGACTGATTGAAAGTAAAATAATTTGACATGCAAAGTTTAATTTGAATAAATTTAAATATCAAATTTAATCTTCCTCCTCCTTCTTCTTCTTCTTCTTTTTTTTTTTGTAAAGAGAAATATTGCAATTAAGAGGAGATATCCAAAAGGAGAAAAAAATGAAAACCTCGCAAATAAACTAAAATTAAGAGACATGTTTATATTTTAACGGACTCACAAGATAATATTGTTGTTGATAATACTATAATTGTTTTATTGTATGAACCTATTTGATATAGTTTACTCCATAAATACTTATTAAGAGAGAAAAAATTGAGTTATGAAAGGTGAAGAAAATCACATATTAATAAACAAAAAAAATACAAAGATATTAAAGAAAAGGAAAAAATGGAAGTGCTCATGTGAGTATATAAATTTTCATGCACATTAGTTGTATTTTTAGTTTTTATTTCATTTTGAAAATTTTTAATTGTACAAATTGAAATAGTATTTTAAAATATATCATAATGATTTTTTTTCCAAATTTTATTATGACATCTAGCATATATATTAACTAAAAATAGTGTTTTCTTATATAAAATAATCTAAATATTGCATTCTTATAATAATGTTAAATATCAAAAAAAAATTGTGGAAAATATTATATTTTCTTATTTTTAAGTGCTTATTTTGATCCGTACAGTTAAAATAATTAAAACAAAAACTAAAAAATGATTAATATGAAAAGAATATTATGACGTTATGTGTTCACCCAAACACCTCATTTATTAAAATATGTTATAATATTTGTTTGTGAGATTGAACACCAGAATGAGAGAGGGTGGGTTGTTATTCGAACTGAATTACTTTATACTTAACTCTGTTCGATTTGACTCGAATAACTTATCGAGTCGAGTTCGATTAATTTATTTTGCTAATTATCTTATCGAGTTGAAACAAATATATAGTATACTCGATTCGATTACTTGTTTAAAAAGTAATTTGATTCATTTTGATACTTGAAATAATTTAATATTATTCTAAAAGTTTTTGTTCATATAAATTCACAAAATACTCTACTCGAACATTTATTGGTTGATAATCACTTGATACTGTTAGGTTTTATGAACATTTGATGATGATTGTCTTTAGAATACTTAGGAATACAAATGTACAGAAAAGTGTTGGTAGCAGTAGTATTTCTTGTTTGTAAATTAGTCATTATAATAAAGAGATAGGTTTATTTCATTTGTATGTACTGCTGGAATACTTGTTGAGTTTGTTCAACAAGTTGTTTTAAATTTATTAGTCCTTCGGAGATTGAATTTGGCTTGTCGGAGATTAAGGGAAAAGTTCACCAGAGATTAAGTTTTTGATCATCAGAGATTGGACTTTGCCCATCGGAGATTAAAGTTTTGTTAATCGGAGATTGAAGAATCCTTCATCGGAGATTAAAGTTTTGTTCATCAGAGATTGAAGGATTGGTCATCGGAGATTAAAGCTTACGTCATCGGGGATTGGAACTAAAGAGTCAGAGATTAATGCTGACATCATCAGAGATTAAAACAATACCTCGGAGATTAAAAGCTGACGTCACCAACGACTAAAGCTAAAGCATCGGAGATTACTCGAAGTAAAGCATCGGAGATTACTCGAAGTAAAGCATCGGAGATTACTCGAAGTGATCAGGGACTAATGAAAGAAGCCATCGGAGATTAGTCGAGGACTTAATCACTAATGGAGTTAGAGTTTAAATCAAAGAAGGAAAGTCTTCCATGCACATGTAGACTTTATTGAAGACGTAGCTGACAAGGAAACTTGTTAGAAATCTTTCAATTGGAAAGATTGTATTTGATTTGAATTAGGAAGCTAGGTTTTTTGGTAACTTAGTTTAGAAGCTGTAATTAAAATATTACAGAAGAACAATACGAAGCTGTATAGAATTGAAAGAGTTGTATTTTCTTTATATACAGAATAGAAGTTGACAATCAAAGTTTGTCTTGATTGTTAGATAACTTGTAATCAATTGTTAAATCAATAAAAGCAATTGTTTATAGAGTTTTGATCTTGTTCTTTATATTCCGCAGAAAAGTTTAATTTCTTAAAGAACAAGAATTCGAAAAAGTTGTAAGAACTTGTATTCAACCCCCCTTCTACAAGTTCTAGGTCGTCTCACTGAGAAAACAGATACTCGAGAAATACTTAAAAATTAAAAAATATTTAATTTATTCAAACTATTTGCAAACAATTCGATAAATTTTTGAGTTGAGTTCAATTATAAAATATGATGCTTGATAATTAATCAACTCATAGTCATGCTCATAATTTTCTAAAGAAATGGAACGAAATCAAACAATACTCTAACCAACTTGACTCTATTACGGCAAGGGTGCAAATGCTAAGCCTAGGGATATTTTCGTCGATGCAAATGCACCGAGCTTTCGGGCGCGACAAAACCGGAAGGAATGAGAGAAGTCCATTTTCGTAAATTACAAAATCTCCAAGGGCATTAACATAAACCCACAAATATTTTTTATTTATATTTTTGGTTTCAACCCCATAAATATTAAGTGACAGCGACTTTGAGAAAACTCGCAGCAGCATAAATAAAACCCAATCGAGGCCATTTGTTTGTTTCTCTCTCTCTCTCTCTCTAAAAAGGTCATTGTATGTGTGTGGCTATATCTTCATTTTCGTATCGTTCGCAGCTCCACAATCTCATCCTTTCAGTCTCCTCATCTTCTCAATCCATCACCACTGTAAATTTTTGCTGCTCAAATCTCAAACCCTGATTTGTGTTGGTCATCGTTTGGGCACTATTTCGTTTCAGTTGTTAAGATCCCCAATTTTTATTGGTTTAGTATAATCTGCTGTTCTGAATTTTATTTGTGTATTTCTTCTTATGTTTGTGATCTGAACTTATTAGTTTCATATATGCGGTGTTGTTGAATTTGACTGATGTGTTGTGTTCGACGAAATTATAGGTATTGATTGAATTAAGCTGTATTTATGTCTTGATCTTCTATTGGATCTGTGTATTGGTGAATTTTGGAGTGATATGTTTAATTGACTTGGTACAGATTTGTGATTGCGTAGTAGGTTGGTTGTAAATTATGATTTTTGTTTAATGTTATTGTAGATTTAAATGCTAGGAAAAATTGATGCGTGTTTCTGTGGATGTGGGGGAGAATTTATGAAATTTGTTTTTAAGAATTTTCTGATTATACTTGATGATGAGAATACTGAAGCAAGTAAGCAACTTTGAAGTTTCTGAATTTTTATATAATTGATGTTTGCGAAAGTTCTATGTTTTCTAGTGCTTTTATATCTTTATGTAGAGAATAATTTGGTTTTTAAAAATCTTGATTTGATATGTGAATTTTCTTGTGAAGGCAACCATGAGTGATCAGGGTGAAAAAACTTGTCCTCTTTGTGCTGAAGAGATGGATTTGACAGATCAGCAATTGAAACCTTGCCATTGTGGTTATGAGGTTTGAACTCTCTATCTTCCTTGATTCAAGGTTCTTTGGTATTTTAGTTTTCCACTCTTACAAATCTAGTAATGTACTACGGAGTATTTAAGTTTGTAGTAACTGTTGGGGAAAAGATCAATTACTCTTTTCAATCCAGAAAGGAAATTCCAGACAAGAATATAGGGCTGTAAAATGCAATAAATGTACAGATCATTGATAGCTTCCAGTTCTTGTGGTGTTCTTAGCATGCATTTGACGGATCAGTGTATAATTAGTTTTTCAAACCTTGGTTTTGATTATAATGAGGCTGCTAAGTCGTTAGAAATGTTTTTTTTGTATGCATATATAAGGAATAATGTGTATTGCATGCTTACAGATATGTGTCTGGTGCTGGCATCACATAATGGACATGGCTGAGAAAGATGGCACAGAAGGCCGTTGTCCAGCATGTCGTTCCCCATATAACAAGGAAAAAATTGTGGGGATGGCAGCAAAATGTGAAAGGTTGTCACTTGTGAAAAAACTCTCGCTACAGAAATTTCGACGGATCTAACTTACTTGTCTATGGAAATGTTATACTGTGCTCACTAACAGGTTAGTGGCTGAAATGAGTACGGAGAAAAAATCAAAGAAGTCAAAAAGTAAAGCCCCTGATGGAAGAAAGCAACTTAGCAGTGTGCGAGTAGTTCAACGGAACCTTGTGTATGTTGTGGGATTACCTCTTACTTTAGCAGATGAAGATGTAAGTAAGCCTCTCTCTCTCTCCCTCTCTACCCTTATTTCCTGTACCAGTCTTTCTCCTATTTTGGCCATGATTTTCAAACTTCTGTCTTCTTTGCACATGCAGCTTTTACAGCGGAAGGAGTACTTCGCACAATATGGGAAGGTGCTGAAGGTGTCTATATCTCGTACAGCAGCAGGGACTATTCAACATTTTGCATACAATACTTGTAGTGTGTAAGTTCATGTATCTTCATTATTTCTGTTTCTTTGTTGGACTATTTTACATTTCGCAAACAATAGTTGCAATTTGTAAGTTTATGTATCTTCGTCATTGCTTTTGTTGTGCCTTCTGAGATGCTTTGAACAATTTGAGTCATAGATTAAATTCTTTTTTTGAAACATTCTTCATTTGGACTTGGTTTTCTTGACTTTATACTTTTAATATTGCATGGTAAGAGCAAGTCTACTCTTGAAAATGTGATGGCTTAAAAATTTTCTAGACATGTCTGTAATTCATACTCTTTAGGAATTCTAAATATTTAGGCTTGCGACATACTTTTGCTTCATAAATAATCAAATGATTCCTTGTCATTTGTTTATTTTGCCTCAGATATATAACTTATTCGAAGGAGGGTGAAGCAGTTCGTTGTATTCAATCAGTTCATGGGTTTACACTGGATGGTAGACCTTTGAGGTTGGAACACAGGGTTTTAACCTTTTCTTGCAAAGAAGTTTATGAAGTGCAATCTTATCACTCATATATTTGAAATTAATTATGGGTGTTTTGCTGCAGGGCCTGTTTTGGTACTACAAAATATTGTCATGCATGGCTGAGGAATGTGGTATGGCTCTTTGCTGGGTCTATAATTAGGAGACGGACCTTTTTAATATTTTGTGTTGCAATTTCATCGCATTTTTTTCTTCATACAGCCTTGCAGCAATCCAGATTGTCTATACTTGCATGAGACTGGGTCACATGAAGATAGTTTCACTAAAGATGAAATTATATCAGCTTACACAAGGTATCGTAGTGTTCTGGTAGAGTAAAACAACTTGTCTGCAATGAACCAAAAATATGGTTGTGGGAATATGTGGCATGGTGGGGATGTGGATACTGCAAGTACTGCATTCTGCATGTACTTCCCTGCACATCAGTATGCAGTGAGGCACACACCTGCTTCGTAGTTATTGATAATAGTTCAACTAAGATATGTTTTACAAGTTCATGTCCTGAACATAAATCGTATTGGTGCTATTTAGTTTATAGCAATCAAATCATCCATGAAAATTCCCAAAATTCAGTGGGATGGCTCTAGACTTTCTTGATTCTTTTCAAAATATATGGTGCATATGTTGACCATTTGTCTAAATTTTGCTCCGACAAACTTGAAAGCAGAGTTCAATGGGTGGGTTTACTCAAAATTCAATGGAATAGCTCTTAATTTTCCCTTATTACTTTCAAAATATTTGTGAGAGGAGTTGACCATTTATCTAAATTTTGCCCGCAAGGACTTAAAAGCACTTCAATATTTGGGTTGGCCAACAATTTACTGGTGTTATACTTTTAATAGGAATGAAATTTCCACCCCTATATTCATAATATGATGATGGTCCTGTGACATTACTATTTAAAATTCTGGGGTTGCAATGTACTAACGTTTTGCATGTTGAGCTAATATATTAATGGATGGCCTATGTCTATATTTCCTCAGCAAGGAGGTGTGGAAGTTGGGTTTGGGTGTCAGTTGAAACAACCTAATTGGTAGTTTGAAGACCTTGATATTGACATAGATCTACTGAATTATTCCATACCCCTTCCCATTAAAAATGAACATGATTATAATATTTAGTATCACCTTCATCTCAAATAGGGCATCTTAGTTATATATTGGCACATGGTTATAGTTGAAATTTTGTACAGGGTAGATACTTATATAGTTTCAAGTTTCTCATTATATTATCTTTTATCCAACATATTTTTGGTTCATAATTTTTATTGGCACTTAAAAAGTTCAACATGTGCTAAATGGCACTTAAAAAAGTGCAAAAAATGGAATCGCTCATCCTTTTTGGGTTTGATGGAGTATATTTCTAGGGTTTGGAACAATAGATGCCAAGGCCTTGTTCAGTGTTTACGATCAATTCGATTTTGATTTGTCTTAGAGATGCTATTACCCTACCCATGTATGTAAATCTTGGTTCAAACTTTTCGCTACTGTTTAATAGGACGGAATCCTGTTCTCTATCTTCGCTCTCACACAAGTGCAGACTGTGTCTGTAAATATTCTTACCTATCTTGCAGCAAATTCTTTTTGTTGTGTAATATTCTAAAACCTTAGCAATCAATTTTATGTGTTTTAAGGGATTCATGTGATTTTTCTATGTTCTTGTATGTTTTGTGGTCTGGCTAATTAACTTGTGTAGTGATTTTAAAGGAGTAGAGTTCAGCAAATCACTGGTGCTACATACGATATGCAACGGCGTTCAGGAAATGTATTACCACCACCAGCAGATGATTACAGCAATAATGGATATGCTTCCTCAGGGAATCCTGTTAGTAAAATAGCAACAGATGTAAGTTTTTGCATGTAATCTATTACTTGTTCGATTTCTTACTTTCATAGAAAAAAGATTTGGCTTTGACCACAGATTCTTGACTTTATTGTCTTGTTGTATACTGGAGTATTATTAATGTGCAGAGTACTGTAGAAACATTTCTTAAGGGTCCTGAGTTTGTATAAATTATTTCTATCTGTGAGCATGAGTGTTCTTTCTCATTTTGTTGAGTTAAATAGGAAGATGGATATGAAGTATTGGTTGGTTTGTAACAATGTTAATGAATTGTTATTGGTGCAGAATATTGACATCAAAGAAGATGATATCTTAGGCACATCTGTTTGGCAGACTCCAGCAAGTAGTGTTCGAGGTTCTCCTCCAAATAGTAGCTCTGGTAGATCTGTGGGTCTTCCGGCAGCAGCATCATGGTATACCCTTGAGTGATCTTCTCTCCTTAAACTTTTTGGCTGGTATCAACTCATGAGATTATTTACTTATTTATTTTTATATTAGGGGAATGCGTGCCTCAAACATCCAGCCACCTTCTCCAAGTGTAGGAATTTCAGATGGTCCTTCTAAGCAGAAACCTGGCGTATGCGCTGGTTCTCTATCATTTTCGACTGCAGTGGCGAACGTGGCCCAGGTCTCTACAATACGCAGTGATGTCGGAAAGAAGCTTAATGCGGAAAATATAGAGAAAGTTAAATTGGAATCATTAGAATCTGTCAAAGTATATGAGGGTGCAGATCGATCAACTGCAATTGACACTCCTACACCTGGGAATGCCTTTAGTTCAGTAATGGATAGCCACTTATGTACTAAATCGTTGAAGGATAAAGGTGAATCCCTTAATATTTCAGCCAATTTAAAGAATTTGTTTAATGAGCAGTCTCGTGGGATTGATTCAGGAGTAGATTCAGAAATCACTGTAGCAGGTGAAGTTCAGAAGGTATGTGCTGATATGCTGTCCATGCGTATTGGTGGACAAGGTTTACAAAGATTTGACTATGAGCAATTTAGAGAACCTTCAAATGTAAATGGTTTACCGAAGGCTGAAACATACTGTAAAGATATTTCTCTTCAAAGAGAACTGTCTGAATCAAGAGTACATGCTCAAACTGAAATTGCAGAGAGTGCATTTTGTGAAGTTGAGGATGATTTAGTTTCTTTTGATGTCCAGAAAATAAAGGATCCAGAAGTTGTCAGTCACACAGGTTACAGTGTATCTTCCTACAATCAATCAGATAGTACGGTTCTATGTCCTCAGGCTTATGGGTCGCCTAATTTGAACGCTGATCCTCTTGTTGCAGATAAGAAACTTGATAAGGGTTTGCTGCCAGTAACATGTAACATAGCTGTAGAATGTAATGGACACCCTGAGAATCGAGGTTCTGACTTTCCCAACTTGGATAGTGGTGATCACCATTCTCTCACGTTACCAAATGGAGGGAGAAATGCTGCTGACAAAATGGGAGAGAGCAGCATAATATCTAATATTTTGTCAATGGACTTTGACTCTTGGGATGATTCTTTAGCATCACCACAGAATCTGGCGAAATTATTGGCTGAAAATGATAAACAGCAGGGTTCCCTTGGGATAAAAAGTTCTTGGAAAGTACAAAACAGTAATCAATCTAGATTCTCTTTTGCAAGAGAGGGGGATCAAATTAACACTTCTGATCAATCTTTGAGTAATTTTAGTGAAGCTCTGAAAAATCGTTCTTTTGGAAATGGTTTTGTCGACAAAAGAGATTTTTATCATGATAATATTCATCATAGCAATGCTCTCTCTGTTTTTGGTGCTGAGGATCCAGTAAATTTTGCAAGCATGCACTCGATTAACTCTAATAAGTATTCAGGTGAGCTACAATTTTCTTTGCTTTATTTATTTTATCATATACTCTTATACTTGTTAGGACTTGTTTTAAGTAATTGGTTAACTTTATCAGAATATATAAGTTGACATAACTCTTAATTTCTAATATATATGGTAAAATCATTAGAGAAGGGAAACATTCACCAAAATGAGTGCAAAATATGCAGTGAGAACTAGAAAAAGCATTTACTTAACATGTTATTAGGTTTCATTCCCTAGGAATGCATGGTACCATTACCTTTTGACTTCTGCAGTATGATATGTTTAGGTTTCATGTAGGACCTATGGATGATAGTTACTGGAGTAAGAAGACATTTTCTATTCTCTTACGCTGATGCATGGCATAATCTCTTTGAGCAACAATATACAAATAAATAAATATATTGAATTGAAATATTAAAAGATCTCTTGAGGCAAATGCTTTAGGGCTGCTGCCTAAGTGCCTTTGTGTATAACATAGTCTGTCTCTGGAAATTTCCGACAAAACGCCATATGATATGCTACACAAGGTGGAATATGTTGGGACCCACTTCTATTTGGCTGTGTCTTTTATGTTTACCTGCCTGACCCGTCCAAAGGGAAGTTAGATAAGGAGACAGTCAAATGTGTGTTCGTTGAATTCAGGTTGTAAATGAACCAAGCTGTCTGGTTTTTCAACTTCGCTTGGCTTGTTTGAAGATCATTATGAACACATGTTTCTGTTATTCAAGATTTTATGCTCAGCTAAATTCGAGTTCGTCAAGCTTGAGTAAGCTCGGCTCATTTATAGTCAAAGTCCGTTTGAAGCTCGATTCAACTCAACTTGTTTATTAAACGAGCCAAGCAGGAACACGAGTATAACATTTGTATGTATCATGGTATGCTCGATCAGCTTGTTCAATTATTTGACGAGCTTGGCTAGGCTCCACCCTTTATAACCCTAGTTGGAACTTCACTGAGAGGAATGAAGGTATATGGAGCCTATTACAATAAGGGTGTAGGAATCCTGTCTGTAAATATGCATGTTTCTGTTAACAAACAAGAATTTTGGTGTGTAACCTGAATTTGGTGGCATTTGCTCTCAACTTTCATGAGGAGTTGTGAAATCTATATTCAACAGTACAAGTTGCTATTGCTTTGTCATAACAGCTGACAAATAAACTTTTACCGTATGTATATATTTTCTCTAGGTGGTAGACATAATTTTTCATGGTTACAATCTCTCTGTTTTTCCATATGGGAGCAGCATCAGGATAAGTTGTGTTGTAGGATAAATAGAATATGAATGTATCGTGTTTTGACTTTTGTGATATGTGTATAATATACTCCCTTTGTCCCAAAATATTTTTAAATGTGTAGAATACCTATTTACAAATTATATCTTTGAATCATTTATAGTTTAAAAAGATGGTATTTGAATATATCAACATATAAAATTGAATATGAAGTAAAAGTTTTAAGTATAAAGAAGTGTTGTGTGCATTATGGGACAGAGGTAGTATAGCGTTACTTATTCACAGGGGGTAGCTTTTGTTTTTCTTTGAATGTAAGCGCAAGATTTAGATATGATGCGCTGTGAGATGAGTTGAACTATAGCTTTACTTCCTAATAAAGGGAGCAAAGTTTGGCTTCGGTTGGTTTGGTTGGGTTTTGGTTTTCTTTCAATACTGATTGACAACACTTTCTTTACCTTGGGATCGAAAATATGCCAAAAGCACAGGCGAAATTGAGACTGTTTTATTTAATCTGATTGCACTTTATATGTTTCAGCCTTCGGCTTTGTTTGTTTGAGTTAAGAATATATATTTCAGCTTACTTTCTCTTCAACCCGTCAATTATGTTCTTTTAATGTCTTGGAGCAGTTTCAAGAGCTCCAGCATCTGCCCCACCTGGATTTTCGGGGCCAAATAGAGCTCTGCCCCCAGGCTTTGCATCTCATGGGAGGATGGACCAAACCATTGACATAAATTCTGGTTTCTTAATTATTCATTTCTCATGTAGTTGTCAAAATTTATATGGTTAGATTAACATGTTTGAACATGTATATATACTTTCACACAACTTTCAGGAAGTCAGCTGCTTGAAACTCCTTCCTTGTTTAGGAAGCCATATCAGGCACCACAAGCGATGGATATGAATATTAGCGGGGCTGCAGACATTGAATTTATGGATCCGGCAATTTTAGCTGTAGGTAAAGGTAGACTTCCGGGTGGACTTAATAGCCCTCATTTAGACATGAGATCAGCTTTTCCTCCACAGGCAAGTTCTTATGAAAATGAGGCAAGACTTGAGTTCTTGATGCGAAGGTCCCTACTCCCAAACCAGAACCAGAGATTTGCAGAAATGGGTGGAAGTTTTTCTCCACGTCCTGATGGTTATGGTGTTCCTCCTAGAATAATGGAGCAAACAGTGTCTAATCATCATTTATCCTCTTTTTCGCAACTTGGTCTTCCCCAAGCCAGGAATAATTTCATGTCAAATGGCAATTGGGATGGTTGGAATGAGGTTCCGGGAGGGAATGATTTTACAATGACAGAACTCCTTAAATCTGAGAGATTAGGTATAAACAAGCTGCTCAACGGTTATGAGGATTCAAAGTTCAAGATGCCCAGTTCCAGGGATTTGTACAATCATGCATATGGGATTTGAAATTTGTATGATCGCCTTGGTGATACGGTTGAGCTAAAATCAATGATCTTATGTGGTTGGACATGTCAGACTTGCACTGAAAAGAGGAAGCTGTGCTTGATTGTTCTAACTAGCAACTTCGTGATGGTGAATGATTTGAACCTCATGGAAACTGGTCTTCACCAGCAGGTACTTCAACCTTTATTACATCAAATTAATGTGAGTGATATGTATGCTACACATCCTCGATAGGAGGTATCTAGGCCAGAGTTCATGTGGAAAAATTCATTCAGTGAAACATAAAATGTAAGGTTTGGGGATGTTTGATGATGACTCGGTGAGACTCCTGAAAGAATAAGCTACTTTGGTCATTTATTGGGTTTGAAGTGCTGAATATAGCTGAATTTAGCTCGCTGAAATGTCCATTTTTTACTTTGCTGAATTTATTAGAGGATCTAATTTAGTTTTCAGAAGTTTGGCTTGATACTAGTACACACTTGCAGACACACAGACAGAAACGCACAAACAGACACGCACACACACTCTCACACACACTCTTATATATATATATATCACAAACATATATATTGCCCTTCAGAATACTTGGTGCAATTGTTTCCATGAGTCTGGAAACTTGTGAACATATTATTATTTAATATTTTGTTTCTAGAGGGATGATGACAGTTGATGGCCTGTGTACTAATTATTTGCATTCTATTATGTAGTGAAAGGAATCTCTACTCAAGTCTCACTACAAAGAAGTTCGAGCATAGGAAGGTGCCGATCAGGTGGGCATATGGTTTGTTATACGGGTTATAAAAAGAAAGCAAATACAACTAGGATATATTAACAGCTAAGTGGATGAAAGTGAGATTTTAATTTTAATTTTTTTGAAGAATTACATAATAAGCAAATTTTAAAGGTACTTTGTGTCAAATCAATTTTGTGAAGCAGAGCAAAAGATGTGCTTAGTTTGTAGATCTAAGCTGTCTTAATTGTTTTCTTTAAAGTTTTGAGTAGTAATAAAGCTCGAGTTTTGACCAGCAAGGTTTTTTCCCCTCAATTACTATACTCTCCATGCTAGAGTCTCGTTGTTACAGTTGATATGTCCATCTTCGTATTTGTATCAATTTTCCTCAATTACTGAAGGAGTGACCGTTGTACCATAATGTAACTGTATGTGGGTTACTGCTTAATTTGATGTCAGAATTGAAGAAATGAATTCGAAAGATCCTTGACTAGGTCAATATCTTTTGAAGTTAAAATCTTGACTAGGTAACCGTTTTGTTCAATACATCTGATGACAATACATTTTCGGCAAATAAATTCTTTTGTACCACTATGTAATATCATAAATAATAAATTTGTCATTCAAATAAAATGCGTCCGGTGGAGCAAATATATCAAAAGTACTACTAGGTTTCCATAAGCTTTTCAAACAAAGCGCAGCACTAGTCAAGTACGATGGACTGCGATGCAAAAACGCGCAGATCGTGGTGATTCAAACACGAGAACAGTCAAGCAGCAGCGGTGCACAAAGAAGTTCAAAGAGGTGGAGGAACGTCGAGCAAAACCAAAGCAGATGACAGATCTCATATGGATGGAGAAGGAATTATAAGCTAGCAAAGAACGACCACGACTCAAAGTTGTATGGAAGCAGCGACAACAAACATGGGCATCATTGTCTTAAAATTTAGTTTAGAGGGTTCTTACAAAAAAGAGCCACTCAGCAGTTTAAAAAAATTATCAAACAGAAAATTCGAGTAACCGAATAAGAGATTTTGCTTTTCAGCATTGTTATTAGACCTATCAAAACACACCCTTAGTTGCGTTTGCGTTGTGATTAAAATTACACCTAATTTTGTATGATATTGAATGAAGGTTGTAAATACATAGATGATCAAACAAAACAAATGGTATAAATATTTTATTTCATCCCGACTACTAACCACAGTTTACAAAATGAATAAGAAACTTGAATGATCAACGAGGACAGGGAAAAGTTAAAACTATTGGTTGCGATGACTGAAAGAATAACCATTGAAATTCGATTTGGATAGAAATTTTTGTGACCAATTACTTTTGGTTCCTATTGTGCATGTTCTTGGAGTTCAATTTTTAGATGTAAAGTTTTAAAAGTAGTTTATGAGATTATATCTGTCACATAACACAGCAATAACCAGATCAGGGTTGTTAGAAACTGATGCATGTGTAATAAAATTTCAATTTGGCACGGCTTGGGAGGAGCTTTTGATAGATAAATCAACTTGGCTTCGCCTCGGAAGATGTTGATAATAGAGATGATCTTTTTGTTCTATATGGAATTTGATTAATTTTTTGCTTACTTAGTAATTAAGCTCACTTGATAATGAAATCATCCTACAAAGCATTTGACATGCTGGTCGTAGAAATTTTATACGACAATTGTCTTTGCGAAAACCGAGTGACGATTTGATTTGTCTTTACGATCTTTTATGAGGTTGAGACGGTTTCAAATGAGTTTGGCTCTCAACCTAATCGTACTTACAGATATAATGGGGATACCAAGTGCTCTACTATATGATTTAGTTTAGTTTTTGGAGGTTGAGTTATGTGTTCTTAATAAAATGCATTTCGTTCTTCAGAAACACGTAAAAAAGTAATATGCCCATGTGAACAAGAAATAAATTCGCTCTTATAGAGTTTCAATATAATAAATTCGCTCTTATAGAGTTTCAATATAATAAATTCGCTCTTATAAAATTTCAATATAATATCTTGGAGATTACTACCTAAAAATTCGCATATTCATAGATAACTATTCTGTAAACGGCAAAATTTAAAATTTAAACCTCTTCACTAGGTGATGAAGTGATTTTACGGAGTACTCTTTTCATTTTATAATAACTGACATTTGATTTTTGTACATGTAATTTTAGGTAAATTTTTTTATATGTTAAATATTTTATTTAAATTTAAAAAAATTAGTAATAAAAAATATACTAAATAAGGATTAATATGAATACAAAATTTAACTAAAATAAAAAGTTTACATAAAAGCTACCTAAATGACGTGTATAAAAGTCTAAGTGTTAATTATTATAAAACGGAGTATAAGATTTTTCCTCTCATTCTCATTCTTTCCCAACATGTAACCTTCTTACTTTAAGAAGGGGTAGGGGTGGGGTGGGGATGGGGGGTGGAATCTCCTAAGAGTAAAAAATAAATAGACGAATAAAACTCAACGACCACTTTTCACTTTTATCTTCTCCCTCTTTTTTCATTTTCAAACTCAATATTAACTTTTATCTTCTCCCTCTTTTTTCATTTTCAAACTCAATATTACAAGATGAGTAACTTTTCCAGTTTTCCTAGATGGAGGCTGACGTTTTCCCCAATACGCTGGACAGGATGGAGGTTTCAAACTCAAGTATAACGCCTACCTTCATTTGAGGGGTACGATTCAGAGTAGATATGACCCCCGACTCCCCCACCCCCACACCCACCCATGTTCATCTGATGGTATTTGATAAGAATACCTAATCCAAGTGAAATTTTAGCTACCTATGCAATTAGCTTCTCTCCTAGGAAACAACATTATTCAACTAAAACATGAATCACATGACACATTTCAATTCCCATGATTATTTCATTCTCACAACCACGTGCTAATCAAAGCCTTAAATCCAGTATAAAGCTTTTCCCATAGTTTCGTATAAAGAATAAAAGACAACAATTTGCATCTGAGTATATATGGAATGCATTATAAGGTATTCTTGTTCCATAGAACACACTCAAATGAGGTCATGCAAAATATAATCATGCCAAACAAAAAGTTATTGCAAATGCCACATAACCTTCGCAGGTACCTCACTGATATATATTGTTTGATTTAAGGAGTAAATATGAGAAGAATGAAAGCCAGCTATACATAGTTGCAATTCAACTTGGCTGATATATGTGTACCAGAAAAAAAGAGAGAACTGGACAACATATACAATTCTTCAACTGCAAATAGATCACCTCAACGCCTTGGACTGTTAACCCCATGATTTATTTAAAATTGAAACATTGAGCTCTTATCGAAACCTAAAGGAAATAAGCTAACAGCTCAACTATCATGTTCCTAAACTATATTCCATGTACTGCGATTAAAATTACATCTATCAAGTCTTGGTAGTCCAGGTTGTGTTGTTTGTGGACGACCATAAATTCACAAGGAAACTTGAGTTGAAATTTTTGACTACTCAAATATTTTAGTGTTTGCATGAAGCAATTCTAGGGACAAGTACAAGAAGAAAATACAACTAGTAATATTGCAAGACAGCAAAGTACTTTGTAACTTTTACAACCCAGCCACCCTAAGTGCCCAACTGCAAACAAAACTGTTTGAATTTCGGCACCCTTAATATCTTGTTCGTTTCTTCTGTTGTTCATTATGCTAATTATCTATACAAGCACATTCAGGATTAGACAACTGGAACATGACCATAGTAGTGTTGATTTTGCCAAAGAATTCTACTAGGTTCCTTGAAGCTCCCCGAGTTCATGTCTTGAGATTATGAGTTATGCTCAGCCTGTTTCCACAGTCCTATAGAATAGTGGACAGCTGATCCTAGTTTGTTGAGAAAGTAAGCCTCACTGTTTCACTACTTTGCACTCCATCATCTGAGACTTCCTAAAGGAGGCACATCTCTATGTTTCTTGAAATTAATCAGTTACAGTTTGATCGTTAATTTACCTTCAACATGAGTATGGGATTCAAAGATACCATATTTAAAATAACTCTGATGGTTATATTCAGTAACAGATTTCGAACTTTCAATCAATTTAGTGGAATAGAGTGTCAAATATACTAGAAAATGGGCTTATGAATTGATATGGTTCAGATTTCTTGCTTCAAAATGTTACATCAGTTTGGCAGCTTAAAAGCTAATATATTATCCTACAACGAGATTCAAACAAGCTAGAAATATAAAAGATAGAATTTTGAGGCTGTCAAAGTGAGATGCAACCAAAGAACATGCGAAGTTCAAACATTGAAAAATGACAGCAAATGTAATTGTCGATTTATATTTTCCCAAGAACTACTTCTCCTTAAATGAATAAGAGATCAGGTAGCATACCTACGAAACGTTTGAACCCTTTCATTCTGATTGATTATGGCTGTCCAGCATCAAATCGGTTATGGTGCTGTGCCCTAATTTCATACCAACACAACTTGTCAGACTCGTATAGATTTGTAGTATAAGTTAATATAGAGCATGTATGTGTGTGTACACACATATATGGGAGTGATCATGATCTAAGTGAAAATTGGGCCATTGAAAAAGAACATCTTCATTAAACATGGACAACATTTTGTTGCTTAAATAAAAAACCTGCTAAAACCCTAAATCACTTTACGCAACACATTGTTGCAGAAGGTGATTTCAGGGCTTTTCATCTTTGCAAAAATTTATTGTGGGGACACACGAATGCACACAAAGAATTGATGGATCTCGTTTTTGACAATGTGAGATAGGCTTTGATTAAATACTCATGTCTTCTTTTTATCATGCACCATATGTGTGTGTGTAATAGATACATCTCTGTTCAAGTTTGACCCCAAAAATAATGATTTTATGTTTAGGCTCACATGAAGCTCTTCAAAGAAAATAATTGTGTTTGTGATGGCTACAAACTCACGTGTCTTACAGAAATACTTTGTTCAAAAAATGAGGTGCTTCATGACAAACCTTGATGGTGTATTGTGTTTATTTGTGACCCTGCCATTTCTATTCCCTCATCACTAAGCAACGAAATCCCTGATGCAGTTACACTGAAGGGGAATGCTAGAGGTGGAGATATTGGAGACTTTGCAATCTTTATAAATCTCTGGCCTGCAAGACAAAGTGGCGCAGCAATTTTTAAGCTTATTAAAGGAATAACAATTATAAATTGAAAACAATAACTATCTCCTTTACAAACCATACACAATATATCTAGGATTTGTAAAGTGTGGATCCAGAGATTTTGAAGGACTCATTTTTATTTGCAAAAAAATTCCTTATCCTTATTTTAATTAAAAATGGTGGTTTGGGGTGGGTGGGTGGGGGTGGGTGGGGGTGGTGGTGGTGGTGAGAAATCAACATTCATCCCTCTGTGGGTATCCAGGTGTTATTGTTAGAAGAGATGTTAACTGTATCTACTAGTGTCACAGCAGGTCAGGCTTCCAGCTCCCTCTGTGGCAAAACCACAAAACAACTGTTTGAATTGGTTAAAGCATGAAACAAACCTGTTTTAGCTTCAAGCACGAGACGGATAGTAACAGCATGTGCCCAATTAATCCCCAGAGCTGCAACAAGATGAGAACTAAATCTTGTAATATCACCTTTATCGCCATCTTGAATTGGCCCTGCACATGATAATTTTATGTTAACAACTTGAAGTAGAAGGTTCCACAATATAAGTATGCTGCTATACCTTGGAAAGAATACCGTGAGACTTGATCAAAGCTTTGAGATCGTACTTGGTTTGTCATCACTACAGGAATCCGCGAAAACTCAGCCAATGATCTAAAGGTTTTGCAGAAAGAAAAATCACTAGAGCAGAATGGAGAAACATAAAAAGGTGCATATGAAGAACTAAAATAAAAATGAAGTATTGCAAAATTAACAGAGGGATAAGAGATTTAATTCTCACTTAATAAAAGATAGATGCCAACCCAAAGAATGTTGTCTTGGAAGACCCTGTTCATATTCCCTGAATTTAAGTATCATGTCAAGGTCTAGTGACTTCTTAACTAAGAACAAGAGAATTAGAAAAGGTAGAAACAGATGGTATTTTATAAAATTATTAGGTACTATCCCTCCGCCCCCGCCCCCGCACCCCCACCCCGCCCTCCCCCCGAAAGGGCCGGAAGATTTAGATCCGGTTTAGAAATAAGTGAACCCATTTTACTCATTTCATTTTCTTCATTGTCCCAAAAGAATCGGGTTGATCATATATATGTGAAATGTTTGCAAGCTATATAGTCTATATTATCTTTTAGCAGTCACTTATCTTGGAAACCTCAGAGTATCTAGCTCATCTAGAGTGTCAAAAGTTACAGAACTTACGTTGAAACAAGAGCTGTGATGCTATCAACTACGAGCAACTTCACTTGGTGCTGAAGCAGTGAAACTTTGATTTGTTGCAAGCTGGTAAAAGAAATAGATAACCAGTAATTGACAATGTAGCTGTTCATGTTCATCAATTTAACCTGAACAAAGGTCAAAATGACAAAAAAGGTAGGAACTTGAAACTTAGGTGAAGTTAAAAAGGCTAAAACTTGAAAGCAATAACTAAAACTTCAGTTTTTCTTTTCCCCCTATTTTATGTAATGTTTGCTTTGTCATTGATGACTATGAGTTGGAATGTATTGAAGCCATGTAGCCATGCTGTTATGATTTTGAAGGGCATGAAGTTTTTCTTGGACAGTACCAATTATTCCTAAGACCAGAATGTTGAGGGTAATAGGTGGTTTGATTCTGATTATGAAGATTATTAAGTCTCTGTATTGTGCTACTGAATAGATTAAACATATTGTTGGGATTTATTTGGCTTGATAAACATGGTTGAGACTTCTTTCTAACAGCTTAAGTTTTTAGATGAGAAGGTAATTTAACAAGGTATCAGAACCTTGGGTGCACTAGATATTAGGTCAAACATTCCAAATACATGTTGCCCATTGTAATGATATTTGTTTTGCATGTGAACATGTTTTGCCCTCTCCATGACGTGAAGGGGGACGTTGAGCTTTGTTTAGGTTCGATATACAATTTTGATGCCTCTTGCTAACAACAATGCTTTAGATGAGATGGTAACTTCCAAAGTACATGGTTTTACTCCTTTGGGAATTTATGAACGTATTGCAACTGGTAAAAGGATATAATATATTTAGTTATCAACGCACCTCTCAGTAAACTCGGAAAGTGATTGCGGTCGCAAAACTAAGATCCTACCGGTCATCTGCAATATAAATGGACCACCATTATTGAGACACAAAACACCACTTAATTAACAGAAGATAACATGAACACTGGTCAAACATGATATACCTCCTGTGCCATGCCTTTCTTGTGAAATATTTCTGGGTAACTATTAATGCCAATTTCTATTAATCTGAGAGGGCAGATCAAATTGCATTCTGATGAAATTTTAGGGAAATGATATAATACTCCAGAAAGAAAAAAAATGTCACCAACACTTCTCATATGTACCTTCTTGAGCTAAATTTAGATTCTACATCAATATAAACCACTCGGCCATTTAAGCCACCATAATTTGAAGGTAGTGAAGCCAGTATTGAAAGCTTTAGGCAGAACTGCAGTGAAACAGTGAATGATTAGTTGATCAGGTCATGATTCAAACAGAAACGAGGTACCCTTTATTTAAACTTGAGTATAAGTCAGACAAAGAGTCAAAGGAGTCATGCTTTCTGTCTAACTCATCGTTCATACTACTCCAGGCATGCCCTGTCGGTCTAAACATTTGGTAGCTAGCTCGATCAAATAGACTACTTCTAAGGCTAGATCTAGAAAATTTTATTTTCAGCATACCTTGGGAAGTGGTTGAGCAATGACGAAATAAGTCTACTTTTAAGGCTATCACTTTTCTTCTCTCCCTGAACATCCAGAAAAGATGAAATAAATCTCCTCTTTTACGACATTATCTTCTTTGTATTCTTCTTACTAAAACACTAGGAGTTTGATGCTTTCTCTGCTATTTGTTCATTACACTGGCAAACAATCTCAGAATATATCATATGGCCCTCACGAGACTACTAACCTTGTACCTTAGAAATTAATAAATTTCTTATTATTTTCTCTCTATGTTTACAGTGAAATTTTTCATAAATCAACCACCCAAAGTGCCAAGTCTCTCCAATACAAATTGAACAGGAACACAGAAATGAAAGAACATCTCGCAAATGGGTTATCCAATAGATTCATAGATAACACTTTTGCTCATTAAATGGTTATTCAATACCCATATATGATCCGTTTTATCCATTCGCCAGATCTAGAAAGAAGCCTCCAGAATATGTAGTATACAAAGAAGGAAGCGGGAGCTATCAAAATAACTAATAACGAAATATAGAATGAAGGTGAATGAGTGACTAAGATAAAGCTGAATCATTTCTCATACTTGCGTTTTGCCAATTCCTGCAGGACCAACCAACTCTGTCAAAACACCAAATGGTATTCCTCCACACAAGGCTGTATCTAAGCCTTTCAGATGTGTGGGAAGATGGCCAACCAAGTGCTCATTCTGAATACGTTGCTCCAATAGTGACAAAACCTAGAGGCACAACTAAGATGAAAATTGTGAGTATAACTATAAAATGATTAATTCTTCTTGATTGGAAGCAGGATAACATTATTAATCTAACCGTTGAGTGCACTTACAGTTTGATATGGTGGAGATGTGATTTCACTAATGTGGGCTACTGCAGATGTTACTTCTGATAGCCCCACATCTAATAACTCCATCAACTCAAATTCGGATAACGATAATACATCCTGAAAGCATACATATCGAAATTAACCTCTTCTGAGTTCTAAATTTGATATATGATCCAAAAACTTAAAATAGCTGCAATCAAGATTTCAGTCTAGAACTCTGCGATTTGAGTATCAATGAGTAATCAGACCCCCCCGAATAGAAAAGGAAATAATTAAAACAGAGGATTGGAAGGAAATGTCCAGCAATTCTAACATGTGTAAAGAAGGCTACCAAATTTTATTTTCATTGTACATAGAAGGAGAAAATCAATTATTTGAATCCAAGTCGAGTGACAAGGTGCTAGAAACCTCAAACCCAGATCAAAACCCAGTTCTGAAACTCTGAATCAAACAAAAACAAATATAAACAAGTGTCAAAGCACTAACCCAATAATTACTACTTGGGTCATATTAACCCATCTTATGCTCACCTTAAAAGTCATGAGTGTAGGTATTATGTGTAGTACAGTTGAGTCTTATATACAAACAGGTCCATAGTAGACAAGTCCAAATGTGGGAGGGGTGATATACAAGAAGGGTTTACCCACTAAAAGCACACAGATTAGAGAACATAGACAAGCTAAAGGAAATATCCTATCTTAGCTACAAATCATTTGATGAGTTGCTATCTCCGAGAAGTTCGACATATTTTCAAAGAATGAAATAGTAACCACATATAATAGTTTGACCGGTCATTCATTTATAACCATTATCCAAGTCCAATGAGAAATTTTCAAAGACCAAACCCCAGGATTTTAAATTGCAACTTCAGTTTCCAACACAGATTAGTACATCTTTTTCAATCAGCAAACCAACTAATGTTGTTTGCCACAAAAGATAAATAGTACTCCCTCCGTTCTGGAAATGCATTTCTCTTTCAATGTAGTATCTCCAATTTTGGAGCGGAGGGAGTAGAAGTTTGGTAACATATTCAAATTTCAAAATCCCATCGACAACGCCGTCCAATGATTATGTTGAAGCATGAAGTTATGTTTGCTTTTCACTTTAATTGAAGGAATAAGCAGTGCATTTTGGCATCTAGTGGATAATTTCAGTGTGTAGTCATTGGGTTCATGCAAAATCTTGGTAGATTCTATTATTAGGGTGGTCATCAAATGCAATTTTAAGAACAAAGGAGGATCGGAACAACCAGTTTGATGAGTTTCTTTAGTTTTCCTTTTCCCTTCAGTTCCTTCTTCCTAGTTCAAAAGCGATTCAGACTTATTTTGTCTATTTACTTTCAGTACACATTTACGATATTTAATGACCACTACATACTGTTCAAATAGAACCAAATTCTGAAATCATTTGTACAGATCTACACGGTTTCGGAAAATTTCGGCTTAAACACTCCCATCTCATTACCTAGTATGGAGTACAGTTTACTTATTATTAGCTGTAGCTTCCATAACTGTTACACACACCGAAGCTCTCAGAAAAACTTCAAACATTTACAACATCATTACAAGCTACAGCTGTAATATCAGCAAAAAAAAAAAAAAAGAAAGAAAGAAAGAAAGAAGAACATTCAAAATGACATTAATGATTTAGTTACCTTGGCAGTAATCAAGTTGCGAGCAGCAAATACGTTAGCCATTGATTTGGGCAGACGCATATCACTAATCAGCATATTCGCCATTTCTGTCGAAGAGTGCGGCAGATGTTCGACGAAATGCCTCACAGAGGGAAAAGTGTTGGAATGCTTTCCTAATTACTGATCAATTTTACCGACTTCGAATCTCGCGGTTTTATACTTTTCTTAGCCGACAACAATGTGACAGTTCGCCATATTTCCACGTAGACGGTGGCGAAGACTTGTGACAATAGAAAAGAGACAACACAAGGAACCCTTACTACAGGATGAAGTAGTTTACAGGGCGCTGATCAGAAAGCATGGCTGGGATTTAAAACGCCGTCTAAGAATCAATTAGCCACCTAAAGACTCAAAGGTAACACAACTTCATGTAGGACTGAAATCTGCTCAATTCAGTGAAAGTTTAGGACAGACTGAAACTTCTCCAGTCACACGTGTTGGGTATTCTTTTTTCCCATTCGAAATTAAAAATACTCCATGGTTAGTCATTGTTTTTTGATTTCACAAACAGATAGGAAATAAAAATTATAAATTAGATTCGATAATTTTATCTATAAATAAGATTAATTTTTAAGTTTTTAGATACACAAAAATTCAAATATTTTGAAAGAAATTTTAAGAGAGAGCAATCACCCTAGAACAGAAGAAAGAGTGAAATTCGTAATTTTTCATCAACACGACGCCACGGTATTACTTTTGTGTTTTCTAGAGTTTGAACGGTGGAGATCGTTTTTGGGGCAAGAATAGGCTGCCTGTTTTAGGTGATATTCTCTGATTTTGTCTCTGTTTTTATTTCATACTTCTTGACATTTATTCCAAAAAGTGTGACGATATATTCTGAATTTGTGTATCTCTAGTTTAACTAGAGAAGACTTGGTGTATCACCTAATTATTTGTGATAGTAAAATTTTTGGGTAGATTACGGTCTCGTGATTTTTACTCATCGTCTTTGGGTGGTTTCCATATATAATTTTTGTGTCTTGTGGTTTGTGTTCTACGGTCTATTATTTTATTCTTTCTCTACTTAATTATTTTTTCAAAAACTTACAAATTTAGAAAAAATTATTTTTTGGCTGTAATTAATTTTTCCCAATAGATACTTCCTCGATCACTGCACATTTTACTTACCATAGTTACTTATAAAATTTGTGAGATACCACTTCTGCTCAATTACTTATAAAATTTGTTCGGCCATAATTTGGTCTTTTTGCCCAAGTATGTGTACTTCCTCTCATTTTTTTGTTGATATTATTAATATTTCTGAGGAATTAATATCTGAGGGAGTTGATGTGAATTTTATCTTTTAAGAAGCTTCCTGGAGTTGAAATGAATGGACATGTCTGGAAAAGAAAAAGAACGGGATTCGGACAAGATCAACAGTAACTAGTAAGAGCTTATTCAGCTGGACTTATAAAATTTGTTCGGTCAAAATTATTTTAATCACTACTGAAATGATGTAAAATGATAAAATTACAAAATTTATTGATATATGATCTTTTACAATATTTTTTGCATTTATGTTCCTTTTTTAAGTGTGTATCATACGAATAATAATTAATTTGTAAATATAAATTGAACTTAGTACTAATGACAAAAATAAGATAAGTTGATTTAGATTATGAATAAAATCAAATATCATCAAATTCTCAAAATATTTACATTTTAAAATGGCATACAATAATTGTATAGATATAACAATGTCACGCCAACTCAACAAGTTACTAGTTCCGATTGGAAAAGTAACAAAGAACAAACTAAATAAGGAGACAGGCCATAAGCTGCCAGACCACAACAAACTAGGAAATTAACGGTGGTTCGGTTTTTGGGAAAAAGAAAAAAAATAGAGAACCATTTAAAAGTTAGACTCATAATAATAAGCTTTACAAACATTTCGTACCCAACATAAGATGTTCTTACTTTTGCATAGTGCTAGAATGTGATAAAGTCCCTAATTGGGGATTGAGTATTATTCACAATATATAGACTAAATTGGTGAATACAATCATTGGTGTCACAATCAATTAGATATACAAAAGATATTCTAAGTATTTATAATTGCGAAAACTTTACATATCATATTGTTTGCTATCACACCGCCTCAACCAAAACGGGAGGAGTGTGGACGTTGAGAATGGAGCGAAACTCTACAAAAAAGGAAGTCGGGAGGCCTTTGGTAAAGATGTCAACATATTGAGACGAAGATGGCACGTGTAAAACTCGAACTTGGCCGAAGACGACCTTTTCACGAACAAAATGAATATCCATCTCAATATGTTTACTGTGTTGATGTTGTATTGGATTAAAGGAGAGATACACAACACTAATATTATCACAATATACAAGAGTAGCTTTCTGAATAGGACAATGCAGTTCAAGGAGTAAGTTTCAAAGCCACAAAGTTTTAGCAATAGCATTAGCAACACCACGATACTCCACCTCGACACTGGAACACGAGAGAGTGGATTGCCATTTACATGATCAAGAGAGAAGATTATCTCCCAAGTAGACACAATACCCAAAAGTAGATCATCTAGTGTTAAGACAACTACCCCAATCAGCATCGAAATAAGTAATCAATCTGGTGATATGGGAGGCATGAAAGTGAAAACCGAACTAAAGAGTGTCGCGTACATAGTGCAAGATGCGTTTCATACATTAAAATGTGAGTCGGGGGGGTAGGGGGTGGGGGGGTGCATGAACAAACAAATCTGCTGCACAACATAACTAATATCAGGTCTTGTGAAGGTCAAGTACCACAGTGCACCAACAAGGCTACGGTACAATGAAGGATTAGAGAGAAGTTGACCAACATCAACACTCAATTTTGCCTTAGTGTCAACAGGAGTGCTTGCAGGTTTGCAATGGCTCATATGAGCTCGTTGTAAGATCTCCTCAACATATTTCCATTGTGAAAGAAACATCTCTTTGGACCGCTTGATAGAAATTCCCAAAAAATAACATAAGAGACCCAAGTCGGTCATCACAAATTCAGAACTTAAGAGTGAGATAGATGTCGAAGAAAAGTTGTGGAGGAGGCAATGAACACAATGTCATCCACATATAAGACCAAAAAAGCAGTGTCCCGTCCATGTTTATATATGAAAATAGATGAATCACTCTTGATGCTTGTAAAACCCATCTTAAGCAAATATGTAGCAAAACGGTGATACCAGGCTCGGGAAGCCTATTTAAGACTATATAGTGACTTACGAAGAAAACAAACTTTTTTTGGAGAACGAGTGTCAACAAAACCAGGGGGTTGATGCATGTACACAGTTTCTTATAAATCCTTGTGGAGAAAGTCATTCTTGACATCAAGCTGTTGTATAGGCCAAGAATGCGATAATGCAAGAGTGAGCATTGTGCGAATAGTAGCCGGTTTAACCACAGGGCTAAATGTTTCATCACAATCCATCCCAACTTGTTATGACTTACATTAAAGCATTATACTCTTCCTCCATGGCCGCCTTCTAGTTAGGATCCTTCATAGCACAAAGGTGGGAGCGGGGAAGGGGTGAGATGTAATGTCCTTGGCATGGGGTTAAATTAGGTTTTTGGCTTGAAAATGCCCAACTGACTGTGAGTGACCATATGAGGAGGCAATGGTGGAGGAGGTGGCGGGGAATTTGGTGCGGTAAACTGGTCGTGAGGGAGGGAGAAAGGAGCATGTGCATTTGAGGGTGTGGTTATAGTAGGAGATTCTCGAGGTCATCTACTATAGACAACGAGAGGTGTTAAAGGTGTAGGAGGCGGTGGTGTGGGCATATGCACGTGTGTTTGAGGTGTCATAAGTTGTTCAATGAGAAGAGGTGATATACTCGGAAAAGAGAGGAAATCGTATGATGGTGCTATGTACGATTGTAAATCAGAGAAAGGAAAAACTGTCTTATTGAATGTGACATGGCGAGACAATATTATTTTTCGAGAAGAAAGGTTGAGACATGAGTAGCCATGATGGTTTAAAGGAAAACCAATGAAGACACAAGGAGTAGAGCGAGGGAAAAGTTTGTGTTTTGCCGTAGCACTTAAGTTCGAAAAACAGAGACAACAAAACACTTTAAAATGATCATAAGTAAGGGCATAGAGGAACAAGGGTAGAGTAGGTGAGACATAATTTAAGGTTTTTGTAGAGAGAATATTATGAAGATAAGTGGCCATATGTAGTGCATCAACCCAATACAAGGGAGGCATGGATACATGAGTAAGGAGCGAGCAAGTGATATCGTTAAGGATACGAATCATTCGTTTAGCTTTACCATTTTGGGAAGAGGTATTGGGGCAAGTGAATCCAAAATGCATTCCATATTGGTTAGAAAAATCATAAAATGGTGTTTTATCAAATTCCTGACCTTTGTCACATTGAAACGTTTTTACGTTTCTTTCAAATTGAGTCTTAAAAAGATTACATAAATGAATAAATTTGGAAAAAGCTTCAGATTTGTGCTTAAGAGGGTATACCCAGAATAATGTGTATAGTCATCAAGTAACACAAAATAATAACGGTGACCATTTTTACTCAAAATCGGTGACGTCCACAAATCACTATGAACAATGTCAAAGGGAGCATAAGTAACTGAATTTGATGAATAAAAAGGCAATCATTTATGTTTTGCAATCTCACATGATGAACATAAATGGGAGCTAGTATCCTTATTACATGAAATGGATTTATTTTTCCTAATAAATCTATAAACATATTCTCCTAGATAACTAAGACGATGATGCCAAAGTTGAGGAGTGATGACAACAAGAGAGACTGGCAATGAGTGGCATACTTGGTGACTGGATAAAGGTCTCCTGAGCTATTTACACCTCATGATTATTCTCCCTGTCCAAAGATCCTTTACATGAAAACCAATGGGGTCAAATTCGACAGAAACATTATTATCACATGTAAACTTTCAAACGGAGACAAGATTTTTGATGATGTGAGGAGTTACTAAGACATTAGAAAGGGTAAGGTTGGGATTGGTAGGGGTTAATTGTGTTATGCCAAAGCCCTGCACGTTAATAGAACAACAATTTCCAACCAAAACATGAGATGTATTGCTATAATTTGAAAAAGAACGAAGCTTACCAGGAGTAGTGACCATGTGTAAGGATGCACCAGTATCCATATACCATGAATAATCCAATGGTTGAAAAGTCATGGTGTTGAAGGCATGTGGCAACTCGGTTGGCTAGTAGTTATAGTCTACAGAAAAAGTAGCAGTATAAGTAGTATATGCTTGTGCAATGCCACGCGGAGGAGCACCGAGGATGCTTGGAGAAGTGGTGCGTTGACCCATTGTCAGGTATGGACACGATGGGATGACCTAATGAGGAGGCCAGTAGTAAGATCACTGTGGTGGAGAAGAGCCACATGACTAAAATTGTTGTCCACCATGAGTATTTTGACCTGGTCCACTAATATTACCTCAACCACCGTGGTTGTTGGTGCGGTTATTTTTGTCGCGATTTCGGCCACTAGAATTGTTGTGGGGTTGACTGTTGTTAATAGCATGAGGGATGCTAGAAAAGAAGGCAGCAACGACAATTCCTGCAACGAGGGCATGGGGTCGGAGTTGCGTTGTTGACATGTTTCCTCACACACGAGCGTATTACGAGCAATCAAAAATGTTGGGAGGGGAGACGTATTACTGATGAAGGTACTAGTTGCATCAAACACACGGTTGAGTCCATTAACAAATTGAATGATTAACCGTTGATCACTCACCGACATCCTTAAGTTGATCTGTTAGTGATTTGAGGTGTTGACAATATGTATGAACATTAGGAAAATCTTCCAATTTAGTGTGATTAAATTGACACTCAAGATCGGCAGCTCAAGCTCCCTTATTGTCGTGAAACAAGTTTTTCACAGGAATCCAAGCATCTCGTGCAGTGATCTCAATTGAATAATAGTGAGGAGAAAATCCTCCGAGATTGTGTCATATATCCAATAGAGTACTATGACATCAAGTTGTTTCCACTTGGCGGCGGAAACATCTGGATCTGGAGGAGTAGTGGTAGAGTCATTAATATGATCCATAACGTTGTGAGCCAGTGCAACAACTTTGAAAAGTTCAACTCAGGTGTTATACTGTACACATTGAAGATCAAGGGTGAGAGGGATGACGCCCTTGATGTTGTGGACAATATGCACTAGGTGAAGGATTGAGGGAGGAGGTGTTTTGTCGTTACTCATTGTGGCGTACAAGGTAGAGGCAACGAAAGAAAGAAGAATAGAGGTAGAGAGAGAAAAGAAAAATTAGGGTTAGGAGCTTAGGCTCTTAATACCATGCTAGGATATGATAAAGTCCCTTATTGCGGTTTGAGTATTATTCATAATATATAGGCTAAACTGTTACAGTGTGAACACAATCAATTAAATATATAGAAGATATTCTAACTATCTACAACAACAAAAACTTTACATAAATAAACTATTTACATATCATATTGTTTACTATCACTTAGATTACGAACATTTGTTTTTGTATTGGAATTCAACTCAAGTTTTTATTGAGTTATTCGTGAGTAACATACGAGCTACTTGAATATTTTGAGCACTTATCAAACATATTTTTTTTAATACCAAATATTTTGTTGAATATTGAGTCGAATCGAATAAAAACTTTAAAAAATAGTAAAAAATTTATTAAATATTGAGGCGAATCGAGTATATACGACTACTAAGTTGAATCGAATTAAGTCGAGAATATTAAATTCTTGACTTTGACTTGACTAAAAGAATTGACCATTAAAAATAATTCGTTCCAACTCAACTCATAAAAAAATTAAGTTCAATCCAATAGAGTATTTATCAAATTGAGTTGAGTTGGTGGATTGAAGTTACGGCTATTGAGAAGCTCCAGAAGGATGCCACCAAACAAGCCCCAAGTGGGGATTGGACGATGACTATTTAAAGCCTCACATAGTACCCCTCCTACTCAAATCTCATCAACGACTTTCTTTAGTATTTGCTTTGACTAGCACAAAACCTTCCTCAATTTCTCTCCTGTTTCCCCTGTTTCTCCAGAAACAAAAGATCCACTCTTCATCTTTCTCTAGCATTTTCTTTGTGCTCTAATCTTTATATATAGTACAAAATCTTCCTCTGTTTCTCCACAAATAAAAGATTCATTTTTCATTTGCTTTTTGCTCTATAGCAAAAACCTCCCTCTGCTTCTCCCCTGTTTCCTCTGTTTCTCCACAAGCAAAAAGATCATCAATATTGCAAGTTATAATCGATGGAGATGACAGCTTCAAAATCCTCACACAAATCAAAGCCAAGGGTTCCTCCAAAGAGAGGAAAGATCAAAATCAAGATAATGAAGATGATTTTCAAATCAATCGTCTCTTTCGCCGGTGGGTTTGGAAGAAAAACAGGAGAAAATGGTGGGTGCTTTAGCTCAACCCCAGTTGCTCCATTTAAAACCTGAACTGGGTTTAAACTCTTTCGAAATCTCACATACTCCCAGTGATGGAAAATCATGTTCAATTTATTATTATTATTTTCCTTTTACTAGTCTGCAAACTTCGGAACGTTTGAAGGAGCAGAGAATCTAAGGTGACTAGATACTGCTACCACTGGGATTGTTAAATCTCATGTTTTCTAGTCGTTATTTATTTTTAGTTATTAATCTTCACTTTCCACAGTTGTCGAATAAGAATAAATTTTTGCATTTCTATCAATTCTCAAATTCTTCCAAAAAATGATTATAAATAGAGAAATAAATAATTCTTTTCGTCAGCAGTCACATATTTATGTCATATATTTATACTTACAATGAGACTCACTTTTTTTATTAACTTACTTATATGAGATAAATTTTGTGATCGTTAATAAAAACAATTATTTACATCATATGACTCTTTATATAACTCTTTTATATGAGTCATATTTTTTTCTTTTAATCAAATTATATTTATCATGTTATTTACGGTCATTTTAATAAAAAATAAATAAAAAATGAGTAGGGATGTAAATATTTATTCGTCAAATAATCTGTAGTTATGGACAACCAGTTAGATTTTATTTTTAGTATCGTCAGCATTTGTACATTTTTAATAATGTACCGGATATTTCGCACACATATAGCTCAGATTGTTCTTTTATGGTCTTGCCACATAGACATATATGGTGCTAGTGCCATGGTTTGACTTTTTTGAGGTCGCGTGTAGCACAGAATTCAGGTATCTTTCTTTCTGCTTCTCTATTATAGCTTTCCACGTAAGAGAGAGACTATTCGATATAACTGTTACTGCTTATCATGAATTGGTAGTCTACCTATCAACAAATACTCGTACAAAAATACCCTCTCTCTCTCTCTCTCTCTCATAATATATGTAGGATTCCAAGATTACAATATTTGTATTTAGTAGTATTTTGCATTACTTTGTAAGGAGGTAAAGGAAATATGTGTATAAACGTATAAACTCTTGTGCATCTCTATATAAATTTTGTAAAACATTTTAGTTTTGATTAATTTTGTGAAAATAGAGTCTTAAGTGAAACGATAATATTTCACTAATTATATTTACAGCTAATAAAGTTTTAACATCATGTTAAAAAAAATTGTCTACAAAGTTAAAATAGCTTGTTTTAAGTTCATTGTATTATTATCCAATTAAAAAATAATTAAATAGTAGATCAACAAAATAATTTTTCAAGCTAGAATTTAGAAAAGTGCAAATATGCGTTGTAGAGCTTGAATTTCTTTCAGATTTCGTGATTGAAATGATAATAAATATGATTCTTTGTTTCAGATAATAACCAAATGATAAGAAGTATGGTCAAATAAATATATCGGTTTCATATATATTAAAGATATTTCCATTCAAACAAACTTCTCATAAATTTGCACAACGGAATCAATTGAAAGTTTGCATAATGAAACCAATAAGAAAATTTGAACGTATCTTAACAAGTAAATCCAAAACAAAATTGTCAAAAGAAAACATAATAAAAAAAAAGAAGTTGGTTTATTCGAAACCCAGCTCAAATCATATAGGTTTACTCAAAATTAATAGTAAACCCAAAACTCTTTTGACCCACAAAGAAATTAATGGTAAACTCAAAATTTTTTTGACCGACAAATTATAAGTGCATCTAACAAGACATTATGATTACCACATCTAATTAAAATATTAGATATAGTCCACTGTTATTAGGACATTATTCCAATCAATATGATATTCCTTGCTAGTCACTCTAAGTACGAACCTGAATGACCAGATCCTTGAGGATAAAGTCAATAATTTAGAGAAATTCTATAACATTTCTTATGATAGAAAAAAGTTCCGTACTTTAAGATGCCTAAATACTTTGTAATATTATTTACGAATGTTATAGGTTTAATTGTAATTAAAAATAAAATAATCTACTTTCTTATCACCTTTAAGTTGAGAAATTAAATTTTACGGGTGAGAATTGAGTTATGATTCTGATAAATTATGTAAATAAAGAAAACAGCTACTTTGTTTTAGATATAATTAGATGAATTTAACAATTTATGATCGAATTAATATCTTTGTTTTGAATAATCATCCTTGAACCAAGTGTAAAGTATTCACTGTTTATAAATCAGAAAACAGTGGATATGATATGATCATGATCTAATATAATTAAGGTATAGATGCTCATAACATATCTTTCCCATTGTTTAGGATTTCTATATTTTTAATGAGTGGGGTACCACTTATATATTTGTATATTAAAGACTTATCCTAATGTAGTTAGTTTCTTTATTTAGATTTAAATTACTAGTCCTTTAAGTTAGTTGTACCTTTTTAATAATTTAACCGTCAAGCATATGTTTGAATATTTACAAAATAAATAATTGGCCGACAAAGTTCCTTAACAGGACAAATATAGGCTATCGTTTTATAGACACATTTCTAAATTGGTTAAGAATATTTACTTTACAATTTCCAACCGTTGGCCTTAGTACTAAAATTCAAACACAAGAACCCTCAAGTATATTATTAAAATTGCATCCAATAACTTTACAAAAAGTTTGTCCATGTGATCATTCAACAATATTGCGTGTTCAATTTGAATACTATCGTATTTACTACTGATGCCATTTTGACATAAAAAAGGGATCCATTGATTTCTGATTCCAAGTAATAAACAATTGATTATAGTCTCAGGATCAAAAGCGTTAGGAGCCTCAACTTTGGGGCAATAAATTTAAGTAACAAATGATTTTTTATTAAGACCAATGCATACAATATAACGAAAATAAATAATAAATTAATATATAGTATTATGATTAGAAAACCTTGATTTTGTGTCTCTTAGTTGGTTAGTAACTCATTGAGTTATAGAATAAATTCATTGAGTCTGGTGAGTTATATAGATTAGTTGTCTCTTCGAATTTGGTGATTGAATTTTTAAAGTTCCTAATTAATTGTATTGACGATTGTCTCAAGGTCAATGGTTCATTCATAAAAGAACCAGCTTTTAAACTCGTGCGACCAAGTTGTCAAGGTCTTATAAAACCAAATTAACCATGTTGGCACTTAGCGTTTTGTCACCCCTTGTAATTTTACTAAGCCAGCCTTTGATCTCCACTTAAATCTCGAGCCAAAGAATGAAAATAAAGCACACAAGATACTACCTTGAACTGTTGTGGAAGAAGCTTAACCATGACTATATCTCCTACTTGATATTCCATTGGCCGCCTCTTCGCATCAGACCCCTTTTTCATCCTCTTGGCAAACTTGGTTAAGTATGTACGGGTCATTTCAGTTTGTTTTTCCCACAACTTAGCCATATGTAGTATGCCCAGACTTCTTATACTAGGCTCATTTATAATGGAATGAGGCGTCAAAGATTGGCGCCCAGTAGTAAACTCAAAAGGACTCTTATTAATTGTCTCACTCTTTTACAAGTTGTATGAAAATTGAGTCACATCAAGCAAATTGGCCCAATCCCTTTGATTTGTTCCCATAAAGTGCCTTAAGTAGCACTCAAGTAAGGCATTCACTTGTTCTGTTTGTCCATCAGATTGGGGGTGAAAGCTTGTAGAGAAATGTAACTCGAACTCCAAGTATTTGAATAACTCTGTCCATAGGTACCTTGTGAAACGGGAGGTCGCGGTCACTAATAATGGTTTTAGGCAGCCCCCAATGCTTAACAACGTTCTTGAAGAAGAGACGAGCTACCTCCTCAACGGTGGAGTTTGTTGAGGCTGGAATGAATGTCTTATACTTAGAAAATTTGTCCACCACTACCATGATAGAGTTGAACCCCTCGGACTTATGTAAGGCGGAGATAAAATCAAGAGAGACGCTTTCCCATGGTCTAGATGGAATAGGAAGCAGCTCCAATAGCCCACTTTGTTGCTTGTTCTCCACCTTGTCGTGTTGACATACAAGACATGTCCTCACGTGGGCCTCCACATCATCACACATTTGAGGCCAAAAGTAGGATGCCTCAAAAAGGTCATAAGTACGTTGTTGCCCTAGGTGACCAGTCCATTTTGTGTCATGACATTCCTTGATTAGTTTCCTCCATAAGTTGTCCAACTTAGGGACAAAGATCTTACCTCCTTTGGCATAGAGAATGTTGTCTTCAACCCAAAATCTTTTTGTTTTTCCTTCTTTTGCCATTTCCCTTAGTTGTTTTGCCATAACGTCATGTGTTATCCCTTATTTGATACGCTTTTTTATGTTGCATTTGGCTTGACTCATGGATGTTAACTCGGCTTTGCAGCTTAGGGAATCCTCCACAACATTAGCTGTGAAGACCCAGATTTGTAAATAAATTTCGTTATGAAATTTAATTATTTTAGCTTATTTTCTTCATGAAAATTATTTTCTTATGAGTTGTGAATATTGAAATTATATTTTTTTTATGAAAAATTTATCTGCAATGTGATGTCCAAAAGATATTTTTTTTTTATTTTGTAAAGCTCATGAGGTTATGAGTTGTTCTACCCTTAAAAGAGTGTTTCTCGGGTAGCTACAGTACCCATCTTCTTTTTAAAATACTTCACTGCTGGGGGGGAACAGCAGCATTAAATGCTCATCATCCCTATCACTACCCTAGAGTCAGCTATGAAAGATGACCGAAGGACACAGCAGCCATTTCAATCACTCTCTCCTTCTTCAGTCATTTCCTTTCTTTTCTTAACCAACAGCTGAGATCAAGTTGATCCTACGGTTCTTGTTGTTCAACCAAGTGATATATATATACATCACGCTGTTGTAACCTTGATTCTACCTTTCTAAACTTCCATCAAACTTAAATTTAATTTTCGAGACAGCAGTTCTTCTTGAAGGATAAACCGGAGCATTTATTTTCTTCCTACAGTAAGGAGGTAAGAGCATCTTATTTAAGCCCTGCTATATTTCTTACGTCTCTGCTCTACCTACCACATTTAATACCATGCTCATTTATTTTCAAAAGCATGACTTAATGCATATTATAACGATCGGAGTAAATGTCATTTGTTTCAAGTTGACTAAGATGGGTGTTGTGTTGTTGACAAACCTTTAACTAACAAACATTCTTTTGATAATAGTCGCAACCCCATACTTGAGTATTCTTTAACCTGATTTTTACCCTAAACCATGTTAGGATGGCATGCAGACCATAAGAAATGTTATGTATCACTGAGAGAATGGTGAGTTTTGACCTAAGTGTGGATATGGTTGAGGGCACCTCACATGGAGGAGTGAGGAAGACGACCCTGTATCTGAGACAGACTTTAACTTAGTCTCTGACGAGTTTGAGTTAATCC
>CM025786.1:8329749-8379769 GCA_014636745.2 Centella asiatica | reverse complement strand
TAATCCCCGATGGGTTGATAATCCCCGATGGGTTGATAATCCCCGATGGGTTGATAATCCCCGATGGGTTGATAATCCCCGATGGGTTGATAATCCCCGATGGGTTGATATTTCCCGATGGGTTGATAATCCCCGATGGGTTGATATTCCCCGATGGGTTGATAATCCCCGATGGGTTGATATTCCCCGATGGGTTGATAATCCCCGATGGGTTGCTAATCTCCGATGAATTAAAGCGTAGTAATTCCATGATGCGCAGTTTGTTTTAAAACTATAAAATGCTATTTTCTTAAATTATTTTAAGATGTTTGAATTGATTTCTTAACCTCAATAGTTTTATATCAGATTGAGACGTTAAAAGTTAAGGACATCACATGTGCATTTCTCCATCATATTTTAACCCAGATAATAATTCATCTTGTGATATGTATATTCTTACAGAACTTTCCACTCACGAGTAAATTAAATTTGGTCGTAAGCAAAGGATTGAGGCAAGTATATTCATAATCTCATGCTTATTTCAGTTTAACGCATTATCATTTGTTCCGATATGCGTAGAAGATTGGATTTATACTTTCATTGTCCTGATGCATGAGCATGCTATGCTTTTGATTCTGCTAGCATGATATGAATGATGATGCATGGATATAAATGAGCTTTGAATTTCAGCTATGTTTTCAATCTTATATCTGTGCAATGAGAATGTGAATGATGCCCTTATGGGGGTTATGCCACATGGCTGGCAAGAGGAAAGGAAAGGTGCTGATGTGTTCTTCACCCGACCAAGAGGAAATGTTATTTGACTACGTAGTCACTCAGAGGGATCATGCGGTCCAGCCTGGCCAGCTGTGTACTGTATGGTTAGCAGATCCACGGGTGTAGCCCCCGTTGGATATTTGAAAAGTTATGATCAGGTGTATACCTGACTTTCTTCAAGGGAGGATCACAAGTTGTATATCATCAGTGAATCCTCAAAGATTTTTGAAGGTTTCCGAGGTCTTGGTATTGCTCCACCAAGCCTCACAAACAGAATTTGAATTTCCTTCCTTTGATTCCAAATGTAATTCATTGAATTATTTATATCTTTCCTCCATGTGTATATACTTGTTGGGCGTAAAACGCTCACCCATGTTGAATGTTAATGATTTACAGGACAGAAAGCTAAAGCTGAGCCCTCTGACAAGGGGAAAGCAAAGTTGATAAGCTACTAAGTGTTTATCCTTTTGATAGAACTGATGAAGGAAAGAAATGAATGAAGGAAGGAAATAAGGAAGATATTTGAAGAGTTAATGAAATTTGTTTTATTATTAAGAAATGATGTAATAGCTTCCGCTGTAATTACTTAATTCTTGGGTTGTAACTACTCTTAAACACTGTTTTTATTCAGTATTTATTTATGAATGGATGAATGGTTATCTTTACCTTCTTATGATGATGCCCTAGTCCGGTATGAGATTATGGGGTCGTCACATTAGCCTTGCTCGGTTTCAATTCAATCTTATGATCCCCCTCTCTTCTAGGTGGCAATCTTTTAGGCAATTCGGGTGGCATAACATCCTTGATCTCCTCTAAGACATGTTGAATATTGGGTGGAATGTCAGCATTGGCGTCTCTTTTGGTGCCATCCTCAACCTTCGTCACCGCCAAGTGTGTCTCTTCACTCCTCTTTAAGCCCTTGACAAGTTGCATAGCCGACAAGGTCTTCATATGCTTGGTGCCTTGTATAGCCGGCACCATACATGTGGAACCCCCCATGATGCACATAGAGTTATAATAAGGCATAGGTATGACATTGACGCGCCTCAGGAACTCCATGCCAAGCACAATTTTAAAATCATCCATGAGTGCAACCAAAAAATCTACTTTGCCCGTCCATGAGCCAATATGTAGCCCTACGCTATGTGTCACACCATCTAGTGGTCTTGCCTTAGCATTGACGGTATTTAGCGAACTACTCCCACTTGAGATAGTCAAGCTAACCTTCTTGGCTTCGTCTTTAGTAACAAAATTATGAGTTGCCCTGTGTCCACCATGACATGGGTAGACTTGTCATTTACCAACGCTTCCACATACATAAGCCCCTTGCTCGCTTATGGTTGTGGTGCCGGTTTTACCTCAAATGCATTTAGAAGTTGAAGTGATCCAATGTGTGCATCGAAAGCTTGATCTGTTGTTTTCTCTTGTTAAGCTTCTTCCACAACAGTTCAAGGTCTTTTGCAGGGTGCACAAGGGTCTAATGTGCAAGTATGAGGGACCGTTAAAGGTGGGGGAAAAAGTTGGCAAAGTGTCATACAAGTTAAAACTCCCACCAAGCATGAATATACACCTCGTCTTCCATGCGAGCATGCTTAAGCTATATCATAAGGATGTAGAAGACCCATTAAGTGGTGAATCATCAAGGGCACCTTCACTAATGATAAAGTCTTTTGAGAATGAGCTTGAGGGGGTGCTAGCTGATTGCATAGTTAGACGTCGTGGGACGCCTCCAACTACTCAATACTTAGTAAGATAGAAAGGACTACCTACAAGCGAAGCCTCATGGGAGAGTGAGCATGACTTGTGGCAGTTTAGCAAGGCAATACATGACTACAAAGAGTTGATGAGGACGTCTCTGGAATGGGTGGGGGAGAGTGTCATGCCTCGCTAAATTTCTTGTCTGACACAGATATGCACTACGTATCATAGATGCTAAATTTCTTAAGGGTGCTAAGGTGCCCATGTCCATTTTGGCTACGCAACCTTTTAGAAAATTCAAGAAGAACCTAGAGTATAGTGGACCATAGCAGAACATTGTGGAAGGCTTTAGGAGTTGGAACTTTTTAGAATCATCATGTGAATACTAGATTACGTTCCTTGTAAATATATAGGTTCTAGAAGTTTTCCTTGTGAACATCTAGGTTCTAGAAATTTCCCTTGTAAACATATAGGTTATAGAAGTTTTCCTTGTAAACATCTAAGTTCTAAAAGTTTTCATTGTAAATATCTAGGTCTAGAAGGATCCATTTAAAGTATTTTGTAATGAAGTTTTTAAAAAAATTAGAAACTTCCCTTAAGGAGGTGATACCTATAAAAATGGCACCCCTCCCATTTGTGTAGGCATTCAAGAACAAGTGTTTTACAAGTTTTACTAAGCTCTCGTCAATAAAAGGTTTTTTTATACTTTTTCAAAGTGTTAAAGTGTTTTGTGTGCTTTATTTTCATTGTTTGACTCGAGTCTTAAGTGGGGACAAGACTGACTTAACAAGATCACAATGGGTGACAAAATGCTAAGTGTTGAACGGTTAGTTTAGTTTTATAAGGTCGTGACAATACAGTAGTTTAATATATGCTAATAATAATATTTTTTAAGGAATTATATTATATTATTGAGTTATAGCTTTTTGCAATATGAGAATTAATAATATTTTTTATAAGTTTGCAACTAATAATTAGGTAATTTACACCTAAAAAAATAAATTAAAGTTGTCCTAAAATGTAGTTTTGTTATAAGTTACATGGAGATTTATTAAAAAAAATTCACTTAAAAAAGATTTATTTATTTATTTAATTTCTTGTATTGTAATATTAAACTTTGACTTGTTGTGCCATGAGAAATAAAAATATTTTGTTTAATAGATGTGCAGACTATTTAAATTCAATCATAATATTATAATTATATGACATGGGGATTTGTAAATTGTATGATTTTTTTGATAAATTTGTCTTTGTTTTTGTCAGATGATAATGTTTTATTTTCTTATTTTTTTCAAAAATTCTTTTATCTTAAATATTAGATTATTACTTTTTGTGTTTGCAACAAAAAAATATATTTCTTTAAATAAATTTTTGTGTCATGTAATATAATTTTTTGTTTTTGAATTTTTAAAATATTTTAATTATAGAAAAATTTAGAAATCAATTCTCTAAATTAATTAATTTTTTATGTAGGAGAATCATAATTGATTGTAAATTGCAGAGTTTTAACAGCTCAATCAACCTTTGTTAGCAAAGTTATTGAACCAATTTGAATAGAATTAAAGAATTTATAGTGATAAAATCCTTGGTTGAACTTTTATATTTATAGAGAGATATGACAATATATAAAACTAATATAAAATTGATTTTTATTATATTATAATAATATTTTATGATATTAATATATTATAAAATATAAAACTTTTGTTTAATCTATTAATATTAAATAAATCTTATATATATATATATATATATATACACACTAATATTTAATATATTAATATTAAATAAATCTTATTTATATATATTAATATCATCTGTTATAAGATTTTAAAATGTGATTTATAACATATCAATATATTATAGTTACGTACTAATAATTTAATATGATATTATAATTATTTAATATATAAATGTGATATATATATATATATATATATATATATATATATATATATATATAATATTTAAATTATCATCATATATAATCAAGTGAAAGAGTGGTAATAAAATATGTGTGTAGGGTGGTGCTTCGCTTTCCCTTTTTACTTGCATTTTGATTTTGATGCACGTTATTTTAACCGATTTCTATACACGTTAAGAATATACATGTTACTACATATTATCAATATTAACATTACAAATATTCCAGAAATATAACAATAGTATCATAACATCAATAGATACAAAAAAATCACACATATTGTATTTACATATAATGTGGAAAAAACGTACACATCACACAATTAAAAATACAACTCTACTTATTGTAAAAAACAGCATTTGTATATCCAATTGTCATAAAGCCCGTGTTGAGCACGGGCTGTTGGGCTTATCTGTATATTATTTAACCATGTTAGTTCATTCATTCTAAATTTGGATTTAATATCTCTAAAAGCATAATTTTGAAAATAATTTTAGAACTACAAATATATATATATATATATATATATATATATATATATATATATATTATATTAAATATATCTCTAATTTTAAAATAAATCATGGTAAAATAATTAATATGTAATTTAAAAACTCAAAAACTTGGATAGCCTGGGAGTATTTGGTAATTTGGTTGATCCTAGGAATCATTCTAAGTTGTTTTTAGAGACTTGTTTTGGCTGTCGCTCAAATATGCTTCCCCTGCACCGCCTTTGTTTTCTTCGCAGAAGTCTAAAGATAGAGCATCTTAAGTCATCATGATTCGAATTCGAAGTGGTTTCCCCAAAAAAAAAAAAAAAAAAAAAAGGTCAGGTGATTTTATTTATATATTACTATATATTTAATATCCTAAAAAATTTGGACAAAAAAAATCATGGATAGTGAGGAAAATCAAGAATTCGTAATAGATATTATGTAAAGAGATTTTAATTGGGACTTTGAGTTGGTAGAAATGATGAAGGAGTACTCTTAGATTCTGATCTAGAGTATGCTCCTATCTACCAATTAAGTAAATAATTCTTTTGATTCAAAATAATAGTTGTTTTATTTTAAATTGCACGAATGAACTCAAAACTATTACATTAGAATAATAAATTTAGAACAAAATTTTATTTTACCCGTCATAGAAAATATAAATAGAAAAAAGATTAATTGAAAGATTGATTTCATTGGTAAAGTTCATTGGAGATATAAGAGAGATTATGGTCATTTTTGAAAAAATAATTAAACTCACTATCTTAAAATATAAAATTGACTAATAATATGAAATTTTAAATCTCTCCTAACATGTCTATTATTATGAATTGACATAGCAACTATAAAAAACGAAGTAATCTTTTACTTTATTTAAAGTTCCCTTTTTTAAAATGTAAAACTATCCCTCAAATTTATAATGGATCATTGCAAAAACCTCCTTTTAAACAATATTTTCTCATCTTATCAAAATTTAGCTAGTTCAATATATTTATCCAAAAGTTTAACATAAGTCAACAATAATTATAAAATTCCTTAACAGTGATGATAGAATAATCAATTCAATAACTAGAAATAAAAATGAAAGAAACATAAACATCCGATCAAACACAAATAAAGAGAATAAGGATATCATAAGGGAAAAAGGAAACCTTTTTTTCAAATGGATGGTTAACTTCTATTAAAACTACTACAATAACTTTAACTAGGGTATATGGCCATTGCATATCATGATTTTGTCATTTTTTAAATTATTTTTGGTAATTATTTTTGGACCAAAAAACAGGTTAGTTCATATTTGTTAATTTCTGTTACTTAGAAGAACACTTTTAAAAATAAACAGATTGAAGGATTACAATCTCCGTCAATCTTATTAGTTGTGTTTAAACTAGTACACTTTGAGAGATTTGACTTTTCTCTATTATGCAATGCCTATAATTTTTTCCGCGTACATTTCATATCTTTAAATATAAATTATTTTATGAAAATTGATATACTCTTCTTTTTTTTTATATGTTTTATTTATTTGTATGCTTAAAATTATATAAAATAATTTATATTTAAAAATATGAAATGCATTAAAGGAAATTGCAGAGATTGTGTAACCGAGAGAGGCAAATTTAAAAGGGCAAAAATAAGCCGGTACTATTAACAGAAGTTATTGACAAATGGACACAGCAGAATATTCAATTTCCCAATTAGGTACCACTTTTTGTTAAAAAAATCAAACAACCCTTAATATTTTAATAATTAAACTTATCTCTTTCCCTCTCTCCCACCTGCTTCCCCCACCCACCTCTCTCTCTCTCTCTCTCTCTTCCTGTTTCTTCTCCCTACTAATTCTTCTTCTCCTACACCACCTCTTTCATTGCCATCGCTGGCCCAACACTGTTCATCGCCGTCGTCGTTATCGTCATCATCATCTTCTTCTTCTTTTTCTCTTCTTCTTCCGCCATCAGTACTGCCATCTCCACCGTCGCCGCCATCGATAACCGCCATCATCGTAGTCGCCACCACCGTCATTATCTTCTTCTTTCTTTCTTTTAGTTTAGATCTATGTCACTATTATCGCCGCTACACAAATACCATCGCCTTCTTCATCACTGTCTCCTTCTTCATCACCTCTGGCTCCTTTTTTTACTTCTCATTTACCTTCTCTGAAACTGTAATAACAACTATTTGTAGGTAAGAAAATGTTGTTATACTTATTGTTTGTAGGTAAAAAATAAAATAGGTACTATTTGTAGTTTATATTATATAATATCTATTGTTTGTAGGTCTGAAAATAATATAATTATTATCTAAACCATAAGAAGTAGGTACTTTGTTTTGCATGTGAAGTGCAAAACAAAAAAAGAATATTGAGTTTATAACATTGAAATTGTAATTCTAAAAATATTACGTATGTCCAGATAATATGTATATGGAAATATGTAAGTATAATCATAACATATCTTAAAGTATGTGTAGCAAACTTTAGAAAAAGTGTTGTGTTAATGATGGGCGAAGGTAATAAAAATTTATATTTAAGAGTTTTTTCATGTAGTTTATAATATCTTACTAGGTTCAAAGCTATTTAAAATACAAAATTTCACATTTATTTAAATTATAAAATTTCACAAAACTCATTTAATATGAAACAAAATATATGCAGAATTTTGAAAGTCAGGTAGAAATATGCTACATCCGATTTATAATAACCGTCACTTGATTTTTTTTTTCACGTAAGTTTAAGTGAATTTTTTTATATGTTAAATATTGTTTTATAGTTAAAAATTTTATTCATATTAATTCTTATTTAAAATATTTTTTATTATTAATTTTTTAAAATAAAATAAAATATTTAACATATAAAGAAGTTTACCTAAATTAGGTAAAAAAAATCAAACGAAAATTATTGTTAACTGAAGAGAATAATATTTGGAATGAATTAATGTACCTTAATATACGCCTTATTTTATACTTCATTTATTTTTCGGATTGTCATATCTCCTTTAGAATTTTAATATATTTAACAAAAAAATTAAAAAGTAAAACACTAATCAATGAATAAAATAGAGGATAAAACAATATATTTGATGATACGGCCAGTCCCACGATATTAGGTGGGTAAATATATTCCGGTTTGGGCGCGAAGGTTTCAATTAGTCTTCGATTTATGACTACGTAGGCATATCCATAATATATGACCACATCCATGACTACACTCTACAACTGATCAGTCGAATGGCGGCGACAACACTCAGGCCCACCCAAACCGCCACACATCCACACACATATAGAATAGTATTGGATTTTACGGGGTAATTATTTAATTTAATTTATTCTTTTTAAATTGATTAATTACAACTCGTGAGTCATCTGCGAAGCAGACGACTATAGAGTAACTGCACTAGTTGCGTACATATATAGAACATTGTCTAGTCACATATTGTCCTTAATGCATACTTTTTCCTTGCTCTTTCCTCTCCTTTACCTCTTTTATTCTTTTGCTTGGCCTTACCTTTAGATTGGCTTATATTTGGAGCTGAACCACACCTAACTTGCTTTATGCAATTATAATTTAGTTGTATAATCTTTTATTTATATCGTATAAAATATATACCCTAATGTTGTGCTTGGTTATGTGTTAAAATAAAATGAGAATGAAAAAATTTTAAAAAAGAAAAAGTAGTGATAAAAGAGAATGATGACAAAAAATAAAATAAAATAGGGAACTTGAAATAAAAAATATGATGAGTGTTAGATTGACCATTATTTACCTTTTATGTGATATTTATCCATTTCAACATTCCATCGTGATTTTTATTTCAAAATTTCTCCATTTTTTGTTATTTTACTCTTTCATCATTGATTTTTCTTTTTTAATTTTATTTCATTCTCATTCCGATTCTAATGAATAACCAAGTGAAACATAAAAGTTTGTTCGGTTACTAAGCCATTTAAAAGGTTGGCCTACAATAATAAGTGTTACAATTTTTTCGTGTTGGGTTGAGAGGAAGTGAATAAGATAAATTATTTTTTTATCAATTTCATCGTCTGTTTTATTTTTTCTGAGGTTGTCATGTATGTTAGAGATTTCTTATCTAATAAAAACTAATAATAGTTCACTTGTTGTTTCAAAAAGAAATGGAACTGATAGTGAAACAAGAAATTGAACAACGTGCTGATGATGTTCAACCTTAGTTTATTGCTGCCATTGAAACAAATGGGCTTTTACAATTGAGAAGCCCAATAAGCTTGGAAGCAAAAAAGACCGAAGTGAGAATAGGACAATGAGCATTATTCAAAGCCGGAGTGTCGTACTCTTTAGTCTCGCCCTTTCATTATATATACTCAAATTTCATAAAGCACTTTGTCATCCACTCTTCATCTTTCTATAGCATATGCTTTGTGCTCTAATCTCTATATATAGCACAAAATCTTCCTCTCTTTTTTCATTCTTCATTTGCTTTCTGCTCTTCTATAGCATAGGCATATATAAACATTAGTTCCTCTGTTTCTCTTCCCCTGTTTCCTCTCTTTCTCCATAAGCAAATCAACGATCATAAATATTGCAAGTTGTAAATAATGAAGATCACAGCAGCTTCTAAATCCTCACTCAAACAACCAAACCCAAGGCTCCCTCCAAAGAGAGGACGGATCAAAATCAAGATAATGAAGTTGATTTTCAAATCAATTGTCTCATTTGCAGATGGGTTCAGAACAAGAAAAAGAGGAGGAAATGTGGCCGGTGAGTGCTTTAGCTCAACCCCGGTTGTCCCATATCAGATCTAAAATGGCTCCAACTGGATCTTCTAAGGTTACTAGATAGATACTGCTACCACTTCACTTTGTTCCATTTTGATGGCGGCGCCATTGTTGAATCATCTTTTCTAGTCTTTATTTCTAGTTATTAATCTTCACTTTTCCACTGTAATCAAATAATCTGGAACTTTACTTTTTATTGGAACTTTAGGTAAGAGATAGCGAAAAAGATTATATCTAAAGTCGAGCAATATATAAGCTAATATTTCTATAGATTGGATCGTGGTTTATAATTATAGTTTTCATACCCATTTGTTTTTTGTTTATTTATTTGTTTGTGTTCATCTCTCAAATATCTCTCATATTCGGATAAAGAAAGAGTATAGTTAGACCTCAGTCTTTTTGCGGTAGTTTGTGAATTTTGAAATTTAGATTGGGATTTGCGAGTAAAACGTATTTTTTGTGAAGGAAATTCATGGTAGTGGACTTGGCTATTAGTGTAGCTAATCACTTTTTCTTGAACTAACTCTCAAAAGATTTAAAATCTATCATTCGACAGATATGTTAAGAAGGACAACAAAAAATTTATGTAGTCTTATTATAGATAGTTTTTGTTCTTTCCTTTAACCGATAACCCTCTACCATTACAAATAATAATAATAATATTATTATTATTATCTTTTGTTTCAAAATTAAATATACTTTTTGAGTTTTTAAATCAAACGATATAAAATTAAATTCTAAAGTACTATCAATTAAGTTGATTATAATTGATTAAATTATTATATTTTTAAGATTTATAACAAAAACTTTTATCACAATATAATTTACATTTAAAACTTTTATAAATTAGATAAATTTTGAAATTTAACATATCGTTTGTCGTTTGGCCAAAAAATTTAAAACATATTTTTAATTTTAAAACAGAGATTGTAATAATCTATAGAACGACAAGTGGACAACCAATTGATTTTATTTTCAGTAACAGTGACCATTGGACATTAAATAATTTACCGGATATTTGGCACACCTACAGCTCATATTGTTCTTTATGGTCTTGCCACAGCCGTACATTGTGCTTCGACTTTTTGTTGTTGTTGTTGTACGATAATCTTTCTGTCCACTTCTCTACAACTTTCCTCGTAAAAGGTCGAATTGCAGTTTGTCCTTGTGGAGTACCAATAGACGAGGCATGCTTTAAATGATTAATATAAGTTGGTCTGCTTATCATGAATTGGTAATGAACTGGTAGGCTACGTACGTATCAGCCTCAACAAAAAGAAATTCTCTCTCACACACACACACACAAAATTATGAAAAATGATTGGTAAATGGATAGAAATACAACTTTCACAATATAATATATATATATATGTGTGTGTGAAAGCAAAAAACATCTATTTAGAGTACTAATAATTTTAATTGTAAATTTAATAACAATAATTTTGTTTCAAATATGCTTATGGTTCTGAATGTGTAACAATTATATGATAGGAAAAATTGAAAGAGTCCTCATAAAATTCTCTTCTTTACAAATGTGAAAATACTTAAACTTGTCATAAAACGTTAACACTCATTCCAAACACGTCACATAACATCAAATATATATATTTTTCATTGTTTCAATTCCTTGTTTGTTTTAAAATTTTCTCATAAAAATCTTCTAAAATGAAATATAACTATTGATATATATATATATACACACACACACACACATATTTTTATACGAAGTATATAACCAGGTTGGAGGCAAAGGCGAAGCAAGATAAGAGAGCAGTTAGACGGACTCTAATAATATCGAATAAAATTACAAAGTACTGAAGAATTGATTTTAACTACATTGGTATTTTAAAATTTTTAATTCCGTCTACGTGCCTTTTACTTATTTAATACTCCATCCGTTCCAAAAAAAAAATAACAATATTTGAGAATAAAATTTGTTAAAAAAAGAGAGCAACATTTGCATAATTTTTTCATTATAATATCATATTTTTCAAAATCTATCATTACAGTCTTCTTATATGATTTTTAATTAAACATTTATAACAAATTTAATGAAAAAAATTTATTATTGTTATATGTAATTTTTAGTTAAATATGTAAAATTAAAAATTATTAAAAGTTCAAATATTAATTTTTTTTTGGAACGGAAGAATTAGTTGCTTTAACTACATCTATTGTATTCGGTACAAACATGAGTAGGGGCGGGGGCGGTGTTCGACAAGTGTAGGCAATCTATGAAATTAAGTTTATGAAATGATCTATGTATTTTATGCTCCCTTTTCTTCACAATTATATATATATATATATATATATATATATATATATATATATATATATTATTTTTTTTCAAATTTAATTCTTTGTAATTTGTGAAATTTTATAATTCCAACTTATGGAGTAATATGTATATATCAAAATTTCAAGACTACACTATTATATTTACTATTTTTGTATTACTTTATAAGTAGGGAAATGAAATATGTGTATAAACATATAAACTCTTGTGCATCTGTAAATAATTTTTTTAAAACAATTTAGTTTTGATTAATTTTGCGAAAAAGGTAGATGAAACGACAACATTTCATTAATTATATTTAGAGTGATAAAGTTTTTAACATCGCGTTAAAAAAAATTGCGTACACCGTTAAAATGGTTTTTTGTACATTCATCGTGTTAATTATCCAATTAACAAAATAATTAAATGGTGGGTCAACAAATAACTTTACATGCTAGAATTTAGAAATGTTCAAATATGCATTTTAGAACTTGAATTTCTTTCAGATTTAGTGATTGAAATGATAACAAATATGATTGTTTGTTTCAGATAATAACCTAATGATAAGAAGTTATGGTCAAATAAATATATTAGTTTCATATATATATATATATATATAGATATAGATATATTTGTGCCTATGTGTATTTTGCTTTTTACGGGTGTGCGCACACACCACTAGAACTTGAGCAACTCCTTCAGATATTTCTATTAAAACAAACTTCTCAGATAAGAAAACTGATTTAGCCCAAAAATAAAAAATAAAAAAAAGGTTTTTTTATTGGTAAATAAAGAAGAAAAAAAAAACCAGTGAAGCGTATTCAAAGTTGTAATCAGAAACTTCTAAGAATGTAGGAAGTAACAAATATTGACAGAGGCAATCTTGCACCAGTCAGTATTTGGTCAGACCATGTGCTTCCGTATCTACGCCGTCATTTCATTTTTACATGCTACTAGCTTCCACGGGCACGTTTTTAATATCAATCATATAATTTTCTTGTGATTCGTGTACAATATGAAAAAAACATTTATAAACCTTTGGTTCATTTTTAGAAGTAATAAATTTATGTTAAACATAAAAACATGAATAAGTAATAGTTATGCAAAAACTACGTTGATAAAGGAATTTTTATTTATACTTATGTGATTTTTGAGGTTGGGTGTGTTTTTGATATAAATAGTTTAAGTTTTGTTTAAGAAATATTTTTATCAATGTTTTTTAATGCATATTCCTTCTGATTCAAATTTATAGATATATTTCATGTTAAGGTAGAATATATAGCTTTATAAAATTTTATAATTTAAAATTAAAGTGAAATTTTCTATTCTTAATAATTTTAAAGTTAATATCATAGAATATATAAAAATTACTCTAAAATATCAATTATTTTATAAAAGTATAACAAAAAAGAAATTATAAAATTTGAAAAGAGTATTACGTTAAGAAATAAATTTCATCTTCAAATTTGAAACGTAGGAAGTATAATTTCTTGTGTTATGCAAAACCATACAATAAGGAGTAATAATTTATCTTTATTTGTCATATTATTTTGTATCAAATAGAAAAAATTTCGTGTATATTTTTTACAGTGTTTTTCTATATATATTTGATATTATATATAATAAAATATTGTAGTAAGCATTTACTTTTTAACATTATTATTATTATTTTATTATATGAAAAGTAAAGGGGAAACAAAAGGGATGCATTAATTCACATCACCGCCCATTTCTCCTATAATCTACGCCCGCGTTGCCACCTCTTCCCACTGTTTCCTATTTCACACATCTCACTATCTCAGCCTCTCTCTCTCTCTCTCTCATTCCCCATTTCTTCTCTTGGTTTTCATTTGTCATCTCTCATCTCTTTCACTTTATTGTTTAGATTCTTAATGCTTTCTTATTTTGTTTCTCTCGATATAGCTTTGTGCCTTTGTGATAGGAGAGTAGTGGTCAATATCTGGTGTATTTATATTTTTGATTGAGTTTGTTGACATAATTTGAGGGTTATTTGGGTTCTAACTTGATGTATCTCAAATTTTTATTGTGTTGTGAAAATTTTCTATTATGTTTGTTGTTTTATCTGAATTTTTTTGTTCTCAAGTATTTTGAATTTTTTTTTTATGAAATATAAATCTTTGAAAAATTATAAGAAATGAGTACTCCGTATCATTCAAAATCAGTGATGTTTATCTCTGTTTTCTAAAGTTAGATTTTCGTGGTTGAGTTCCGAAGTTGTGTTCAGTTTTTAAAATTTTCTACTCTAATTTTTTAGTTAGGGATGTTGTGGAGGGATAATAATATTTTGTGTTATTTTTCCGGATCTGTGGTTGTATATGATATGTAACTGTTTTATGTTTTTATTTTTTTGTTTCTTGTATCTTTGAACAAAACTAATTATCGAGTTATCTTTGATTTTTTTTCCGGATCTGTGGTTGTATATTGTTTGCTAATATTTTAGTTTTATTTGTACATATATATAAATATAAAAGTTTGTATTGAAAAATATTTTTCATGAATATAACTATATTTCACTTCAATCTTATTAAAAATAAAATATTTTACTTTTTTACAACCTTTAAATCAAGAGATTACGTAAAAGTTGAGTTACTATTGGGATAAATTTCGCCCATAAAAAGAACAACTTTGTTTAGATGTAATGAGATGAATATAGCAAGTTATGATCGAATTAATATATTTGTTTGAATACTCATTGTTTATAAATCAGAAAACCGTGGATATAATCGATATGATGCTCGATCTCATGTACGTGTAATTAATGTTTTTATGCTCATAACATATCCTATTGTTTTGGAATTGTATATTTGAAAAAGAAATGAGAGTGGGGGAATATTAAAGACTTATCCTAATGTAGTTAGTTTCTTTATTTAGATTTAAATTACTAGTCCTTTAAGTTAGTAGTACCTTTTTAATAATTTAAGTGACAATTATATGCAGGGACGAAGTCCTAGAGAAAAGGTGAACTAACATTATTTTAGAGTTTTAAGCACAAAATGATAATACAATTTTTATAGTCATTCAACATAGAGTTTCTCAAATTTTAACCAATATAAGATTATTAACATTTTTGTACATTAGCATATGAATTACAATCTTCCACCATGTGACTTTATATCTTAAAAGCGACATAATTAACTCCTCATCCACACGCTCAACTTAATATCCTAGAAGTTGACGTTTACATATTTTATTAAATAATGAAGAGTGTAACTTACTAATTCAATTATATTATTACAAGAAAGTGGACTAATCGTTACTATTAATAAAATTAATCAAGGCATTTTACCCTTTTTGTTGCTGCTGTTAATCCTTTAATTTCTTATGTTTGTGTAAACATGATTAAATCTCACATAGCAGACATGTCGATTTGATATAATTTATGAATAAGATTTAGAATTTATATGATTACTACTACTTATTTAAAAAATTCGATTGATTGATACGAGTTGAGTTGATTTTTTGTTACGATAAAGTGATGAGTCCAATAGCGCTGAACCCGATCTCACTAATGTGGGCTATTGCATATGTTACTTCTGAAAGCATACATATAGAACTTAACGTCTTTGGACTTCTAAATTTGATATACACGATCCAAAAGGTTAAAACCTAAAATAGCTGTAATCAAGAATCCAGTCTAGACACTATGCAAAGTTCCAATGACTAATCAGACTCCGAATAGCACAGGAAATAATTAAAATAAAGGATTAAAAAGAAGTGTCTAACAATTCTAACATGTCTAAAGAAGTCTACAATTTTAATTTTATTTCATTGTACGTAGAAGGAGAAAATCAATTATTTAAGCCCAACTTGAGTGGACAAGGTGCTAGAAACCTCAAACCCAGAGAAAATAATAGTTCGTCTGACCATTCATTTATAACCATTTTCCAAGTCCAATGAGAAATTCTCAACCACTAAACCCAGGATAATTACATCGTTTTTTATTCGCAAATTAACTAATATCGATCCCGTTTGTTAAATTTTAAAATTTTATAATATAAATTAAGCCATCAAAATTTACAATTTTTAAGAGCAAACAATAAAATTGTTTGCGGCAAAAGGAAAATAGTAGAAGTTTGGCACCATGTTCAAATTTCATAATCCCACAAAAAATACCGTCTAATAGTTAAGTTAAAGCATGATGTCACGTCTGCTTTTCACATCAATTAAAGGAATAAGCATGGCATTTTGCATCTTGTGGATAATTTCGTTGCGTTATCATTGGGTTCATGCAAAATCTTGGTAGCTTCTATTATTAGGTTGGTAAATCAAATGCAATTTTTAAGAACAAAAGGAGGACTGGAACAGCAGAGAACATTATGCCAGTTTGGATAATTTGTTTAAAATATAATAATAATGATGATAATAATTTAATAAATATTAATTATATTTTATTAATTAATATTATACGTAAACAAAACGCTAAATGTGTATTTAAGTATTTGTGAATGTAAAATTCTATCGGAATAAGTTCGTGTTGAATTCGATAACATGTTCATAAAACTATGTATATATAACATTTTGGATAACAAACGGGTTATTATGATACTTAAAGCGTAATTTTTCAATCAAAACCCTATATACACTCGTATCTTTCCCTTTAATTTTATGTTCTGAATTTATTTCTTATAATTATTATTGCCTCCATTAATTTAACGGTTTCCATATTCTTCCTTCAGCTCAATTGCAATTCAGATTTATGTTGTTTATTTAGTTTCGGTACACATTTTGTGAGTTAATAACTGTTACGCATTGTTTAAAACATAATCAATTTAAGAAATCATTCGTACCAATCTACACACTGTCGGAAAACTTCGGCTTAAACATTCCCATTTCATTACATAATATGGAGTGTCAATAAATTACGTGATTCATTCGTATCAATAAGAACTTCAAACATTTACAAAACATCATTAAAAGTTACAGTTGTAATATCAGCAAAGAAGAAAAAAGGGACGAGACTAAAGGTTTCGTCACCTCGGCAGTAATCAAGTTGCGAGCAGCAAACATGTTAGCGATTGATTTGGGCAGACGCATATCAATAATCAGCATGTTCGCCGTTTCTCTCGAGAGCATTGCAGATGTTCGACGAAATGACCCAGAGAAGTAAAAGTGTTTGATGTTTTTCTAAGTATGGCGGTAAACTACTGGTCGACGTTACTGACTTTGAATCTCGCGGGTTTGTCCTTTTTGTCGGCCCATAACTATGTGATAGTATGGCGACCGAAAATATTTTTTCTGCCTACGTGAAACAATAGTGTAGCAGTTTATCAAGATTTTCTATATATGTTGAGATGTATGTATTTAAATTTTGAAATTTTTATTTGAGAAAATTTTCAATATACAATGATTTTTTATTTTTTATTTTTATATACAACACACAAGAAAAATATGTGTAACACAATTATAGACTATTCCAGTATAAAACTACTTGATCAAAATACTCTAAATTCGACTTTTTACCAAAAAGAGGGGGGGGGGGGGGGGGGGGGGGGGGGGGGGGGGGGGGGGGGGGGGGGCGGAAAAGGTTATTCAAGGTGATGATTACATCAAATTTATAGTAATAATGTATAAACTCAACTTGGATTGACTCGCGAATTTCAAGTTTAAGTGCGATGAAGTATGCCGAAATTTTATAGTCAATTCTTAATTTGGTACGAAAGGTGGCTGCTCACCTTCTATTTTCACATAAAATAATTTATTATAATAAGAATATTTTCAATTTGATACAGTTCATAACTCAAATTAACATTACGTACAATTAATAAATTTTAAATTTTTGACGTCATCTCGCCAAATTGTTTGAAAAGCTGGAATTTTGAAATCATTAAGCATTTTTATTGGTAGAATAAGTTTTATGAACTCACTTTTCATATGGTTGTTTGCATAAGCAATATGAACTAGCTATAAAAAGGACTTGCTCTCTTGACCTTCACATTGTTTGCTTCAAAAAACATAGCATTTTTATTTTCTTCTATCTCCAAACAAATACTGGGCTCCATATTTGTATTTGAATTATGAAATCCTAATTAATACTCTATCCGGTTCATATTAAGTGTCGCTTTGATTTTTTTACACATAAATTTAGACGATATCTTTTATATATTAAATATTTTATTTAATTTTTAAAAAATTAATAATAAAAATATTTTAAATAAGAATGAATATGAATAAAAAATTTAACTAAAATAATATATTTAACGTATAAAAAACATCACATAAACTTACGTGTAAAAAGTCAAAATGACACTTATTATGAACCGGATGAGTATAAATTATGAGTTTGCTTATTAAAACTAAAACACAATATCCTTTTTACGACATGTTACCAAATTATCAGTTATTAAGATGATTTAAATTTATTACATTCAAATAAAAGTTTTATTCAAGAATTCACAAAAAAAAAATGTACAAAATTAAAAATTAAATGCAAGACTTTTTCCCTAACGGTAAGAATAATACTATAAAAATATTATTTTCTTTTGCACAAGTTGAGTATTAGTTACGACTTATTATTATGAATTAAGTGGGAACTCCATTGAATCTTAAATGATCATTCTCTTTCATGGTCATTTTCAAATTTTCATATTTGAATTCCATTCTTTAGATGAAAATAATGGATTAATTAAGATCTGAAATCCGTTGACAATTCCATTTACCTATTGCATTTTGAAATTTTATTTGCAGAATATTATTTGTTCTATCAATTTACCTTTAGTTATTTTCAACAATTAATTACAGTTGGTGATAAAGAAAGGTTCACTTTTATGGACCACATCATCGGGGGATCGGTGGTTGTAAATGGATAATTCCAAGTATTAATGTACTTGTGCAGAAAAGGTTGACTCTAACTGTCATAGTACAGAAAAAGTAGATAGCTGTGGGAGTAATGATAGGTGTTCTGGATAATTTTTATTAAGAAAAAAAAATTGATTAATGTTTTTTGATTTATCACATTTTGATACTTTTAAGTAGGATTTATTACCAATACACACGGGTGATCTTGATAGTATACGCAATAAAATTTCTGAAAACAATATTGAGATGTTTATTATTTTCCAAAACGTATGGTCATCATTTTCCTGACTGTTAAGATGGTTTTGGTAATGTGTCTATCAATTTTTCCAAAAAATAAAACTCTGTCCATCACTTGCAATCACCTGTCCCTCACTTTGTTACGTTTTTAGTTAAAATATACTCGTATAATCAGTTACAATTATAAACTTTTCATCTCGATTTATAATGTAAGCTAAAAAATATATATATTAATAATTATTCTTTCGAAATTCAATAATTAATTAAGCCTCAATTACTTTACAATCGAATTTCGGTCGAACTCATATAAAGGAGCTCTCCCTAACGGAATTTACAAGGTACGCTAATAGTCATGTTGAATTTCTCATGAAATTTCATGTCTATTGACAATCTTTATTTTTCTAAGCACATTAATAATACACCATATTTTTACAAAATACCTTAACTAATCCCTTCAATGCATTTATCATAAGATAGTTAGAAATATTTTATGGTAATTAGATAATTTACTTTTATTAACTACAAAAATATCAACGATAGCCTTTTTTTAACCCTACAATGAGTACAAGAGACTAAAATAAGCTACACATTACATAATCTCGTCCAGAATACTTCCGAAGAATCCAAAAATCTCAAACAATTAATAACAAATTAGTCCCACTCGAAAAGGAATAATATTGTTATAAAAGTTTTAAACATCAATTTTAATGACACGAAAGAAGGAATATATATATTTGACAATTTATTGTATTTTTCCAATAAAAATGTTCTTGAACATATATAAAACACAATTTGCTCAATTAGTCATTCTGATGCATGTAGCTAGTGATGTCCTTAACTAGTGAGAGTATAAATGGATACCGTTGAGTTGTTAGCTAATCCTCCATTCGTTTTATAATAAGTGACATTATAGTTATTTGCACACATATTAAGAGAACTAAAATTTATGTTAAAATTTTAATAAATTTATATTTTTGTCCTTCATTAAAATCATATAAAAAGAGAAAATTCTATTAAGCAATAGAGTGTGGCACAAATAAAGAATATGAGGAAAAATAATTGTTTTAATTATATCCAACGGTAAATTACAAAGGATAAGCGATAAATATTTAGGAATATATAAAATACCACTTATTATGAAAAAAAATTAATGTCTAGAATATTATTTATTACGAAACGGAAGGAGTAGTTTCAGGTACCTTGCGACAAAAGTCATACGTCGTGTATTGACTTTGCATTATATTTCTATATATGTTCACACCTGATAGGCTGGCATGGAGTATTTAATTTAGGTGCATCTTTAAAAAAAAATTGTATAATAATAGTGAGCTGCACCTATGCTTGGAGAATTGAAGTAGAGCCACAAATATTAGAAAATTATAGTATATGCTTAAGTATATTTTTTGTCTTGTTTTAATTGTTATTTAAGTTTTGATAAATATATCAATTTTATACTTTTCATTTCATTCTTTTCTCGTTTGTCTTTGTAAGAATCTTTATTTCAACTAAACAAAGTTACCTCGCATTTCAGTAAATATTAGAAGAGCATACTTCAAATTTAAATAAATTGATAAAACTTATTATTATAATTCTTAATGAATACAGATTAAGCAAAATACACAGTCCTCTTAGTTACTCCCGTATATAACAAGAAAAAGAAATGAATAACTTATATTTGTAAAACTACATCATACCCTTGAATTACTCCTTTGAATTGAAGCTCACAAAAATATATAGACATTTTATCCTTTTCTATAATTTAAAGAATTGAAACTTTATCTATTTCATTTTAAATTTTAGAGATTATAAAAACTAAATTACACGAATTTAAAATCTGTAAAATTTAAGTTGAAACGTGATGGAATTCAACTTAAAGAATATAAGATTTTGTTATTGGAGATAAATGGTTGCCCTGTACACCAATTTAAATTTGGTAATGCTTTATCATTTTTATGTCATGAATACATATGATATGATATGGATGCTTTTATTTGAATAATGTTTACATGCTCATAACATATCCTATTGATTTGGATTTATTTCATGTATTATATTTGAAAAGGAAATGAGAGTGGGGGAAAAGACATACTACAAGATTCTATTGCTCCAGCTATATAGTAATCAGAAAGAGGACTTTCTTTATTTAAATATAAACTACTAGTCCTTTAGGTTAGTTGTACCCCTTTTTTCTTAAAAAGGAAAAAAAAATTATTAGTTAGAAAAACTCAAGAGATCAAATATTTGTTTGCTTGCGAGCTTTCTTTATAAAGGAGGCAACCATATGCTCCATGCAAGACAAATAATTGGCCTACAAATTTAAAGTGCCTTAACAGAACAATTACAGGCTATTTATTTACAGATATATTTCTAAATTCGTTAAAATTATTTAATTTACAAATTCCTACCACTGGTTTGCAGCTCGCTCTCATACAGTAAAAAACAAACACAAGAAGCGTGAAGGATAATATCAAAATTGCATCCAACTTTTTTATAAAAAGATTATTGACGTAAGCATTCAAGAATATTGCGTGCTGAATTTGAATATGTACTAGCGATGACATTTAGACATCAGAAGGAGATCCAATGTTCTCTGATACAAAAAACAAAAAAACTATATATATATATAGAGAGAGAGAGATGTTTATTATTGTTTGTTGGAGATGTTTAATGACTTGTGACATATGTTGTTTGGGGAGTAATTTTTTGTCTAAAGTATGTCAAAAAATAAAAATAAAAAAAAGTAAAAGGCATGTAATTTTTATCGAGACATTAATATAGGAAATTGATATTTTTACGGAGTTTGCATTTTTATAATCTTTAATATGTAAAACATAGATACTTAATGCATCGAATGCGAATTGTACATGTGAAAATATTAAACAACTATATAAAAATATATTATACTTGGTACATTTTTTTTAAAACCCCAAAAGAAAAAATATTGTATAGAAAAAATATCCGAGTTATATTTATAATATACCTGCAACGTGACTAAAATTATATCATTATATAGTGACAGTACTTCACTCAACCTCAACTATGTTATCTACAATTTAATAAATCAAACAAATGAAATGGAGGGGAACACAAAAATGTTAAGTTCCTGGAGGTTTCCCAAATGTTTCCAAGTACCCAGTATGAGTTGTAAGCTTGTACGCATGCTCGTTATGGCCAAACAAAATGAACACAAAATTACAAAAATAAAAAATAAAAATAAACTTTATGTCTCTTTGTCATTACATGTAAAAGTAGTTCCTGCAGCTGGCAGATGATGTTTCACAAATTTTGTTATTTTGGTTCATAACATAAACAGAAGCCCATACATTATATTGTTAGAGTAAAATTATATTATTAAAGCAATAAATATTATTAAAATTATTTATTATCATTAAGTACTACAATTGTGATAAGATAATTTTTATTTTGATAATATTATTTTTTTAATTAAAGAATGATCCAAGAATGATTTGCAGATTTGGTTGGGTTGAATATTCTCCTCTGACCGCTTTTAACAGTTAGGAGTCTGGAAACTTTTTGACTTAATTTATTTATTGCATCAACATATTCAGTATTATAATGATGAAATAAATGTGCAATGATAACTGATAACCTGAATGAGCTGGTAATCATTTATGCTATCCCGCTTCCCACTAGGCTCCTTTCATTGGTATCATTTATACTTTAAATTTTAATTATAAATAAATATATAATATATAATTTTTTAAATTAACTATAAAATAAATTTCATTAAAATTAAATTAATAGTTGAAAATTAGAATACGAATTAAATAAATATGGAGTGACTAATCGTGATACGTATGCAAGCAAGAATACATTACGTCTATGACTACATCAACATATATGATTAGTCAAAAAGAGAAGAGCTCCCAACCCCACCGTCCCCACGATCCCCACCCCCACCACCACCACCACCACGTAGACCCACCTACACAGACATCTGCACAACTAGTATTGTATTATTTCGTATTTGTATTGTTGGTATTTTTTAAAATTAATGAGACATCTATGAATAATGAATCAGATAGTATCCAGAGGAAGCAACTGAATTGGTTGCATAACTTCCCACATCTTAAAAGGTTGGGGCTGCCTTGTTATATTTTTAAATACAATAAAGCCCCCAGTTTTTCTATATAAAAAGCTGCCCAAACCTCAACAAATTTCTTACAAGTATTCATTCGCAAAAATATTCCCACAAGCTTACAACTCTCTCTCTCCCTTTCCCCTCCCTACTGATCTTGTTGTGCATCTCTTTCTCTTCTTAATAGAGAGAAAGAGGAAAGACACTCAAAAATTCACCATGGTTGTTTTCTAATCGTCTTTCTTTTCTAATCCTCTTTCTTCTCTTCTTCAATTTTGCTTTCTTTAATTGCTCTTCTTCCTTTTTTCCTCTTAAATTTTACACAACTCCATTGAATATCAACTACAATTGAATGTCAGACTCTTCTTCCACTCCCTCAAACAACCACCCCAGAAGCTTACCTCCAAAAAGGGGCCAGATCAAAGCTCAAATATTTGAGAGCTTGGCCACGGCAGTAGTCTCCATGGCCACGAGAGCAGGGGAAGCTCTGAGTCGGATCCGGGAAGGCGGCGGCGGCGGCTCTCCCGCCGCGAGCCCACCGCCGAGCTCATACAACTCTGATGGTTAATATTATCATCATCATCAGCTTGTGCCCTCTGCTATTATAACTGTGTTCGTTTGATATGCTTTTTACTTCCTTCAAGCCTTTCCCACTATATCATAAAATAAAGGGTAAGTTTGTGCTATGTGTGTACAACCAGATGCTGTATAAATCTGTTGTTTTTTATTCAGATCTTTTTGTTGTTGTTTGAATGGATTTATGTAGGAATTTGAGGAGATTTATTAGATATTTCTTCATGTTTTTGCATATCCTAGGTCTTATCAATTTAGTTGTTATGGTTTTAATATTACTTTCGGTTTGTTACGTTCTGTTGGATGCACTTTTTTTCGTGCAACTTTTAAACTGCAGATGATATGCAGATGTGTACAAGTTTCTGTATAATATTGTATTTTGTATTTATGCAATAATGTGTGATTTTGCTTTTTGTATTTTGTTTTTTGTGTTAAATATAGTCTCATCTGGTGATTTGATATTATCTTTGGTTTGGATTTGCATTTGACACATGTTTTTTGTTTTTTTGATATAAATAGTTGGTGAAATTCAAACCCAATATATTTTAGGGGAAGATTGTTCGATAGATCTATAATTAGATATTCGGTATACCAGATAAAGTGATAAAGGAGAAAATGACTAAAATCTAAAGTGTTTTAAAATGAGGTGTTGATTATTATAAATTAAAATGACGAGTGGGATAGTTTTAGATTCTTATGATTCCATAATAGATATGATTATGATCTGTTTGAGGAAACAAAAGTAGAAAGATTAGCTCTTTTTTTTGGATTTATATTTAGCAAAATGTCAAAATTGTGTTGGCATAATATTGGGAAAGGAAAATGTAAAATAAACGGGTACAAGTATTAAACAAATTAACAAAGAGAATTGGTATATGGTACCTTTAACAAATGGGTTATAAATTTTTAACAAGATGTTTGTTTGAATGGCCATAATTAAAATGATTATTAATTACTCTCATGAAAATTAGTCACTTCTACCCTTTACAACTCTCTTTCCCTTTGGACCTTTATCTTAAATGTCTTTCACCCACCTAAATATTTCGGTATACTCCGAGATTATAACTTCTATTGATTAAATTCTCACCTCAGCAATTATTTTTTTATCATTTTTCGGATAATATTTTGAATTTTACAGATGGACCTCATAGTATGTGCAACAAATGTAATTTCGTATAAAAATAATAAAAATTTATGTAAAGATATTACATAATCCCCTTGAATCATATTCAAAACGTGATTGTCTTGCTTCGTTTGTAACAAATGCAACTTACGAATACATTAAGTATGTTTGTTAAAGTAACATTATATCCTCTCTGTATGGTTTTAATTTTATCAGATGTCTCTTTCGGGACATTAAAATAACATTATATGGAGTGATGAACGAGTATTCCTACAAGTTGCATCGATCAAATTCATATAAAAATTTGATCATTATTTGGAGGGACGAATGAGTAATTCTACCCTTTGGTGGTGGACTGGCGGTAGTAGGCGGCAAAATTTAAGTATGTTCTATTAATGAATAAAATTTTCCTTTTTGCCGTTAAAAAAAAATTAGTAAGTCTTCTTTTTGTGGGAAACAGAGGGAGTACGAGTTTGGTATTGAAGCTTATTTATGCTCCATTTTATTAATTGTAGTCAATAAACAACTACGTATTCAATTCAAATATAATTTTTGAAATTTTAGTTAATTCCTTTGACTTCCTCTCATCTTCTTTCCCTAACATTGCACACATTTCACAAGCAATTTATATATTGTTTCTTTCTACACTTTGGAATAAATCTTGTTGATTTATTAAAAGTTATTTTCTAAAATTTTAGTATTTTGTATTATCTTTTGACACATACGTAGTATCTGTTCGGAGAAGAAGAAAGAAAGTCTTTCATCACACTGCCAGTCTCTTTCGTGTTGATCTATACCTTCGGTGAATATTAAACAATACAAATTAGCTCAATTGATTGTGCAGTTGGTCGATTTATCGACCATGGTTGCAACCTTTTGGTGCTAAATTAGCCAATAAAAAAATGACACGTGTCCATAAGTATTTTATTTTATTTTCCAATCACCTTTGAACATCCATAACTCAAAAAATGTATAATAAAAAATTATCATATTTCATAATTTTTCAACATCTATAAATAGACAACCATATTACTATAGTTTTTTAACTTTTGTAAAATTTATTTTTTTCAATTCTACAATTAAAAATAATCATAAATTTTGGTTATATTAATTTAATTAATAAAATAATTAAAGTATATTTTATTAGTGTTAATCAGAGATATAAATAATAGAAAAAAATGAAGAGATAATTAAATTGAGGTGCATTAAACAAAAACGAATTGCGTTCCCGTCTTACTTTTTACAAGCTTGCAATCAAGTGATATTTCAAAATGAAAAATTACTGTCATGACTATTATACCCCTTATAGTTAAAAGTTAAAACATTTATTTCTCTCTACTTTATCATATTCTCCTTTTTTTTTTATCTCTTTTCCCCCAATCTCTCTCTAACTTTAGTAGTTTTTTGTATTTTCAATAGGCATGATCATCTTCATCTCCAACTTCTTCGCATCTTTCCCAATCCCAAAAATTTTCCATTTTTTCATCTTTCTACACATTTTTCTCCTATCATTATTTATCTTCGACTTTTTACTCTCATTTTTTCAGTCGATTATCATGAATGTTCACCACCTGCAACGCATTGTCTGTTGAAGATAGAATCCATTAATGTCCATCTTCTACATTTCTCCTAGCAAATTTTAATTTTAATTTTAGTTTTAGTTTTAAATGTGATATATGACTTATTTTACTAAATTTTCGGCTACTATTCCTAAATATCCTAATAATTTTTTCAAATATCATATTAATATTACTAAAATATATTTTAATTTTACTAAATATTATGTTGATATTTTTAAAGTACATATCAAACTACTAAATTATACATATAATTGTCTAGTTTAGTGATCGTCCATGACAAAGACGGTGATGATTTCGTAGAGGCATTAGTAATAGTGTTAATTATTATGACGGTGTTTGTTAGATGATGATAATGTGTTGGTCATGGTCGTTTCAGAATTTTTTTTTATGGGGATGATTTATCGTTTTGCAAGTTAAATTGGTTAGTTAAGATATTTGGATTGGGATGAAGTTAGTAATTTTGAAATTTAAATGTAATCTCCATTAATTACGTAGATTTTGTTGAGGGATATTATAGGTAGTTTAAGTTAAAATGTTACTAGAATGCGAATATGCGATGATATAAAAAGATCACCACTAAAATTTAATTTTACTCTAACAAAATAATGGATTTTTAATTTTTTAAAAAATGAAGGGCGGGAGAGAGAAAAGTTGATGCTCATGGTTGTAAACTGTTGGAGATGGTCCTACTTGCCGCGTTAAGATTAAACATCGCCGGCCCCACGCGTTCTCTTCGCAATGCAAAAGTGAGAGAAGTGACTAAATGACAAGTATATACAACTGAACGTAATGTGTGTTTTATTAACAATTAAGTTTATAATCCGAAAAGGAATATTTCTTATTTATCGGATACTAAATAGATACTACTACACATCTAACGTGGATTGATGATGACCTAATCGTTCTCATTTTTTAGAATTTATATACGACATTAACATATTTATTTTTAAGAATATTTAGGAGTATCCGCTACTAAATTATGTATTCTCTCTCTTCATTAGTGATGAAGACTTAAAAAATGTATATAACTTTTTAAAAAAAAAGAGAAAATAGTAACATTAATATTTAATAGTTATATCTATAAATATTAATGTCGTCGCCATTTGTCTTTTGTGTACTGTGCGAAGCTCCTAGGATTTTCGGTCACATGACTCACATTTAATTTAATTTAATTCAGAATGTATTTTTTTCTGATGAATTTGATTGTGATTAATCTTCATTATTTTTGACACCCTTCTAAGATTATGCACTAAGAAAAATCATATTTTCTAACATTTACATTTGTTTGACACTCACATAAGTTTGACCAATCTCATTTTTTTTTTGTATAATCTTTATTTAGATGTTAGATATTCCATTTAGTTTTTAGATTCACTTAAGGTCTTTTACAACATTGTTACTTGATACATAATTCAAGTTTATTTTTATATATTATGTTGTATTTTTCTGTGTGCCGAATTTTCAAATATCCAATCATATTGAAATAAAGATTCCTAATTAAAGTTCATGTGTTTTTTTTTTACTGTTCATGAAGAACCAACAACGACGTTCTACTGCAATAGATAAAAAAGTTGTAATGCAATATTTTTTTCTCTATGTTATGTCGTGAAAATAAATTTATTTACAATCATTCTTTTAAATTATCGTTCTGTTGATGTGATGTATTAAGAATTTTTTTTTTAAATTAAAATTTTAATTTTATTTAATTGAACTGACAAAATTTTCAAACATTAATACGGATGAGCGTGAATTTAACGGATATTGACCGATACGGAGATAAGGTACGTATCATAAGCTTTGGAACAAAGTTGACGTTCGAAATAATAATAGAAGACGTCCATTTCAACGTGTTTTCATTGACTGGAGTTTTTAACGATGTGGCTGTCGGGTTTCAGGATCAGATCAAAACAAGTGGGTGTCAGAGAACCTAAGCATCCATTTATTACTAGTATAATAATAACAAAAGGTTAGGAAATTAAAATTGAAAGATACTCTACAAAACTTTACCAACGTTTTTAATAAACGAGAGTTTTTGAGTTTTATTAATTATCTTTTTTTATTAAGTTATTAATTTTTCTTTAATGCAGAAGTAATCTTTTTCAAGATTGATGTAAATCTTGGATTGGGGAAATTTTCACGCAACTAAAGCATTTTGTAACAAATTAATGATATTCATAGACATTGAAATAAACTATTATTATACTAAATATATAACTTATATTTAAAAATATAATAAATTTCATAACTAATAATTCTCGTCGTATGTGTATACTATATAAATTAAATAGCCGTAAAATTAAATTAAAACTGCCGTATTCTTTAATTCTTGTTGATGTTATTTTGAACCGGAGGAGATAGTACCCTCTAGAATCTCCGGCTATCAAGCTGTTCAAACAAAATCGCATAGAAATTTCGAAAATATTAAGGCGATGTACGGAATGAGATGGATGCGGGATTGTGGTCGTATTGTCCAAAAGTCTGGTTAATCTGAGTCAGTGGCCGGCCTTCTGCAATTAAATACTACATGTATTATATTATTTTAGCCATTAAAGCAGCTGGTCCTACTCATCTAAAATGATTTTCTGATGATTTTAACTTTTAAGTCGATTATGTTAGCTATTATGTTCTCTTGTTTGTTGGACGTTATCCCCTTTGTAAATCCTCCCTTCCCCCCCCCCCCCCCCCCCCCCACCCCCGCCAAAAAAAAAAAAGTATTAATTAACCAAAAAATTCCTGTAAATTGCAAGCTAGGCAAGAATATTATATTACGTTTAAATTGTATGGAAGAAAAATATTTGAAAGTTGGAAATGTGGACAATAATCAATATACTGTATAATATTCAAAATCTCTGATTCATTTGTTTCAGTATTTAATTTTGGTTCCATACTACCCACCAGTACACGGTTTTTATTAAGCCTCCTATTTATTCATACTCGTTCGAGCTAATTATTTATCCGGCTTAATTTTTTAAATTGGATCTTAACAAAATTCCTGTATTTCTAATTTCCACAATAATATATGAATTTTCAAAAATAGAATTAAGTTATTAACTTATTCTATAGAATAGTTACAACTACTTTAAAGAAATTTTGGACACTTATATACAATATTCGTTTTGAAGTAGATCTTTATTTTGAAAACTCCGGTTTACACATTTATTTATTTTTTCTTGTTATTAATAAACAGATCTCTTTAGTTTTATTACTTAGTGTTGTGTATTCGTCAAAAAAGTAATTCTATTACACCGACAAAGGATATGTGTGTGTGTATATATATAGAGATTAAGGAAAATAAGTTGTAGGATATTTTTAAATTTTGGGTTGTAGTAATTTTTTTTATATTATGCAATTATTTAGGAAAATCTAACCGTAAGGAGGAAAAACAAACTCAAAAAATAATAGAGTAGACAAAGTTTCATAATTTTTTATGGTGCATCGTAGTTTTTTTAACGATGAAAGGTCAATAAGTTTTCGTATGTAAATTTTTGCATAATTTTATGTAGTTATAAAAATTACTCTATGCATTATCAAAAATCATAAAATTTTACACATTTTCATATTTTTTAATGTTCTATCCATCGACAAGGTTAATTTATTACAAACATTGTGAAATAAATAAAAAAATTTACTACAACCCATTTTTTAAAAATAGGTTGTAACCTATTTTCTGTTTTCCCATATATGTATATATGTATGGGCATATACAATTATGCACACCAACATATGGTTAAAAAGAATATTGATTTTGGCATTAACGAAAAATATTTTGTTGTTTGACAAAATTTATATAGATTATAAAGTTATTTAATATAACTCGGTTAAATTTATTTGTGTTTCATTATTATATCATAAAACAATGAAATCTTTAAAGTTTTTAAGTGAAAACAAATAAAATCTATAGAAACAGTGGCTATAAAGTAGTAAGTATCTAATTACTTAGATTTTGTCTAATTATATATAGCATTTCTCTTTCCAGAAATGTTTAAGTTTTGTTTTCCTTGGGTGTTCACATTGCTTCTTCCATCCAATTTCTGTATCCACAAGCTCTTGGCCACAAGAGAAACCGATGTAGACCAACATATATGATAAACTTCCCCTTTCCGAAATATAATTTTGTTAATTTATTATGCTGTATATTTTGTAAAATTCAAAATTTTACATTTTAAGCGAACTAATAGTAAATCACATGAAAAGTATTACGTACACATTCAAGTTTTGTTATATTGAAAATTTTAACAAATTTATTTCATCACTTGGTTTAAATTTTTGTAAATATTTCAAAAAAAACATATAAATTATATTTTCTCGGAAAAGATAGACTATGAGATATCTTGAATTACAGTCGGCCCAACTTGAACACGATTTTTTAACAAAAATACTAAACACGAGTTTTTATTTATTAATGAATTTTGAGATGTGTGTTTGTTCATAAGATTATGGAGGGAATTGGATTATTTAGCCCATTTAAAAAATAATAACGTGTTTGGTTGGTCAATTTAGAATTGACTAATTAATCATACGGAATAGTATTATGTTTATTTGACATATGAAATTAGTTTTATTTAAAAAAATAATATCCTTATGTGATATTATTAATATTTTTAAAATTCAATCATACGGATAAACCTACCCTGAATGCGATCATAAAATAGAGAGGGTTATGAGTGATTTATAGTGTTTGGTTGCATGCGACTCGACTCGAAGTACTTAGCTCAAGTCAAAAAATTACTTTGGAATTTTAGATGAGAAGTGACGTTGAAAGATAGATGGAGTTGGCGAGCCTGGTACCGTTTACGACTTGGTTTGATACTCCGTTTGTTCCGCTCCATGTGTTTCATAAAAATAATAATATTTAAAATTTTGACAAATATTAATATTATATATTTACTAAAAATTCTATTATATAAATAATAAAAAAATTCTCATAAAATTTATTATGGATCAATTTTAAATAATATAATATTATAATAAAAGAATTTACAAATATTATTCTGGGACAAAATTTTGATCGGAGAGAGTATGTAATTTTCACTTTTGATATGTTTTAACATAAAATAAATTATATATGAAACATCATATTAAAAATAATTTAAGTGACATAATATATTCTTAACAAGTTAACGTATTATTACTTGTGCAAATAATATATTCTAATCTAAATATATCATTGTAGATACCCAAAAAATTTTGTAGTTTATATTAAATTTTAAAGTAATATTGCTCACTTGATAATTGTAGATAGCAGGTCAAGAATGTGCAAAATAAGAGGGAATGACCAGCTATTGCAATTAAATTGAACAAACATGTCAAAGTACAGTATATGCCATGCCCATCATATCATGTTGACATCCGGATGTAATGAGATATGCCATGCCCATCATATCAATATATGTATCTTAATAAGTACAGTATATATGTAATTTCTACATCTATATTATATGTACAAATAGATTTTTATTTTATTTTATTTTATTAATAATAGACCATGTCATATTTCGCCTTTATGCATATGCATAAATCTGTTATATATTATTATTACATAAATGTTTTTGGGATGTGTATATATATATATATAGAAACGGGTGCCTTTAAGAAATATATCATGTCCATATATATATGGATTTTCTCTCATATTTGTTTGTTAGTTTTGATTTTATAAGTTACTACATCGTTTTTATAATGTACTTCAAGGAGTGGAGGACTACTTGGTTTAAAGGCTTATATTTAGTCATTTTAATTTCATTCTTGTTTTCTTTTTAGTCCTTGGGTATTATAAAGAGGTAATTTAAATTGAAGTAGTCGTAATTTTTCTTTAGAGTTTCTTGAGATCAGTCAATGAGTCATCACCCAGATTTATGCATGTTGGTTCGGGAATGAAATATTGATAGTCACATAAAATGTGTAACTTCATAATTTTTTTTTCCTTTAATAAAATTTAGCAAGTAGGCAGTTATTTATTTTTATTTCGTTTCACTTCGTCTTAAATTTATTATATTTATATATATATATATATATATATAATGCCTAAGAATGAGTATGTGTGTATGGCGTCAAATTCACATGATACATGGGTTTTTTTTTTTTTTTTTTTAATGTGCTGCTGTTTTAGAAAATTGTTCTGTTTAATACCTCATTTTTTATCACTGTTTGATCTTCGCCAAATTCATGGTCATATTTATGTATGATAATTTGTTTCATTTTGAAAGTTCAAGCGAGCCTCTGTAAGTTGAAACTGAGTAGCGATAAATGTATATGTATCTTTCGGCCTATAACAGAAAGTTTATATAATTGATTTGTGATTAGGAATATTGTTATTAGAAATTAATTTAGTATAGGTCAAATAAATTATATTTAAAAATATGTCAAATCCGAGTGACTTGACACACTCAATTTAAAACCGTCAAGTGAAAGGATTTTTGGCTTACTTGATGCATTCAATTGAAAATTTCGGTTTTGAAAATTAAACCAGAGATTTTGAAATAAAATTAAACATTTCAAATAAAAATAATCTCTTTTTTACATTTCAAATAACCCCGGACGCGACAATCATTACTTTTCATTTAAATAGTTTGAGAAATGTCATCTATTTACTCTCATATATTTCTGCGACTACTGTTTTTCTTTTCCTTTACTCCTTTTTCGCCAAAATTCCGTTTATGTTAATTATCAAAATTCTTAACATTTATAAAGGAGATTCTTCTATGCTTTAACTCGGTCTAATTAGGTACACGAATTTCAAAAAGGAGTAGAAATAAGCAAATACATTTCCAAAAGAAAACTAGTCGACGCATATAATTCATTTTCCCATCTCAACGAAATTTTGTTTTATCATTATTATGATCCTTATTTTAATAGTGGAGTACGGCACTAACCCTCAATCATTTCTTTTGTTTTTGGTATTCATTTGGTTTCATAAAAAGTTACATTTCAATTTTTAACAATTATTAGTATTGAATGTTTGATTAAAAATTAAATATATAAATAATAAGTTTTTTCTATCATAAAATTTATTATAAATATTTAATTAAATATAAAATAAGAAAATTATAATAACAAATTTTAAAAAATATAGTATTACAATAAAAAATTTATACAAATAATACTATGTTTTTGGAACAAAATAAAAAATTTAAATTGAGAGACTTTTTCGATTCAAAATCAAAACATATTATAGGCCTAGAAAAAGTACATAATTATGCATTTGGATGTGATAGAGAATTTACAATGATGCTTGCAAAATACTATAGAATTCGAATAAAGTACTAACAAATTATTTATATTGGCAAAAATAATATTCCATCCATTTCAGAAAAATAGTTATATTTGAAAAAAAAATTCAAAAAAGAGTTACATTTAAAAATTTTCTTTGTTATTTTGCTATAAATTAAAAAGTTTCAATTACAAACTTATAAATTTTGTTATAACTTAAAAATTCATAACAAATTTCATGAGAAAAAAATATTATTTATATATTTAATTCTTAGTCAAAATGTAAAATAAATAATCGTCAACAATTTAAATGTTGTTTTTTTTGTGGAACGGAAGTAATACTTATAAGTTAACCTCCAAAATATAATATATAGACCTGAACAGATTCTTAGGCTATTCACATAAATGTCTCTTAACTGATTCTCTATTCTATAAATTATATTATATTTTTTCATATTTTTCAGAATTTTTTTTTAATTTTAGAATTACATTAGTATTCATATGATACAAATTAAAGATATTTGAATAGTAAATCTTTTGATGTAAAAATTTACTGTTCAAATATCTTAACAGATTCTTTGTTTTAGAAATTGTGGGGTAAAAATAATGTTTAGAATTTTAAATTTTTATATTTTAAAATAAAGATTATTGAAAATAGAGAGAAAGAGATTACTTATATGTCACCATTGCGACATGCTATAAATTTGTTTTTTTATTCAATGAATAAGTACTCCCTACTTTTTTTTAGTAATTCAGCCTTTGACTCGTACTTTTCTACTTTTGTTTCCTTCTTTTATAATTAGTCGAGCTCATTAGCAAACTTAAAGAAGATAAATAAAATATTACCATCTTATCTAGAATCAATTGTCTCTCTCTATTTGTCTCATCACTCACTCATCATCTTTCCTCTCCACTTATAATTTCTGCCCATCCCATATTCCATTCTATTAAGCCACTGTCACTCCATACAGTAATGGATTTATTACGGACTATAATTTTCACATTAAGAAAAAAAACAGATTTTTCTTCTATTATTTAAATCTAATTGGTTTTCAATATTAAAATTTGAATGAATATTAACAATTATATTTTACTAAAGAATTTTGATATGCCTCGCAAAAAAGAATTTAACAAAAGGAATATAGGATCTACACGTCAGCAAAACTTGGGACCAAAGTAACCGATCAGAATGGGACAAATAACAACAGTGCGCCACTTACTTTCTACTCTACAGCAACGATCTTCCCCTATTTCTCTTCCCCTGTTTCCTCTGTTTCTCCACAAATAAAATATCCACTCTTCATCTTTCTCTGCATTTGCTTTCTTCTCTAGAGCAATTAAAAATCTTCCTCTGTTTCTCTTTCCCTGTTTCCTCTGTTTCTCCACAAATAAAAGATCAATTCTTCATCTTTCTCTGCACATACTTTCTGCTCTAGAGCCAAAATCTTCCTCTGTTTCACTTCCCCTGTTTCCTCTGTTTCTCCGCAAGTAAAAGGATCAATTTTGCAAGAAATGGAGATGACAGCTTCAACATCCTCACACAAATCAAAGCCAAGGCTTCGTCCAAGGAGAGGACAGATCAAAATCAAGATAATGAAGATGATTTTCAAATCAATCGTCTCTTTCGCCGGTGGATTTGGAAGAAAAACAAGAGAAAATGGTGGGTGCTTTAGCTCAACCCCAGTTGCTCCATTTAAAACCTGAAATGGTTTTAAACTCTTTCAAAATCTCAAATACTTCCGGTAATAAAAATTATGTTCACTTTTTCTTCATGTTTTTTGTTTTTAATTATGAGTTTGTAATTTTCAAGACGAAGAAAGGAGATGAGAATGGATTCTTCGCCAAAACATGCCACTGAGCCAACTACTCTTCTCTCTCATGAAGTTCACTCTCTCTCTCTCTCTAACTTTTTCATGGCGGTGGTCCTATTGTCAAATTATTTTTGGCATTGTACCAGTTATTACTTCGTCCAAATTTAATTATTTAAAATTTATAAGATCATTAATAAAATTTGATTATTTGAATTTTATAAAATTAAGGAAGGTATGTGATTTATCTTTTCAACCCATCTCAACCTTAATTCCAACCCGCTTATATATAAATCATAATTTTTATTAATTTTGTACCAAAAAAATATATAAAAAATATAATTCGAGTTAACCGGACGAGGGTGAGACGAGTTTGGTATAAATCTTAACAGAGTAAAATGAAATTATAAATTTTAATGGATAGAGTTTGAGAACGACTTTTCCATCTCGCCTATATATAAGCATGTAATAATGTACTTTAATTTTTTAGGGGGATAGTTTGATATGGACAGAAAGCTATAGAGTATGCACCTATCAAATTCCTCCTGTTTTTTGTATAAATTCTAAATAGTAATGAAATTCAGAAGTCCATTGGTGAAATGTTTCAATATATTGAGGTGTTTTCCATATATGTATTATAGTGTCTTATGCATGCCTGGTTTTGTATAGTTTGTTCTAATATATATTTCCAGTAAACTGTAAATGGAGTGAATTTTTCCATTAGTCCAATTCCGAATCGATGTAAAACATAAACTAAAAAAAGAACATTTACACAAATAAAGTTCACTTTAATATAATTCAATACATGCCAAAAGTCAGCATCAAATCTTGTCAAATAAAAATAAGACAATAAGAGGGTCACCTCAAATAGTTGGCATCACCTCATATATGTAAGATGTGTTTGTGATGTTATTGTTGTACCAGAATCTTTCTTTCTACTTCTGTTATAACTTTCCACAAAAAAGATTGGATTGGGCTTTATCTTTTTCTGGGTATTGACCGATGGTTGATGCCTCCAAGATAATTAAAATTTGATAAGAAATACCACTTGCCATGAGTTAGCTATCAGTGTCAAAATCTTCGAGTTTAGACATACAACTTTCACTTTTGCAATAGATCTAAATTAATTTATGTGAATGAATTTTGTAGTGGTCGTGTTATTTGGAATGATAATTTGATTTAATTAAAATTTTAGAAGTTTATGTAACTTCATGATTTAAAATTGGAAATTTTCCTTTATTTCAGAATTGGGGGGGGGGGGGTGGGGGGGGGTTGGGGGGGTGGGTGGGGGTGGGGGGGTGGGTGGGAGGCGGCATACCTACATAAAACTTGCAAGCACTCTCCAACGTGTCTATTTTTACTGTACATCCCTTTTACTTTTTGGATAATGATTTATATCCACAAGAAAACATTTGCCGTAGCTGTTTTACTTTTCTACCATACAAACATGAGGATGAAATGTCACATGCTTAAATAAACCTTTTTGTGTGTTCATTTTCGATCAAAAATATACTCTATCGGTCATCAATGATAAACTTTAAAAAAAAAATCACAAATCAAGGAGAGTATTAATTAAACTACTTATTAATATTTATTTCATTGTTACCCATCTACAATTACATGTTTCTAAGAGTTTATTTATTTGAAGAAAAAGTCGTAGTTATTGAAAGGTAAATTAAGAAAATAAATAGAAAATAATTTCCTTGGGATAAAAAAATTACTATCAATTAGAGATTTGACAAAAAATTTAAAAAGACTATCATTTATGAACATATAGAGTAATTTAAAAGATCAACTTCAACAAAATATTTAGAGAAGTTTTAATATGCATTATAGAACATAGAATTTTTTTTCTTTCAGATTTAGCGATCGAGATTATAACAAATAACAGTTCTTTGTCTCAATACAACGAAATGATGTTTGTGAAGGTCGAATAAATGTATTTGTTGCTAATATGTGTGTGTGTGTGTGTGTTTGTCTTTTTTGCCAAAATGCACATGAACCACTAGAATGTAAACAACTCCTCGTTTTTATTCACACCACTTTCTCAAAAGAAAAAGAAAATAAAATGGCAACCACTGAAGCGAGTACAAAACATAAGAACAACTACAAAATTTAATCCTTTTCACATGTCAATTTTTAAAAAAAAGTAATAAATAGAGCATTATTTGAGCATTTTCAGTTGAAAACAACTTTTCTAACGATCAAGGCTATTTTTTTTTAATTTAAAAAAATGACATATAATGTTACGTTTTTCTCTTAAGTGACTGGACTCGACATGCATTGAGTTGAAAAAATTTAGTGTGTGAAAAGGGGTTCACGAACTAATGTCCTTATCATATATATATATATATATATATATATATATATATATATATATATATAATAATTAAAGTGGCAATATTGTAATCAGAAATTTCTAAGAAGAGTGTTTTGACTGGCTCAATCTTGCACCATTCAATATTTGGTCAGATCACCTACTTCCATATCTTCGCCGTCATTTCTTTTTCCTCGCAACTTGAGGATAAAATCAATAATTTAGAGAAATTCAGAATATTTCTTATGTTTTTAAGAAAAATACATTCATACTTTAAAAGGATATAAATTAGGATTTTTTTAAAGTAATTTAGTTATTTACCCAATTCATTTTTATGTTCTTATATACTATTCATTTCATCCCATAAAAACTGCAATACTTTCCTTTTTGGGACTCTTCTTTTATTAATGTTTAAAGTATAAAAAAATCAAACTAATATTTCTCTCTTTTACTTTTATCTTATGAATTATTACATTTTTTACTTTATCTTCTTTACTTTATAATTCAAATTTTTTTGCTGATAAACTATTTTAAATTATACAATGATAAATTACACATTTACCACAAAATCAAAAAATTGTCTTAATAATTGTGTCAAAATAAAGTGTTGCAATAAATATGAGACGAAGTGAGGTATAGTATATCTTTTGTTTAAGAAAGAAAGATCCAAAAATTATTCGGTGGGTCCTAGAGAAGAAAAAAAGTCATAAAATATGTAGAGGCAATTACAAGGAATGCATGATAGCATAACTATATGTGTAAAGACTTGTAATAACATATTTTCTATTGAATCTGAAGAATAAGCTAACAGGCAAAAAGATAAAAAAAAAAAGCCATACGAGATGCCTTGATGTATATTATCTATAGATGATACTGTGTTTATTGATGAGATAAAAAGCAGTAAATTGAAATTATGGAGAAATATACTGAAATAAAAATATATGTTTGTCACATCCAACGAGGAGATTAAATATATATATATATATAAAATCTCCGTTCTAGAATGGAAATTAAGTTTTAATTTTCCACTGGCTCAAAATAAATTGCATGCAAATAAGATTTTAACTTAATAATAATCAGATTGTGTACTTGGGGAAATTATTAAAAGTTGAACTTGTGATTAGTCATAGTACTGTAATTAATTAATAAGATAATAAGTTGGTCACCTCAAATAGTGCAAATTTCCCTTTTACGATGTCATTGTTAGTACCAGAATATTTCTTTCTACTTCTGTCATAACGTTCCCCGAAAAAGATTGAATTGCCCTTATCTTTTTCTGGGTATTAATTTATAAATGGATGGGCGATGCCCGAATAAAATTAGATAACAAACACCACTTGTCATGAGTTGGTAGGCTAACTATCAGTGTCAACAAAAATAAATAGTAGAAAATTCTCTCTCCGTCTCCGTCGTAAGATTATTGGTACCTTTTAAAATATTATAAGCATTCAAAATTTAGGACGTTTAACTTTTGCTTTACCTAATTTTAGGTTAATTTTAATGAATATTAAATATTTTATATAATTGTAATTTTTATAACATATTAATGTTCATTTGAAATATTTTTAGTTTTTATTTTTTTTTAAAATAAAATATTTAACATATATTCTTTATCTAAAAATACGTAAAAAAATATCAAATTTCATTTTGAAAAATAGGTAGTACTTGAGTTAGAAATACAACTTTCACTTAACAGTTTGCAATATATAGACCTTAATTAACGTATGTGAATGAATTTTGTAGTGGTCGTATGATTAGAAATGATGATTTGATCTTATTAACATCTAAGAAGTTTGTGAAACTTTATGATTTAAAATTGGATTTTAAAAAATAAAATAAAAGCATATCTACATCTTAGACAACTTTTTGGACCTTTTCCTTTAGTTTCTGACTTAACAAGAAAAGAAGAAGAAGGAAATGCATATCTATATGTTAGACAAAACTTGCAACCACTATCCGACGTGTCATTTTACCGATGCGATAACAAAAGCTAAAATTATGACTACATGCCTTCTTACAGCTACATGTAGATATTTGTAGATTCCGTTCACATGATACGACAATCTCTTTCCTTAAGTTTTTTTTAATAGAATAAAAAAAAATTCTATTCATTTCAAAATTAAAAATATAATTTTAAGAACTAAATTTTATATTTTTATTATCATATTAATTGAACCGATAATACAAACTTCGTGTATGAAAAGGGGTTTACGAATTAACTGCAATATTGTATAGTCAGAAATTTCTGAAAAGTAAAGGGGTTTGAGTGACTGAGTCATGCACCGACATTTGGTCCGTTCACCTGTTTTCATATCTACGCCATCATTTCATTTTCAGATGATATTCCTCGCAAGTCACTTTCAGTCCAAGCTTGAAATAGCAGACCCTTGAGGATAAAATCTAGAATTAAGAGAAATTAAGAATTTTTCTTATGATTAATACAAAAATGTCATTTGTTTGCTGTAACTAATACGGAATAATAAGTTAATAAAAGATATACAATACAAGATGTTATGGTGCATGTTATTTGCAAATGATATTGTGTTTATTGATGAAAGCAAATTCAATGTAACAGTAAACTGAAATTATGAAGAAATATGTTCAAATAAAAAAGAGTTAAATTAATTGAATAAGAATAAACTAAGTACATGTAATATAAGAGCACTTGCAGCAGCAGTTTTCATAAATTCAATCATGTTGCTTAAATTTAGAGAATCTGGATCAAACGTGAAAAAAATTTGAATTGCACTGATATCCTATATTTTAAAATTAGTTTGATGATTGTGAATAGAGAATTCTTAAACCTAATGTATCACTATCCACATTCCTAAAAACTATAATATTATTTAATCATATTTTATACCATTATATAATTCTATTTGACTACATATATCATTATATACACACAAACTAATATATTATTTATGTTAATATATTATATATTAATTTAATATAAAAAGTAATATTTTCTTTGTATTTAAATTTGCTAATACCATATATTATAGTGTACAAAATATTAATCTATATACTATTATAATTTGTATTTTATTATATAAATACTATATTGTATTATAATTATTATATATAAATGTGATATATATATATATATATATATTACCTATATGTACTGATATTTTAATATTATATATATAAATGTGATATATTTAATATGTTATATAATATATTAATGTATAATAACATATTATCTATTAATTAAAGAATTAACAAATATAAATGACAAATGTTTAAAATGTTATTATTTTATTATGATATACCATATATTAGAGAATTTGGTGTAAATAAGATAAATAGAAAATCTCTATATATATAAAAAGTTGTGCTTGATTATGTAGAGTAGAGAATATGTTAACGGAAATCAATGTAAATTACCCAAGTAGGAGAGGAGATTAAGAGTTGATGACTCAAAAATTCTTGCAAATAGTCTCTTTCCCGGGGAGCAGTTTTATTGTTGCAAATTGTGTTTTATCTTTTACATCTTATTTGAGAAATTGCTAAATAAGATTTTAACTACCAATACATGAGAGGCAAAAAAAAAACATAAATATGATGCGACAATCTTTTAAACACCGGATGAATTACATAATAGATCAAGAAATTCCATCCCACGGTCCAGAATAAGAGTTCAGTTTTTATTTTCCTCTGGCTCAAACTATGCTTATGGCAAATGGCATGTACATAAGTTTAACTTAATAATAATCAGATTGTGTACTTGGGGGATTATTAAACGTGATTAGTCACAGCAATAAAATTAATTAATTCGCTTCTATATGCTGGGTTGCTGTCGCGGTAATGAAGTTATGCTAATAGGATTTCTCCCATAGTCCCATGTGAAGAGGGCGACATTTAAATATTTTATATAAAAAAAGCAACTTCTGAGTCCAAATTTCCAACAGGAAGATAGTGACAGTTTAGAAACCAGTGTTTAAGAAAAATAGAAAAAAAAAGAAAAGAAAAGATCAGTGTTTCATGTAAGAAAGTGACATTTTTAGAAAATGAACTTATAAAAACAAGATCAATATTTCATGTAAGATGATTAAATATTATGAAGGTTTCTCTGCATTTGCTTTCTGCTCTATAGCACAAAACCTTCCTCTGTTTCTCCCCTGTTTCCTCTGTTTCTCCACAAACAAAGATCCCACTATAGTAAAAAGCTTTCCTCTGTTTGTCCCCTGTTTTCTCTGTCTCTCCACAAGTAAAAGATCGAGTTCTCAAAAATGGAGACCACGGCTTCTAAATCTTCACAGAAACCAAAGCCAAGGCTGCCTTCTAGGAGAGGACAGATCAAAATCAAGATAATGAAGATGATTGTCAAAGCAACCCTCTCTTTTCGAGACCATTTTCAAAGAAAAAGAGGAGGAAATGGTGGCTGTTTTAGCTCAAATTCAATTACGAACTTCCGGTAACAGAAATTTGTTGTTATTGTTATTCATGTTATTGTTGTTGCGCAAGCTCAACCTTCTCTAGTAACTCATGTTATTGTTGGGCTGTTATTTTCGTTTATGTTGTTTTTCTTTGGTCGGTAATCTTCATAACCCATTGTAATTATAGTTTTACACCTATGAATTTCCTTCTGTTTTAGTATAAATTCTGAATAACATGAAGTAGATTTATGAATTCAAAAAGTGATTCATATATGTAATAAACCCGATATCCATTACTTTATGTTTCAATATTGAGGTATTGTCCATGTATGCATCTTAGACGTTTGATTTGACTATTTCAAATAATGTCTCATTCTAAAAAGCACTTAACAATTTTAAAATAAAATTGGACAATTAATAAAGTATCATTTGGGATTTTTATAGTTTAACCTATGCTTAACAGATGAGTTATCAAATGAATTCAAGAATAATATCTTATTAAATGATAATCTATTACCTATTTATGATTCATTTAACTACCAATTTATCAGTTTTAATCCATAATATTGAGCTAGCTTGGTCCATTTGCATTTGAGTGACTTGTACATGCCAACACAACGTGCAGCCTCCCAGTTTTTTCCCAACATAATACTCCATGGAGATATTGAAATTTTTAGAATTTTCCAAACATGAGCTGTTTTTTTATGGTTTTGTTTTGATATATTTTTGTTTCTAGTAAATTATGGAGTGAATTTTTCATTAGTACAATTCTAGATTTATGTATGGCTTAAGTTAAGACTTACCAGAAATGTTCACTTGAATGAGATTGATACAAAAGTCAATATCATATATTCAAATAAGTAAGACAACAATTTACCCAAAAAAAATAATAAGTAAGACAATAAAGAGAGTCACCCCAAGTGGATTCAACATTTCAACTCACATTGCTTTTATGATCTTGTCACTGTCCTTATGTCTCTCCCCTCAAGTTTTTATGTTCTCCCATTTGCCAAATTAAGCACGATCCGGTTAAGGATCGGTATGTGTCTACGTCTTACCCGTTCGAGAATTACTTTTTACTTTTAGATTATAATTTATTTTTAACTTAAAAATTAACTTTTAAATTTTTTAGATTATAAATCAATATAAGTTTTACTGTTCCCGAATGGTTACTAAATTATCTCTATCAATAAAATGTTGTACATTTATCATGTTATATTTGTTTATTCAATTAACTCATAAAGAAAAACTCATGAATTAATTAGATATATGCGATCGCTTTATCAATCTCTTGTTCCTTTTTTTAGTGGGGTCTGACTTGTTCCTTTGTCTTTCAATCCATTTTTTATTTTATCTTTTTTGCGTAAATTTATCAAGGTTCGAAATAGGATGATACTATAAGGCCAATTTTATATCTATACAAGATTGGAGACTTCTATTTGAATGAAACACTCAAATAATAATTGTAAGATATGCTCTAAATTTCTAGGATAGAGGTCGTATTAATTTTTTTTTTTTTAACCCCCCAAAATCAAAGAGGGGAGCAAGAGAACGAATTACATCGTAAAAGGTCACAAATTAAACTCTCCCTTACCAAATTTAATTCGAGAACAATGACAAGAAGTTTATTAAAAAGTTAAAAAGAACAACTCCGGGAGGTAAACCCAACTACAAAAACTTAGAAAACCGAGGAAATTGAGCCCATGAAGGTAGCAGGATTATTTCAAGGGCTCAATTTCAAAACCAGAAGAACAAAAGAAGCAGCCAAGAAAGTTAGAAACGAGAATCAGCAAAAAAAATATCCTAAAGAGGGAAAGGAACCGATTATGAGCAAATTTGTTTCTTTCCCTCTCCACATGAGTGAGCTGACAAGACACAAAATTTTCAGCAGCATTTAGTATTAAATTTTAATTGATTTGTTTGTCTAATTCTTATAAACTGATGAATGTCCCATGAAAAGCATAAGGTACCCTTGAAGGAAGCTCTACAAATGTTTCTAACACCACTTGCACCAGATCCTTTAAAACTAAGTATATGATGAATGTCCCATGAAAAGCATAAGGTACCCTTGAAGGAAGCTCTACAAATGTTTCTAACACCACTTGCACCAGATCCTTTAAAACTAAGTATATCTGTATTTTATAGATTGAAGTTAACGATTTAGACAAAAATTTTATTACAGCAAATTTTCTATAATAAAGTCATCTATATGTTAAGAAAATAAATTGAACAGTAATTTCTATCTCTAGAGATTTACTATTCACATTTCTTCTTTTAATAAAATATTAAAATATTTTCTTTTTAATCTTTCAACATAATATATATATATATATATAAGGCATGCCTTAACCAAACTTGACTAAGTCCACTAATTAAAATGATGTAGTTTAGGATTCGATGGTTCTTCATAGGATTTTTTTTTCTTATTTTAATAAATACTATAATTAAAAGAAAATATGATACATAATTAAAACTTGTCTGTCTCGTGGAGTAATTGTAGAAGGAGGTTGAATACAATTACTAACTTTTCTTTAAATTAAACTGTTTAATACAGTTTAAAACTTAAGAACAGTTAAAATAACTTTATTGAAAAAATATAACATATGAAACAGTAAAACAAATTGTAAGATATGAATATTAATCTACAATATGTATATTTATTGTTAATCAATTTAAATCTTTACAATTCTTTCTGGTAGTGATTACCAGTTGCAGACAATATATGTTTAAAATAATAGCTGCACTCTAGAAAAATGATTTCTAACTTCTCTCAAGTTTCTGAAAACTTTCTACACTCAAGTTATGAAAAAACTTGTTTCTCTCTACGATAATAAGAATACTTGTATTTTTGTGCATCTCAGTGTGTTATGTTATATCTCTTATCTTCTCAGCTGCTCCATGTCTCTATTTATAGACATAACTCCATTGTCCTCCAAGTTTCCACAGTGAGTTGCCTCCAAAAATATCTCTAATATTCTTTGGTAATTGCAACTTTATCACATACCTTCTTCTTTTTGCATGACCTTCCTTGCATGTCAATCTGTTATGTAACATCTCTAGTATATCAACACACCAGCTTCTTTATTTTCTTCTTGGAGTTTCCATGTTAAGTTATCTTTGCAGTAAATAACTTATCTCTATGAGTTTCTTGGTTTTTGATTGGACCAGCTTTCATATTTTTCTCCTTCAAGTTTCTATAAGTTTATCTCTGCAGTTTTCACACCAGCAGCTATATATGCATGCTAGTGTATAACTATAACTTATCTCCATATTTTACTTTATTAGTGTTCACACTTGCAGTGTATAACTTATCTCCTTAAAATTTCTTTGGTAGCCAATCTCTCCTTATTGGACTACCATCTATATTTTGATTCCACTGCCTTTAAACTTGAGTCAGTGAATTTGTGAACTCAATCATGTGTCATCCCATATATCATTTTTAATCTCTAATTATCTTATCCCCTAATGGACAGTCTCTGTTCATCAGTGGATATTTATCCCTTGATGCTCTAGTACTCGACTTCAGCGATAGACATTTTTTCGATGACTTTGGCGACAGTCATTTTTGACTTTAGCGATGTTGTTGATTTGTCCGACAACTTCGGCGATAGTCATTTTGAGTTTGACGTTGTTGTTGATTTGCCCGACGACTTTGGCGATAGGCAAATGACTTTGACGACAGTCAAAATGACTTTGACAATAAAAAAATCTTCTCAAGGCTACTTTAATGCATCAAAGTGTTTTTGCCTCAGACTTTGGTAACTTCAACATTAGTCTCCGATGAACAAAAACTTAGTCTCTGATGATCAAAAACTTAGTCTCCGATGAACTAATTTTGCTTGACCAATTTTGACTTTTGTTGAACTCTCCAAATGCAGTCGTTGTAGTCTCTGATGCATACCTGCAGTCTCTGATGGTAGTCTCTAATAGAATAATACTGCGAGTACTTGTACAACTACAAAATCTAACAATTCTAAGTGTTATACATCATCATCAAATGCTATAATTCTTAACAAAACTACGTCCTTAAACTCCCTTTACGAAAAATAGATTGCAACCTATTTTTCAATTTTGGGTTGTAGTAATTTTTATTATATTTTATTATGTTTTGAAAAATTTAACCGTATGAATTAAACAACCTTAAAAAGTAATAGAATATACAAAATTATATAAGTTTATATGATGTACATCATAGTTTTTTTAATGATGCAAGTTCAACAACTTTTCGTGAGTAAATTTTTGTATAATTTGATATGGTCATAAAATTTACTCTACGCATCACAAAAAATTATGAAATTTTGTTTGAATACTCTATTAATCCATACGATTAGATTTCATGAAAACATTACAAGATATAAGAAAAATTACTATAGCCAACTTTTTTAAAAATCGGTTGTTTATCCCGTGAAGTAATTGTAGAGGGAGGGGGGTTGAATACAATTTCAAACTTTTCTCTGAATTAAACTGTTTATCACAGTTTAAGATTTAAGAACAGTTATAATAACTTTACTAAAAAAATATAACAAGTGAGTAATTTTGGGGATTCACTTGATTTCAGTGATAGAGAATTTTTCGATAACTTTGGCGATAGTCATTTTGAGTTGGGCGATGTTATTGATTTGCCTGACTTTGGCGATAGTCATTTTGAGTTTGGCGTTATTGTTGATTTGTCCGACGATTTTGGCGTTTAAGTAATGTTGAGTTTGGCGTTAGCCAAATAACTTTGGCGACGGTCAAATCTTCTCAAGGTTACTTCAATACAATAGAGAGCTTTTTCCTTAGTCTTTGATAACTTCAATAATCTCCAATGAACAAAAACTTAATCTCCGATGAACAAAACTTAGTCTCTAATAAACAAAAACTTAGTCTTCGATGAACAAAACTTAGTTTCTAATAAACAAAAACTTAGTCTCCGATGAACAAAAATTTAGTCTCTGATGAACAAAAACTTAGTTTTTGAGAGCTAATTTTGTTTGACAAACTTTGACTTTTGTTGAGCTCTCCAAATGCATTTCTTATAGTATCTGATGCTTATCTGCAGTTTCTGATAGTAGTTTCTCATAGTACATTACTGCAGATATTTGTACAATTACAAATCTAACAATTCTAAGTTTGTAGATCATCATAAAATGCTATAATTCTTAACATCAGTTGCAGCCTATTTCTCGCTTTCTTATATATCTATATATAATATTAGTAGTATATATAATATACAATCTTAGTTTCAATATTTATTATATAATATAATATATTTTTATAATATTATGTAATATATATATATATATATATATAAAATACACCATATATAATAAATTTTAAGAATTTTATAATAATAAAATTTATATAATATATATTATAATATATAATAAAATATAATTTATAATCATATAATATACTTCGAACGTAATTGTATAATTATTAATCATAAGCAATTTTATTGACATACTAAAATAATATAACAAAAAATTATAAAGTATATAAAATTATTTTAATTTTATAAAACATGTATAGTAAGGAATCTGATGAAATTAATTTAGAGATACTATTAAATTTTATTTTGTAAAAAATATTATTTACCTATAAAATACGGATGAGTTAAGGTAATCCGATTCAATTGGCCCAACTCCATACTCATCGCATTTATTATTTGAAAGCTCTGATTTGTAGATTATGCAATGGCACGTCGGCTGATTCTGCAACCTGCTCTAAAAGTCCTTTTGAGTTTTCCGCAATTGCCTAACTTTTGAACCTTTGACTAAAATATGAAAAAAGAAGAAGAAGCTTATTTGTGGTTTTCGGTATCAATTATTTTAGATATTACTAATATTCCATTTATTGCTGTTAAGCAAAACTAATATTCTATGACCAATAATAAAGAAAGAAAAGCTTATTCTCACGTGCTGCTTTCCCTCTCCTTTAAGTACTATTTCTATGTTTAGAATATGCGCAATCATGTTGTTTTCCTTTTCTATTAAGATAAGATACCCTATTCTTATTTAACTGAAATTTATGGACTTTTCTCGGTTAAATTAACTCATTTTTAACATAAATAATTTAATTTTTTATAAATTCCTACGCACCTCATCTTTTGACACGTTTATAATAATCAATCGTTGTTGATCTTAAAAATTATGCATTGATACTAGAAACAACTAATTACCACAAAAAAAAATGCAAAAATAACCCATTTCACTTTTTTTTAAATTATGTTTTTTCATGTTACACACGTGTTAGAACTTAGAAGTTCATACTCATTATAAGTATTAGATGTAGAGTTTCTAAAAATTAAGGTAAATTTGCATCATATTTTTTCTTTCAAAAAATATTATTCATAAAAAGAAAATAACTCTCTCTCAACTAGAACGCTAAAATTATAATCGAAATAAACTTACACAAGTTACATCTGGTGCCACTAATCTAATACAAATAAAATAAAAACTACTGACATTGGCAACCATAACAAATTGCTAAAGGACAACACAACCTTTTTTATTCAATACAAAATATATTATGTTCTTTCATTTAAGTACATGTGCACTGAAAGCTTGTATCACACCCACAAATAATAATGGAACAAACAATAATGGCTCATAGTGTAGTAGTCGTAGAATCTCTTTATCCTTTTCCTTTTTACTTTATTAAGTTAATCATTACTTTTCTTTCAAAAATAAAATTTGCCCATCATGTGCAAATAATGGCAGAATTAGACAGTTTGGGCCCATAAAAGATCACCCACGAAATTCTAAAATCTCAACTTCCACATATTTGAAATTTGTACTTCAGCATCTATTCTAATTAGAATCAATTTAAAAAATCTTTTTTAAGTACAATAATACACTTAAGTGGTAGTAAAATGCACTTGTTACGAACACATCTGTCTATTCAATTTATGTTGTAAGGAGTAAACAATTCTAGAAAGTATTATTTTCACAGCACGACGTTCTTATCTCGATCCAGCGACTTAGTTTTTAGGATAAGGTCATCCAACACTGAATCCGAATGCTAGACATATACATCTTTTTCTTTCAAAATTTTTGATATATTTTATTTCATATAAAATAAAATTTTATAAATTAGAATGAAATTTTTATTTTTAAAATTTTGAAATGAAATATAATAAAGTATACAATTAATATTCTTAAACACAAACTTGTATACTTTAACATTTTCGTAAATTAATACAAAAATAAAATTTAAATTCAAAAATAGTATTACATTAATATATATATATATCTAATTTGAAACATAGATTAATAATTATACACAATTATTTGGTTTATATTGTCGTATATAACGTTTGAAAAGAAACCACAATTCTCTAGAAGAAATTTCTGTCCTTAGTCCGCAAGCAAAAACAGTTGTCTACAACGTGTATTAATTTTCTTAAATTACTCTCATATTTAGATGTGATACAATTATTCCATTCCATCGCTTGTTCTATACTTATAAATAAGCCTCTCTAGTCTCTGATATCAACCATTGTCCATTTTAAGCTCTCAACTTACTCCACACCATAATCCTCTGTTTTCCTCTGCTTTGTTCTGAAACATTAAAAGTTGCCACATTTAGTTTCTAAATTGGTAAAATCCATCTCAAAGAAATGGAAATCTCTTCCCCTAAACCCAATAACAACAGTACATATCAATACCTTCCTCCAAAGAGAGGAGAAATCAAGAAGAAAATAATGGGCAAATTAGTCATATCAGTTGTTACAGTTGTGTCGAAGGCAGTCGGATCTAGAACAGAAAGGAGTAACAATGAGAGGTCTATTAGCTCAAGTTCATCTACACCACGTGAAACTCCAAGTGGGTATAGCTCAGATGATCATTCCGATTGATGAACTTGCTCAGGTTCATGAAATTGGGGATTCTATGTATAGTTATTTTGATTTTTGCGACTTTTGTATATATAAGTATTGCATAGCCGAAAAAGGTATTCATTCTTACAATGAAATGTTTTTATATTTGGGGGGGGGGGGGG
>CM025786.1:8234896-8329649 GCA_014636745.2 Centella asiatica | reverse complement strand
TTTCTTTGATTTATGTAAATAAATAAAGATGGAAAAAGGAATGGATGAAATGATATATAGGTGTTTCTTTGATTTATGTAAATAAATAAAGATGGAAAAAGGAATGGATGAAATGATATATAGGTGTATTTATTTGTGTGTCTCTTCTTCATAACTGCTAGTTTTAGTTGGTACTTTGTAGTTTGATGTATTTGAGAATCGAGAGGTAAGTTAGCTATGCAGATTCATTCCTCTTTGTAAAATTATGGCTTGTAGCTTTGTACCTTGCCTTTGTAAAAAAAGTGTTAGGTTAGCAGGGTTGAATAATGTTTTTTTAAAATTTAAAAAGTTGCTTATAAAATCAGTAGATTATAAAATTTTTTATTTATAAAAAATCTTACTTATATTTTGAAAAAAGTTAATAGCGAAATTTTAGCAAATTTTCCCTTGTGAAAATAAAATAGCTTAAAGTAGCAATTTGGTAAAGTTTTTGTTAAAAAGGTTTAGCAAGGACTAAGCAAATCAATGATAGAGAAGTAAACAGAGCAAATAATGAGCGGTAATAAAAAGAGAAAGCAAAAAGATTTTTATAGTAGTTCAGCCTAGTTTACTTTATTTTTCTTCTCTTTTACTTGAGAAGAAATTCACTAAGAAACACATAGTTACAAAGAACACAAAATTCTTGCTTATACTGGGTTATTAAGACCTTACTTAGTCACACAGACAAAAGAATAATGAATTAAATTGTGTTTGCTATCTTTAAATAAGTAACTCTTTATTAAGTAGATAAAATATCACTTGTTCAAACTCTTGAAGTGTTTTTTGTTGATGTAATGGGAGTGTCAAATGTCATAGCACTTCTTGATAGTTCACTAGTTATAAATTCATTTATGACTCATATTTATACTCCTCTAAAAATCTATCCATTGGAATATGAAAATAGATCCGTTGAAAATTTTAAAATATATCTGTTAGGAGTTGTACTTTCTTAACAATTACTTGTACCTTTGCAACTGTCTTTTACTCAATAAATAAAGTAGTCGTTATTTTGTCTTCTAGTGATTTTTAAAAAACCTTCTAAAAATTGACAAAGCAATGTAAAAGATAAGGTCCTTTTCTGACATAGTATGTTTGGATCTTAGTGAAATATCTTGTTGTTTAGGACTTTGCTTATTTTCATTATAAGTAAGTCTGTCCTTGAGAAGTTTTTTTCGTAGTTCCAGCATTCTTCATGATCGATTAACAAAGTCTCCACTTGTGAACAAAATTTTTACTTAACTAAAACTATTTATATTTACATAACAAGTTAGATATTTTTCTAAATTATTTTATATTGAATAAGCAAATTACTGTATTACATCGTCAATTCTTATAAATGTGTATTCACATATTTTTTATAAACAAAACTAATATAAGTAGAAATCCATTAACAAAACGTAAGCAGGTGGACTGGCCACCTGCTGGCCAAGCCAAAAACAGCTCAGTATTATTTGGTTTACAATTATTAAGCCTAGGCTCTTAATTTATGGGTGAGTTAGGCTGATCCGCAGGCCTGAGCCGTGTTTTGTCGAGTCTACTCAATAACATACTCCGTAGTATTTGAACATTCGACATGCTATTGCTATGTTCATTAATTTATTGTTGGCACTAATGATAATCATTACAATTATTACAACTTCAATTAACATGGTATAATTTAATTTTTTTTTTATTACGTAAAGTTTAGGTGAGTGGAGACTCCCTCATTTCAGAGTTAGGGAATATCACCGGCCTCTCTAAGAGTTTACAGTAGTACTTACAGATTATCCACTAAGAAGGAGAACTTCTTCGAAATGACAGAAATAAATTTTGCAATGTGAAAATTTATCTGTTTTTTGATATTTATACTTCCTCCATTTTACGATAGAAGTTATATTTTGATTATTTTTCAAATACTAAAATTAATTGTTTTATTAAAACTTACATATATAAATATTATGTTTTTTCAAACATAAATGTTAGTGGTGATGAAACCCAAAAAATTAATGAAAATTCTTAACAATGATAATATTATTGTAACAAAATAGTTTTTTAATATATATATATATATATATAAACAAAACGAAAACAATTGAAAGAAATAAGCTTAATTGTTTTCTCTTAGTTATTATACTAAAATAATTAAATGAGAAAAGAGGAGAGAAAAAGAAATGGGTGGCTAGATCTTAGGTGTCATTTGTTTGAATAAGTATTAAATAATGAATACCGAATATAAAATCTAAATGTCTTTGAATTAATCAGAATAATGTTTTAATATTGAATGCTGAATAAATAATACTGTTTGATTGTAAAACTGAATATGACACTGAATTAGTAAATTTTCCAATGATACCCTTTTAAAATGTTGTAATTGTGCTATTCTTTATTTCTTTATTGTACATAGCCAAAAAAAAAATTTCGATTATGGTATAATAATTAAATGTATAAAAAAATTAAGTCACTAATTTTAAATTTTAAAGTAGTAAAACACACACAAAAAAGTAAATAATTGCAACACTAATCTTTAAAAATTAAAACATAGTATAATTCTTAACTTGTTCAGTTGTTCACTACCAAATTATAAACAAATTAAATACTCTAGAATACATTTCACTTCCACTATTTTAAAATTATGTTATTCTAAAATTATAAATACATTTCATTTCATACAAAATAGATTTATGAAATTTTATAATTCAAAATTAAATTGATGTTTTTTTTAATTTTTAAATAATTTTGAAGTAAAATACAATAAAATATGTTTTCACTCACTTAATATAATCTGCCTAATTTGAATAACTAAATTTACACATTAACCATTTTACTTAGTTTGAAAAAAGAGTCTCATGTGTCCATATTTGTGGATATAATCTGACATTCAGTATTGTATCATCCGATAAAAAGGTAGAAGTGTAATGTTGAAAATACTGTCTCTGAAAAAGTTTGATTAAAATATAATTTAGATTAATTGAGATAATTCGAATATCGAATGAAAAAAAAAAAAAAAAACAGTAGAAGTGACACTTTCTGAAACCGAAGCAATAAAAAGCAAAGAGCGCTGGATAAAAAATTGAAACAAATATACATAATTGAATCACCTCTTGTTGGGTCAGCCATAACAAATGCAGCCTAGTCATCGCCTTGTTACTCTACCTCCCTTCCCATTTCCCATTTCCCAATCTCTCCCCCGTATTAACCAATGATGGCAGGTACAACAAATAAACATTACAAGAATCCTACGAATATCACAAACTTCAATAATCATATGAAAGTCATATTAGAAAGAAAATAAATTTCAAAAATAAAAAAATTCATATCAAATATAACAATAACCATTAAAATTTTATAACACAGACGTTAAAGAAACAAAATTTTTCGACTTCCATTGTTAAATTTTAACTTCTAATAAATATTGTCAAAATTTTTTAATTATCAATATATAACGAGTCAAAATCCCTCAATCTTTTTACATTGAACAACAAACATATACTCATCTCATTCTCTTCAATTTTTAAAGAGATGAAATCTGATTATGTAGAAACAAAACCTTGTAAATATACTCTACATGAATCAAATACAGATGAAGAAGAAAGAAATATGAGAAGATAAGGAAAGAATACTTACAAGGAAGAAGATCGACAAGAGAGAGATGGCCAATCGAGCAAGGAGTGAGGAGTCAGAAATGAGGAGTGAGAAGCTAGGAACGAGAAGAGAACGAAAAGCGAGTGATGGCTGAGAGAATGTTAAGCGAGTGATGGCTGAGAGAATGTTTTCTTGATCTAAAAATGAGAATTCATTTCCCCTAATTTTCTATAACCATTTTGTTTGGCCAAAAAATATTTTCCTTTGACTTATTTTCCAATAAGTAAACAAACATCAAAAATTAAGAAAATTAATTTCCTAGAAATAGTTTTTTCTGTATCAAATAAACCCTAAGAATTTTCCTCTTTCCTCTCTTCTTCTTATTTTTCCTTCCATTCAATTTTTTCCTCCTCCATATTCTTTCACTTGTCATCTTTGATTTCCTTTTTGTCGTTACTTATTTGTCTAATATTCTCCCCATTCTTTTGCATTTAAATCTAATAATGATTGTGGTGAAAAGGTTTGAATCGATTTGATGCTTGAAATTTACGGTTTTTAGTGTTGATTTTAACTTTATCTTACTTCTGGTTTTAAATTGGTTTTTTTTTTCAGATTTTTTGGTTCTTGATTCATTTTTTTTTCATGTTGACGTATTGTATGTAATTTTTTGTGTAATGTTTTTTATATATGTATATTGATGGATAATATATGTATATTCATTTTCGTTTTTGTTGGTTAATATTGATGGGTAATGATGTTTGTCATTGAAATTTTTTTGAAGCTTGAATGTGAGGGAAACAAAAATTTGAAGATCGAGGTAAGTTAGCTAGGCAGATTCATCCTTTCTTTGTAAAAAAATATTCTATGCTTGAACATAAATAAATCAAATTTCAATCTCCATAAATGAAGGATTTATATATTTCAAATCATTCGGTTCATCCATTTGATTATTGTAAGGATCAAATGTTACTTTTTGAGGGGTAAGATCAAAGTTCTTATTATAATTTCTGAAATTTTCATTCCACTGTCCTGAACTTGTTAAAGACCATAAATATTTAGTATCTTTCCAGGTGTTCCTCAATTAGATAAATGAAATAGCATAGTTCACTAGACAAGTCCACTTTTTTAAAATTGCTTAATGGTGCATAAATTAGGATAAAAGTAAAGATTTTGGTGTCAAATTGTCAATTAGTCAATAAACCTAAGTAGACTAATTATAAGCACTTATTTTATTGTAATACATGTATTAGATTAACCTAATAATTTAATGTTTACGTTCCAAAAAAAAAAAAAAAAACATTTGCATACGTTTCTGGTTACAATACAACATTTTGTAAAATTTGTCATGATAATTTTTTTATCTTATCTTTAATTAAATATTCACAATAAACTTTATGATTTTTTTTTTATTTGTACATGTAATTATGCAAAAATAATATTTATTAAAAACTTAATTTTTTTTTTTGTGGAACGGATATAGTAACGATAACGTTTTAAGAGATATCCTTACAACAAGTTATCTGATTTACCTTTAATTTTCTTTTAAATTCGAAAACGTTAAATTTGCTTCATTGCTTGGGCTTCTCCCTTATGACACGAAATTTTGTTTTGAAAACATTAGATTGAAAAAAAAATGGATATACAAAATTTGTAGCAGTCCTCAATAATATCAGTAGCTAAAACTCTTCCACTTTGCGATGGGTCAGAGTTTGAATAACCTTATAATGTTTCATCTTCTCCTGCGAGTAATAAGAGGTTTATAAGTGTTTTTATTTCAGACTTTTTAAAAGAGAAGTTTAAAATTATATTTGAAAGGGAACAATTCTGAAATGATTAGATCAGAAAATGTAATACTCCGTTTACCCCATTAAATAAGTCATTTTAGAGACTTACACCATCATATATGTCATTTAGAAAGAATTCAATGATTTATTTCCTAAAGTATTTTTGACTAAATTTAATAAAAATTAGTCATTTAATAAAGAAAGAAAAAATATTTATTTTTGTGTATTGAAAAAATATAAAATTATTTTTGATATTACGTACAAATTCAGCATAATAATTAGTAATTTTTTAATATTTATGCAATGTTAAAAGAGACTTATTTGACACCACGGAGTATAAGTTCTCCCGTCTCCACTCCGATACAGCAAAATCCCAAGATTAAAGCAAATTGAAGACTTACACAAACAGCTAATGAGCTAAAACTTACAGAACAATTAGCCACAATAATTATTGCGAATCCTGATAATAAAACCAAGATTACATAAGTGTTACAATTTAATTTTACAAAATTTGTTATTGTAACTTCCTCTCTTATTACACCATCATTTTTTTTTTGTAATTTTTTGATTAAACCTCTTTCTTATTTCGTTTATTATAATCTAAACGCGGCTTTTGTGTTGCAAAGAAAACCTTTTCCATTTGTGGGTCAACATTCGGCTTAACTCATATTGGCCTCTATTTGGTTTATTGAGTTTGGTGGCCATTTTAAATATGTTTTCATTTTTCATACTTTACGAGGCTATTTGTGGGTCAACATTCATTTTAAAACATTTTTTAAAAAAAAATAGAGGCCAATAGTGGCCAACATTAAAAAAAACCTTTTTTTAATGTTGTTTCAATTTGTGCAATTGAATTTTTTTCAATTGATTAAATATTTGTAGATATAAAACTAAACAATATAACCGTGTATATTAATAAGTTATAACTCATTTCCTTTTATTTTTTCACATAATATTAAAATAATTATTATTGTTAGACATCATAACAACAATAAGTCTAAGTACGCAACTAAAACATCATTATTATTAAATCATTCAGAATTCAAAATAGCAAAATTTAGGATAATTTTAATATTAATGATACATTTATCATAATGTCCAACAATCTTGTACCACCGTAAACCTTTAAAAAAATCAATGACATGTTCTGAAATTAGAGTCTCCCTCACTTAAACTTTTATTTAAAAAAAAAACAAAAAAAAAAATTGTAACCATAGGAATATGATAATTCTCTCTCCTCTTTTCCATTGTCTTATTCCGAGTAGAAAAAAGAAGTTGGAAACTTGGAATTTAGAAGAAGACTTGTGCAAGAGACGCGACGGGACACGAGGTCGTCTTGTGTTAAAAATTTCAAAGTTGAAAAACACGTAAACGAGGTGGCCCCACATCTTCTGTAAATTAATTCCTCGAGAATCGAATTTCATTTCCATCGGAGTAGAATATTTCAGTTGGATTTTGCAGAAGAAGAGAGAGAAAAAAGAACAAGTAATCAATGGAGAATAATAGTAAGGAGGAAGTGATAATGGTGAAAGAAGGTATTCCTACGCACGGCGGAAAATACGTTCGCTACAATGTACTCGGAAATTTATTCCAGATTTCCTCCAAATACCTTCCTCCAATTCTTCCCGTCGGCCGTGGTGCTTATGGCATCGTCTGGTATCTATTCTCTCTCTCTCTCTCTCTCTCTCTCTCTATATGTGTGTGTGTGTGTGTGGACATATACAATGAATAATCTATAAATAAAGTTAGATTTGATTATTATTTGAGCTACCAATCTCCCGATCTTTCCACTTATAGCATTGAATTGAATTGACTTGCAGTTGAAACATTCGATCTGTCACACTGTATGAATACCTAAATTAATACTCACAGCGAATGTTCAGACATTAAAATAAAAATATTCCGCTGTATTACTATATACTGTGTATCTGAACACTAATTAAAGAATAGTAAGTGAATAACTTCAATTTGATTTCTTTCTGATTTTCCTTTTTCTTTTCTGTACTATCAACCTTCAACCAGATTAATTGATTACTTGAATTCATAAGTTACAAATTAAGTTACGGGCCAACAACGGAATAGTATAAAGCAATTTATAAGTGGTTGCTTGAATTCATTAAAGAAAACAGGCTATAAAGGAGTCAACTTGAGCCGAGCTTAATTGAACATGTTTATAAACTAACCGAGTTGAGATGATCTTGAAATCCTTAACGAATGAAAAATTGTATTTACAATCGGCTCGTTTAACTATTCAAATGAGTCGATTTGAGTATAACATGAGCCGATTGATGTAAATTAGTCGAGCTTACTCGAGCTTTCGAATTCAATCCAAGCTAAGCCGAGCCTGAAATCTCTAACGAACGAAAAATCATGTTCAAGATCAAATCATTTATTTTGGCAAGCGAGCCAAACACGAGCTTATTTGCGAACGGCTTGGTTCATTTATAGCCTTAAAGGAAAATGTTTGTTATTGAATTTATCTGATTAATCACGGCCATCTTAAGCATCCATAAGACTCTAATGTACAATGAATTTGATTTGGAAGTCTCTAATTTACAATGATTTTGTTTGGTCAATAACTAATACTTGTATGTTTGCCTTCTTTGATTCTACTCTTTTAAAACTGGAGAATATTTGTCTGTGTTACAGCTGTGCAACAGATTCTGAAACAAAGGAAGAGGTAGCAATCAAGAAAATTGGGAATGCATTTGAAAACAGGATTGATGCTAAAAGGACCCTACGTGAGATCAAACTACTCTCCCATATGGACCATGACAATGTATTCATCTGTTCAATCGCTTCAACATACTTTTGTTCTAATTACCAGTTGTATGTTGACTACTGCTTGTTCACAGGGTCATCCTATGATGTATATATTGCTTAGCATTTGTCATAAATTTAATATGGCTGATACACATTATGTGAATGATACAAACCAGATTCTTGGATGTATGACTAAATTGTCTCCTGGATGACTGAATTGTCTGACGGTCTCCTTCTAGATGTTTTTGTGGTTTGCTGCAAATTGTGAAACGTCTAAAACTAGTGTTCTGCAGGTCATCAAAATTAAGGACATCATGCGGCCACCAACAAAGACAGACTTTGATGATGTATATATTGCATATGAGTTAATGGATACTGATCTTCATCAAATAATCCGTTCTTCACAGTCACTGACAGAGGATCACTGTCAGGTTTGCTAATCTTAAGATTTACTGTCGTGATATTGTTTTAGTTTATTTTACTTAAAATATTACCCCTCAAATAAATAATAATGGTTCATATAGTTTGTCTGTATGTTTAGGTATTTCACAGATTATTAATCATTTCTGATAATATATTAGTGGAATTAGTTGAAATCGGGAGTGCTCTTTGCATATTTTGATATTTCAAAGTTGTAATTTGTTAAATTCTATCGGAGACTCGAATTTATTTTCTTGTGCGGTCAAGTCTATCGAAGTGCCTGTGCAACCAAGTTTGTGACATTATCATGCTAGTGGAGACCGGAGAGTCAAGATACATGATATTGATGAGCAGATTCTATTGGTTCCTCATTTACGAAAGCTCCCTCCAACTTGTAACCTGCAAGCATGTGAAATGTAAATTGCACCAGAGTATTTCTTCAAAGGATTGGAATTCTGATAATAAATATTACTTGTCTACAGAAATTGCCCCGAAAGATATGACATTTCCAAACTAGCCCATGGAATTTTGAAAGGAATGCTCTCTAAATCTTTTTTATTCCAACCTTGCGCCAACTTCTTAGCAAAGATTTTCCCTGTGCCAAGAAATATTACATTTTTTCTGCTTTTTTTATTACTATTTGTCATGTTTTTAGATATACCTAGATATTACTATTTGAAAGAATATGGCCTCACATAGTAATCCATATTTAGCTTGAATCACTGAATTTCTGCTGAACCTATTTTACTTCCATGAGCGATAACATACTTTACAAAAATTAGAGTGATAATATTCTGCAATATTTCATTAACAGGTAATACAATGGAAAACAGTAGTGGTTGCTGGTTAGTATTATGTTATGTAATTAGTAAATTCACTCTATGCTGAACAATTTACTGACTGTGATCGAGGAACTGAGCATTTTAACAGTTCGAATAACTTCAAATTTATAGCGTATAGAAAAAATTCCACTAGAGAGAGAACTAGAAAATAATGCAAAGGTGGAAAACAAGTCTACCAAATAAAACGCACAATCAAGCCAATTGAAATAAGAACCTAGTGTGAAGTTTCATTTAAAACCTACTATAATTGTTAATGGATCAAGGTATTTGCATTTTGGCAGTATTTCCTGTACCAGTTATTGCGGGGGCTAAAGTACATACACTCTGCAAATGTTCTGCATCGTGATTTGAAACCTAGCAACTTGCTTCTTAATTCAAATTGCGACCTAAAGATTTGTGACTTTGGGCTTGCGAGAACCACCTCTGAGACAGATTTCATGACGGAATATGTTGTAACACGATGGTACAGGGCTCCAGAATTGTTACTCAACTGCTCAGAATATACTGCAGCAATAGATATCTGGTCAGTTGGTTGTATTTTAATGGAGATAATTAAAAGGGAGCCTATTTTTCCAGGTAAAGACTATATTCAGCAACTCCGACTTATCACTGAGGTACTCATTCCTCTCACTTTTCTTGCAAGTGGTTATTTTCACATTTACCAAGATCACGTAGGATTCATCTAGAAGTATAATGTTCAATTTGAATCATGTAGACATATTGCATACTGTATAGTTCCTTGTGTGTATTTGTGATATATTCTAGGATTACTCCAGCTTTTAGGCACCCCTGAAGACTCTGATCTTGGATTCTTAAGGAGTGATAATGCTCGAAAGTATGTCAAACAACTCCCACGTATCCCGAGGAGACCTTTTTCAGAGAAGTTTCCAAATGCATCACCATTGGCCATTGATCTTGCAGAGCAAATGCTGGTGTTTGATCCATCCAAGCGTATAACTGGTATGGCTGTTGATATTTCAGCAGTATTTTAATAAATTTATGCCATAAACACCGCATTTAATTTGACCGAGGATCCTTCATTTTCCTTGTCTTTTTGGTTTGTAAAGTTGAGGAGGCACTGAACCATCCGTTTTTGTCGAGTCTTCATGAGATCAACGAGGAGCCAACCTGCCAATCTCCTTTCATCTTTGATTTTGAGCAAGCATCTTTAAGTGAAGATGATGTCAAAGAACTGATTTGGATGGAAACTTTAAAATATAACCCAGATGACATGTTGGAGTAACTCTATTAATATCCAGTTTATCATGCCAAATGTGGTCAGGTTGATTGATTAATGATGTGTTCAGTTTTGGGAAGCCGCTTTAATTATATGAACGCGAGTGGTCTCATCTGTGGTACGGGGCCTTCTTGTTTTCAATTCAGTGTTTTCTTAGTTCCACAAAAAAGAGTTATATTTATATTTTTTTGTAAATATTAAGGTTGGATATTTGATTGAGATTTACATCAATAAATTATAATATTTTTTTTTATGAAATTTGTTCTAAATGTTTGATTGATTGCATGATAATAAAAATTTTATACAAATACAATTCTTTTCCCAAAATAAATGTTATATTCAAATATAACTCCCTTTTTGTGAAGGAAGTATGTTTTATTACAAATTACTTATGGGCAAGATGGTGATCGGTTCTTTTATATTATGTAAAATTTTTATTTTAAGGAGTTTAAAATTGAAACTTTAAAAATTATCTTTGTATTAAAATTCTTAAAATAGAAAATCTGTTAAAATATTTGAATGGTGAATTTTTATATCAAAATATTTACTATTCAAATCTCACTCTAATCTATATAATAGAGATGTTGGTATAATTTTAAAAAATAAAAATTCTGAAAAATATGAAAATTTATAATTTAATGAGAATCTTTTTAAAAACTTTGGGGTGAATGACCATACGGGGCTAGGTTTAGCTCAACGTTTACAGAACACGAAGATGTAAATATTAAAACTTAGTATGTCTGTCTTCCATGCGTTCACAGTTCTGTTACTTCTGGATTTATACCAATATTAAAACTTGTATGTCTGTCTTCCATTTTATTTCTTCCTGTTTAAGATGAAGAAAATTTCCTCGATTTTTTTTTTTTAGCAAAAGGGTGTTATTTATTGATTCTTTCCACTTTATAATAAAGTTCAAAAGTGATTTATGCTAAAACAAAAATTCCATTGCCGGGAATCGAACCCGGGTCTCCTGGGTGAAAGCCAGATATCCTAACCGCTGGACGACAATGGATTCTGAACATTCGGTCAGTACCAATGATTATGACTAAGTTCGAATACTCTTGCCCTAACAAACAGAATAATTACTATAACAATTACGTCTAATAATATTACTTTATTAGATTAATGAACAAGAATAGTATGACAACAATCGTTTTATCCTTACACGAAATATAAAGATTCACTTCAGCTGCACAAAATTCAGTAAACAAAGAAACTACCGAGTACTGCATTAGTATCGCATATTCTTTATCGAACGAGCCAGAGCTCGAGCACCTACTTGGGCTCATATAAAACCAATCCAATACTATTTTATTTACAGCCCTCAACGCATATATCACTTTTACAACCACCTCTGAAATAGTCATAATTGACCATTACCTTTGGTAAAGGGGCTATACTTTAGTTCTTGATATATCTGGAAACTGCAGATGTAGACTATCAGAGGATGATAATCTTGAAAGAATTCTTCGGAGAATGACGGATCAACTTCTCAATCAATGCATAACGGAAAACCTCAAACAAGTGGTAAGTAGAGAAGGAGATTTACTACAAGACTTGCATATCCATCTTCTCCCAACTTGCTTCCATCTCACTTCATGTATATAGAACCAAACTTCTCCATTCATCATTTAGATCAAAATTTGATGACTTGTTTAGGCTGGCGTCCTAGCTTTCCAAGCGATTTATCCAGAGCTTCATGAAATTTGCTAAATGGAACGAGTTCCATCCTGAAAAGAAAGTTTCTCTCATTAACACATAAATATCATGTGAGCAGATGCATAGATAGTGAAGCAAAGAAAGATCTTTCATTAACATGGCACAAAAGTCACTCAGGAAAGGAACATATGTCAGCAGCGTGTCGAGATAAATGAGACATGCCAAGTCAAGTCTCAAGGAACTTCAAGATCTAGTCATCTATGGGAAGACAAAACGACCTCCATGCAATAGATATATGCTGTCCTAATTGAACAGACCAACATTAGATTACCAGGGGTTCAAACAAGATTTCATGGATAATATATTCTTAGTAAGAAGAACTCTAGCGGCAAAGGGGTTCATTACCTGTCATCCAAACCTCAAAAGAGAATTTCAAAGTTTTTGGAAACAAGAAGAAGCTTGGAGTAGCCAGTTATATCAGTTCCACCATATACAATTTATATGTAAGAATCAAGAAATCGATGGAGTTGTTTAAATCTGTCAATGATAATAACCTAAGTTACATGGACACAGACAGAGTGTTTGGTCCAATGCGAGTAATGTGAAGAATCCAACATGGCTACAATTCAAATGAAGTCTCTCACACCCACACACTTGTCCAAGTGTCGAGTGTCGGGCATGACTACTTTGAGGCAACGAAGAGTCCATGTAACATAGATAATAATAGAAGTACAAAGAAAGCAAAGGAAAAGCCATACTCATAAGTCAATTTTCCTTCTCGCACAAGGCCCAAAAGGTAATCTACCACACTTCCGCAATCTTTTGCTTTATCTGAACTCAACAACTTCTGCAACCAGAATCCCCTCAAGGATAGGTCCTGCAATATATTACCATCAAATGAAAACGAGATTAGATATTACCATAGCCTACACAAGACAAAACCAAAATTTAAAAAAGAGGAAGTAAAATACAATGAGATGAGCAATAGTATCATCAATTGCCAAAATAATGTTTACTCCTGCTTAAATTACACAACAAAAGAGGCTTTTCAAAATCAAAATTTGAGATTCTTCAGTTAGGATTCTGCACAGTTGTTAACCATGTCTTTGGGCTACAATTAGGAGGAAGATTATATTGAGGTTCCAAGTCAAATTCCGTTGAAGGTGTTCTCATCAATGAACAAAATGAAAGCAACAACAAAAGTTAAGAGGGATCCTGCCAACATAACCTTACTCCTCATGTCTTGATCCTCATCAAGCGATTTAGAGAACAACTTGCAATAGATTGATGGTACCGTGCTAGGTGATAATAACACCAACACTATATCAAGCTTTCCCAACACAATTTGGTGCATGCTGGGCAATTACAACACACCTCAGTCCCTCAGTTTATATTCATACATGATGATATCATTCCACAACTTAATACCTTAAATATGAAGGATGATGTTGATACTGCAACGGGATTCTTGGACATTCCACCATATGTTACCATGGTTCCTCCCTGCCTGAAACCATAAATTTGTCACATTTCAGAGGGAACAAGATTAGAAGAGAAATAAGTACTGAAAAATTTGTTATAATCTAGCATTTCTTGTCGCACCTTAAGAATTTAAGAACCAAAGATGCAGCATTTCCACCAACACAGTTAAATCCCAAAGCTGGTTCAGGAGTATTAGTCTACCACAAACATTATGGAATGGTTAATAAGAGAAAAAACCTATTTTAGATAGCAGTTCTGAAGCAGAGCAGTAACCACAAAATTAGGATATATGATACCAGCAGACTCTTGACATTTTTCACTTCTAGTTGGCTCTCTGTATATACTTCATGAGCACCAAGTCTCTTTAGTTTTTCTTTTGCTTCATATGATCCAGCCCTACAACAAGCATAAAATAATAAACGCAAGTTTAATCTTTGTTCAAACTTTACATGTGAGAATAGTAGGAACAATGAGTTGCCTAAAACTGTAGGGGTTTATTTGATTGACAACCCTAATGAATGTCCCCAAGAAGTAAAGGGTAGTTTCACCGAATTTTTTTGCTAGTTTTTTTGTGAAGGATACTGAACTGAAAGAAAATAATGATTGGTCTTGTATGTGTGGGTGAATGTGCGACTTGATTCACTTTTTAGTGCAATTTCATGACCTTAAAATGCTTCATCTTGTTCTATCCTCCTGGTCCACAAAAGGATGCAATTTCCAAATGTTCACCTGCTTCACACATTCCCTTATTACCCATTTTACTTATGCTTATTCTGTTTCTACAGGAATTTTAGAAAAAACATAATAGATAAACAAAGGGGTTGTGCAAAAGTTCTTTAAAGTTTCAAGTTACCCTTAGGCCTTGCCTAATGGACCCATCTTAAGTAAGTAGTTTTCTTTAAATAGGCAATAATGAAACAGGTAAACTGATATTGGACAGAAACTAGAGCGTCTTAGTTCTGGGGGGGCAAAAGTGTCATACATTGGCCAGCTGAAGTACCATATCAATTCATCCTCATATGAGTTGTTCAGTAATAACATGTTATGGATTTGTGAATGATGTTATGTTTAGCTGGAGTAGCCAGGGAGGCATAGGAGGAAAAGCAATAAAAATATCTCACTTCCATTTCCTTTTTAACACAAGTTCTTTCACTTTTCTCGTAATTCCTAACCTCCAATCAAAATAACCCATATTCTATATTTCTTATCACATTGTCAGCAAAATAGAAGGTTGTTATCGTTAATTTCACTCCTTATATTAATAATTCAATTAAAGATTTGAGATATGAACCGTAACTGTTCGTCAGCCAAATAAGCAATAATGTGGAATGGAGAAAATAAACAGAAAAATTAGCACAGAAGCATTATGAAAGAAGATGATATGTTACCATAGCATACTAAATTAAGTGAATAATTTCTTAGTTCTTCAATATCTAATGAGCACCTGTCTCTTATAATATTAATGCTATTGATCCCACGAATTCGAGCAAGCTGAATGATGCACTGTCCAACAATGCTTGTGGCACCGTTTTGCACAATAGAATCTCCTATTCAGATAAAATTTAGTTGGGAGAAATAGGTGAAATCAAACATTAAAAAGAAAAGAAGTAAGAAATGGAACATACCTGGTTTTAGATCCACAAAGTCCTCGAGCATTCTTAAGGCAGTCAAAGGGTTAACAATAATTGTAGCAGCATATTCCATTGGTGTTTTCCTATCAACTTTGTGCCACACACTCTGTTCTTTTACTATGAATGTCTGCCATGTCCCTAAGAATAACAAACTTCTAGTTATTTTCATATACATTTCTCAATGAAAAACCAGACATAGAGTTCAATGTTTACAATTTTATGCATGAGGTGTCACACGAAACTGCAAAAGACTATTACATCTCTTATATTTCATTGTTTGAATAACGTGATTATCAGAAACATTATCGAATGTGAACTATGAGAATCTAATGAACAACACGAATGAAGAAAATTATGGAGATAAACTCAACTGGAGAAATACACTCAACTCAGGAGATATTAAAACAACAAGAAGTAAACAGAGTACCAAAACTTGGTGGACATGGAATAACCCAATCACCAGGAGAAAGACCCTTCACTGAAGATCCCAAAGAGTGTACCTCTCCAACCCCCTCGTGACCACCAACTGCCGGAACCTGTGGCCTTACAGGGTACACACCTAAAACATCATTAAGCAATGAATCATAAAAGTAAACTGTAATTCTGAGATTGATGCAACACAAATATACGAAATTTATAAATATGTGCATTTCTAACATGTATATGTAGTGCTTGAACAAAAAAAATTCCTATTTAACAATTTCCTCCTGACTAGAGAAGAAATTCAAGGTAGAAATGAGAGGACCTAATAAAACAGGGGATACAATGTCCACTATCATGAAAATAACAAGAAACAAACAGAAGGAGCTTAATTTAGTATATAACTACGTAATCAAACTACTCACGAACTAAATCAAGTGAGTACTATTGTGTGTTGATTCTGCTCGTTTAATTTATTGAACTTTAAATTGAGGCTCAAGTTTGGTTTGTTTTCAAATCGACAAAGTCGACCTGGTTATTTTTCGAGTCGAGCTCGAATCGATCCCAAATCGTTTGATTTACTTTACAACCGCAGATTAGGTGGAACGACTATGAGATGGCAAGTATGATCACGGGCACAAGTAGGTAGTAAATTGGAGGTACATGGTCCCCCAATTTGTTCTTTTGGTCATGCTTTATGTTAGTATATGTTTTTAAGTACGGTAACCATGAAGTATTAGCTTCCTCAAAGGGGAAAGAAAATATATTGATTCTCACAATATCAAAATCATGTAAATGAGCTCCAGCAAATTAGAACTGCATACATATGTTTATATGTTTTATTTTTGTCTGTCTCTGAGTGTAGATATATGTATGTACAATATACCAAAGACATGTCTAGATTGTCTATAGTCAAGTCAGCCATGGTGATGCTTTATTTCATTTTCTAACTATTGGCTGGATGGTTGAGATAGAAGACCAGGCATTGGTGCGGCCAATGTAGTCATTACATTGTGCATCCACTCAACTGTTGGATAAATGGTTCAATCAATAGTTTCGACTTCGCTATCTCTACCACTTTCAAAGGATAATCTTATATTACATGCTCGTGTGCACGCACACACACACATATTGTTAGTTTCCAATTCTACTGTTAAGGTAAGAAAGTTCATCTCTCACAGTCCACCCGAAAATAAAAGGGAGCAATTAAAATTTTTCATAACAGCAACACTGAGTAGTGGAAGAGAGAAAGGCAACACAGACACCCTGTGAAGACAGATTGATAGGTAAAAACTCACAAACAAAGTACCTTCCTCCTTCGTTCACCACTCACTCACTCCTTGCCCTTCCCCTTCCAATGACCCCCTTCCCATCCTCTGTAATCCCTCCCCTCGCCCCACAAACCCAAATCCTCCGTCGACCTCCTCCCCCATTTGTTCTGTGGGTACAAAATTGGGTTACAGGACAGAGCAAACCAACGATTGCAAACTGCATCTGAAGCAAAAGAGAGATTTTAAGGGTGTCCTAGAACTTGATTTGATCAACTCTTATCTTTTTGTGTCATTTGGAGCAATTATTTTCTTACATAATCAAGTGACACTTCAATACAAAATTTCAATCTTTCAAATCCAACATTTAGCTACATAGTGCGGCAGAAGAAAGACTAGAAATTAGGAATACAAATCTTCACTGGTCTTCCCCTACACAGTAAGGCAACAAGCTTTAGAAGTTCGTAACTTGCACATTGTTCATCTTTCTGTAGATGTTGAGGGATTTAACTCATTCTAATGAATCTAATTCATAGCAACTGATATCATCCATATTGACACCATAAACTGTGCATCAAAATTTTACCACTATATAACCATTTCACAGTACCAGACAAAACCTCTCCCAGTCTCTCATCAGTCAATAAATGAAACCAAAATATTATACAAACGTTAGTAGGAGAATCATGAAATGGAATGACATTCAGAGGGGAAGGAACCTTCGATTCTGTTGATGTCAGATGGATTAATAGGAGCAGCTAGCATTTTAACACAAACATCATTCTCTCCAATTTTAACCGGTGGCAGGTCTACAATTCTGCACCCAAATATCATTCAACCGCATATAATTCCGCAATTATAAGTACTTCAAATACATTTCAGCACTATAAATTACTTATTGAAAAAAAAAGAAGAAGAAGAGAAAGAATGAGAGAGAGACTTGGTTACAGAATCAGGAGGACCCTGTTGTTCATAGACGACGGCGGTGGACGACGGCGACATGGTGGCTGAGAAAGCTCTAACGGTAAAATTAAGAAGAGCAGTACTACGATGGTGGAGTATGGAGGAGTGTTGTGAGAGTATTGATGAAAATCCATGGAATGGTTTTAGGGTTAGAGATCTTAAGGACGCCATAACTAGGGTTCAAATCAGAAGAGTACAAATGTTGCAGTAGAAATCAATAATGCGCTCGGAAGATGAGAAACCGGCGTGCGGAGTATTCTCAAAATATCTAAATATATTTTTTAACTGAAAAAGAAGAGCAAGTAGAAGTTCAATTTTAACTTAAAAATTTATCTTTTAAAATTAAATATATTTTTTCTATATTATAAGCAGTGTTCTAAAGTTATTATAATAATTTTATTATTTGCCTAAGAAATAACTTTTATAAAAGTGGCTCCAAAATAGGTCCGGAAAAAATACAAAGAATAGATAACTAGTTAGTTGGTAATAATTTTTTTTTGATACTGTTGGAAGTTTCCTACAATGTTTTCATACTCGATCGGATTGAATGAAAAGTTGTTGGACCGATGGATTACTGATAATGACAAGCCGATGTATTGAATAAATGGATATTCTAAATTAGATAGTTTAAACTAAGTTTAACGGGAATGGGAGATTTTGATCTCAGAGCATTGCAGAGCATTCTCTATACCATGCGGACACTGCCTCGATGGTTTATACCACCAAAAAAAAAAGAAAAGAAAGAAAAAATTGAGAAGGGTTTGAAAACATTGCTTGCTTATAATTGTGATAAATTATTGAAAAAGATTGTAGTCTATATGTTACAGCAATTACTATATACTTGTATATAAAAAGGCAAACGGATATCTTATCTAAAATTTCCGAAATAAGTGTCTAAATTAATTCTATAATCGTTCTAACTCAGTTCAACATTCAATAAAATCGATCCTGAACGAGTTACGAAAAACCAAATCAAACCCAAATAATCAAAATCTTATCCAAAAAAATTCTCCAACTTATGTTAATTTGGTTATACATCACTTATCACTTTTCCAATTAAAATTTAATTTGTAATTAACTATAAGTCTTATGTAATAAAAGTATATTTAGAGTTTTAAAATTTTTAACTTTTTATTGTAATAAAATTTTATTAAAAAGTATACAAAATAATGATAACAAATATTTATATAAATTATAAATAATTTAATTTTTAAAATTAGCTTATACAAATATATAACTATAAAAAAAAATAGAATATGTGCTTGGAATTGGTAATAAAACTAGTTAGGATAATTATTACTCTCTCGTTCCATAAAAATATGACTTTTGACAAATATTAATATTATATGTTTAATTAAGAATTATATATAAAATAATAAGTTTTTTTTATGAATGTTAATGTAACGCGGAAATGATATTACATAAAGTAATGCAATCTAACAGGGTACATTATGTAGTCTACTAACAGATATGGTTATGCACTCTTTTCCGAAATTGAAATATATGGTAGCTATCTGGCTAATATTCACTGCATTAAGATTTGATAAGTGAGTGTTAAACAGGCATCCTGTTAGTCTCATGTCTTCACCAACTTAAACTTAAGACTTCCCTCTAGGTACAGTTATGTTATGTGAATAGTCTGTCGACTTTCATTTGGTAATTTTGATTGTTGACACCCTTCATCTCAGTTCCATGTTAACTTTGTAACTGTAATTGCCTTAGGCTTTGTCTTGTTGCAGAAATAGTTTGTGCAAATTAATAATGGTTATTTTTATCTCTAATTTTGGAGCGGAATGAGTATTTGTTTGAGAATTTACACCGTTTTGGCAATGACAGTTGAGAGTTGACACCTTTGTTTTTGTTTTAATTAGGACTCACTATGAATTTTAATATCTTATGAGTACTATATATAATCATCTTAATTGTATCAATCATGTTGATCACGTAAAATTTTCAATTAGAAGTGTAGGGAGTTAGAGATAACTGCTAGTTAGTTTCTTCTCGGTCTACTATCTTATATTCCATATTGCTAAATTAAGCAGCAGATATATGTAGATTGATCGAGAGATATAACATGGCAGAATGAAATGAAAATATTTATCCAAGGAATAGTAGCTTTAGCAAATCAAAAAATATGAAGTAATTACTCTACAAAAGAACACCATATCTTCTGTACTTTTAATTCGATCTTTTCTAACCAGTTAATATGTCAACACTCTCTAGGTAGGGTAAGCCAAGTAGCAGTTCCATGTCTTGTTCCAATTGCTCATCAGCAGCATTCAACTCCTCATCCTCTAATTCCTCCGGCAGTTCATTCAAATCCATGAATTCTACTTCCCACTTCCCCCACAAAATCTGATCTAAATTGATTCCTGTGGAGCAACATTCAAATCCAACTTCACCCTTTTCTCCCTTCCCCTTGCAGCAGCCGCCATTGCATCTTTGTCTTCGTCTTCGTCGTCACTAGGCTTCTCATTCAGATCCGGCGTTGTCCTTTTCTGTCCTCTCCTCGAGCTCCTCATCGCTTCTTCTTTCAACTCCGCCATCATCCACCGCTCCTCCACCCTGACTATATCATCCTCTTCATCATCCCACCCCACAAATTCCTCATTCAAATCCACCTCAAGAGCCTCTCGATGTTGTTGGGGTGGATTCATCAGTTTTTCTGAGACAGCAAACGGCCCGCGTAGACGAAGAACAGAGAATGGCATTACTCCAAGTTGTGCTAACACCATGTCCTCTGACTGCAGCCCCTCCATTAATGGCTTCTCATTCTTGTCATCTCCCATCAACAAAGACAACTTCTGAAGTTGAATTGGCCCCACAAAATCCTCTGCAATCATCAGTTTGAGTTCTTTCAAGGTTGTGGAAGTGATATCCACATCAAGATTGAGGGTTATATTACTGTTTTGACTTGTAACACAAACCATGATGGATGATACTTTCTCTAGCTCGAGAACAAGAACGAAAAAACAAAGAAATTGAAAATTTGAGAGCAGAAAACAAGAAATCGAATAATCTCTGATGGAGTTGAAACAATTGATTAAGAATATGAAGTGGGGTTTGAGGGAGAGTACTTGGTCAAATATATATATATGTCGACGATATAATTTCTCCAAATCCTAGTTCGATTAGGACAATGTCTTCAGTATGTTGACATGGGTCACACTTTGGAGTATCTTGACGTGGGACCCACGAGGAGGATATCTTGACTTGAGGAATACGTAAGTAGATCTATGTCGATGCTGGAAGTGACAGCGTGGCAAGCAAATATGTTAACGAGATTCAGAAGCTTCTAGAAGAAGCTAGCGAGGTTTCACACTCCATTTCCAACATGATTGTGCACTCTGTGTTTTGTTTTGTTGCTATGATGGTGAACGTAATTGGGAGAATGTAGTATGATAAGATGAATATGGGACTTCTATGATATCTATCAAAATTTGTCTGATGAAAGCAATCGAGTTCAATCAGCATAATTTGTCAAACTCGAGTTTGTTTTTAGTTTTAATCATTGGATATACTTTAATCGTTTGGCAAATTTGGACATATTTAATTATGTGATGATTGAAATTATATATTCAGTACGCTTATGATCAATGTCAAGCATCATCTGCATACCAAAATACGGCCATAACACATAACTGATTCTAACCTTTTTTTTTTTCTAACTTCAAAAGATTAACACCATCGTTATGTGTTCGTGTACGTGTTAAAGTATGAACACTAATGTAATGATACTAATTAAAATTATTTGATACCACAATATTTATTATAACATAAATCGTAATTATATATTTTTGTTATTATATTTATTTTAAGATTTGAGTGTTGTGAATTTGAAAATAAATTTAATAATAAATATTTAAAATTACGATTTTTGTTGTAATATATATTGTGGCTTAGAACAAAACTCATTATGTTTTATTGTTCATACGGTAAGACCCACCCATTTTTCTGTCTCGCATTGAAAAAATGAGAATTAATTAGTTAGCTTGTATATATAAAGTTCTGAATCAGCTATTAAGTATGCTAAAATTGTTTATGGTAGATACAGATACACCGTAAAATAAATTATTAAATTCTACATTTTTTTGTTTTAAAATTAGATATATATTTTTATTTTTAAATTATAAAAAGTAATGAGATTCCTTAAATATCATTGTATAATTTCACTATTTCAATTAACTCTAATACACCCACTATTTTGTGATATTTACCATAACTTTCACTACTACTAAACAACATCATAATAACAATATATTTGAAATATAAAAATTATTTTTTAAAATCGTTATTTTAAAAATGTATTTTTAATTTTAAAACGAACGGAGTAATAATTATCATGGTGTATCATAAATACTTGGAAGAAACGATTCTTTCTTTTTGAAATTAAATATCTTCCATTTCCCCCTCTCATTTTTTTTCCAAAGAGATTCTTATATTTATCTTTTAACATGAATAATAGTTCCACCGTTAGCATCTCAAAATTTTAACGGGCAAATTCCAGATGGGTGTGCCTAAGAGGTTAAAATTCCTTAACAACTTCGTATATTTCTTATTCATCCCAAACAGTACTTTTAAAGAGAAAATATTTATATTATTCTTGTATTTTTGTCTGAGTGACTATTTGTATACAGTGAATTATTATTTATAGACAAAGTGTTACTCCCTTCGTTCATTTTATTTGATAAACTTTTTATTTTGAGATGTCTAAAAATCTTGATAAAGTAATTAGTTGAAAAAATTATTATATTGTTAATTTACTAAATTACTCTTTATTAAAAGGTAAAGCATTTAAATTGGGTTTTATTAAAGGGTATATTTAGAAAGTAATGACATTCTATCATTACAATCATTGCAAGGATACAATTTTCTTAATCCAAGTGCAAAAATATTTTATCAAATAAAATGAGACAGATGAATATTATTTTGGTTACTGTTAATATTGTTCCTTTTAATGTTAATATTTAAGAGAATGACATTAAGTTAGTTAAAAAAACATCTAAAATTATTTCAAACAAAAAAGAGGATGGGAAGAAAATTTAAATAACTAATATTAACACTAACATTATTCATCATGTATTGTTATTATTTTTAAATGACTATTTGTAATAATGACAATTAATTAATCAAAAAAAATTATATAAACGTATTCCAAACGAAAAGGAAAAAAGAAGACAAAGAAGTGACAAATATTTATAATAACATTGTTCACCATAATATTTTATAGACAGTAACATCACTTGTGTTACTATTTATTTTTAATTATATTCTTCAATAGAATCACATCTAATTGATTCAAACAACAACAAGCATATATATATTTTATAAATCTATCAGATCTCTTAGGTAGAAATATAAAAAAGTTGAAGAACAATTTCAATCATAACAATAAAATTTACAAAACTGTAACTTTAGCAGTAAAAGTTGCTATATATCTGTTTATATCACTATTTCAAAAACTAACGCTAACAATGGACAAAAAAGGTAACTTGATGGAGGAGACGAAAATGGAGAATCGCCGACAACGAATAAGGAGGTCAATGATGATGGCGGCAATCGAGGAGGTCGGTGGAGGAGATGACAATGGAGTAATTGTTGAAGAAACAAGCCGGCGACGGCCGAGAAATCAACAATAACTGATAAATCGGTGATGACCGAGATACTATGGAGGATGTGGCAATCAATGTTCAGATTAGTAAGCAATATGTTTATATTTGAAAACAATAAGTGTAGATTTGAAAAATAAGTTCAAATTTGAGATTTTTTTCATACCGGAGATGGTGATTTGTTGGTGGTGTAGTGATAACAGTGGAGATGATTGAAGAATGTAAATAATGGTGGAGGAAGATGACAATGATGGTAGAAGATTGTACTGATATAGAGAATTAGATTGAAGATATAGGAGAGCCGCTAGGGGAAAGAGAATAAGATGAAAAAGGGCATATTTGGTATTTTTTTAAAATAAACACTCTTAGGGAAACTTTAAAAAAAAAAAAAAAAAAAAACAGAGAGAGAGAGACGTTGCTAAGGATTTTTTTCCCCTTCCCTGTATCGGCTTGGCATTTTCTGCTTTTTAACTCGATCTCCACGGCAAGGTAAACAACATTTTCATACAATTTGAGTATAATCAGAGTGTTTGATTGTGAATGCTAAAGATGTAGAAAATATTTTGTTGATAACACCTTTTTTTAGAAAATGAGCAACATTTGTTAATAGTACTTTTTCTAAAAATGAGTAATATACTAATATAGTCATGATTACCTCTTCGAAATTGTTAAAAAAAATAAACTTTAAACTTTAATTGATGAATTTTATTTATCAATTATTTGAAAATTTTTAACTTGGAATTTTCTTACAGAAAATAACCCAATTCAAACAAAAAGGATACGTTTAAGTTATAATGTACTCCATTACTACAATTTAAATTATACATAAATACAAATCTCAAACTTATGATTTTCAATTATTTATGTTTAAAAATCACTATTTCCCATACATCTTAAATTTGTTTTATGAATATAATATTCTATTGTCTAAAAACCCACGTATTCACAAAAATTATCTTATGGTGTTATATTTTTGTAAAAATATATCTTTTATTAATTACATTAACGATAATATTCTATTTTCAATTTATTAAGTCAACCTTTTTCGTGAACGGTAATACATCACGTCTGTGAGTATGCCACGCGTCCATCAAAGGATATCCAAGATCATTCATTCAGATTCGCAGCTCAACACCCACCGTGCATTTGATTTTGTCCACGTCAACCCCATCCAATGGCTCAAACTCCATCCACGTCGGATACCTCGGTCCCACCTTAAGACACGCACTCACCCGGACTTCATCACTACTTCCACGTCAGCACCCTTCCTCAAAAAATATCTTCTCTCTCGTTTTGTCTTTCTCCACCTTCTCTCTCTTCAAACTTTTTATCTTCTCCATTTTGCAAACAGAGTTCAGGGTTTTGCTCTGAAAATATTGAGAAATCGCAGTTAAATTCAATGAGAATAAACATGTTTTTGTTTCGAGGATTATGATTGTGCAGATTAACGGACTTCTGATCTGGTTTTCTTTTTTGTTTGCGTGGTAATTTTTGCTTTGAGTAGAGCTCATCAATGGCTGATCGATCGGTTCTACTTAATTGAGAGCTGAAAGGTATGGTGAGGAATTCTCTATTAGTGATTCTGTGCATCTAGACTCTTGAAATTAAGTTCAACTGCTAGATTAGTGCTAGATTATTGTTCATGTATATGTATATATATATATATGTATGTATACGCGCATAAAACATTCAGTTCGTGAGAAAGATATGAGTTTATGAGTACCATTAATGCTATTTTTTTTTTGTAAAAAAGACAAGTAAATTCCTGTCTTTTTTAAGAAATTATGAAACCTTTTTAAATTGTGTTTCTATATATATATTTGTGTTAATAAGAAGTTAATAACGGTTATTGAATCATAATCTTGCAGATTAAGATGTATATAGAGATTGATTGTTTTTGTCAGATTAATTTTAGGTTTAGGTACTTTGAAACCATGCTTTACATTCTGATTTTGGTTTAAGGAAAGGAAACTGAGGGTTCTGGATTGATTGTTTCTGGGAAGATATCAGTTGTTGATCATTTTTCTATGAACTATATGTGCTCCTGTTATTTACCTTTTAATGCTTTAATTGTTTAACAACTATCTTTGGTTTGGAGTAACGGTGCATTTTTGTTTTCAGGATTTTGTTTCTGAATTTTGCTATCACTATTTTGGATGGTGAAAATGCACCTGATTCATCTAGTGTTTTGCTCAAAGATAGTCTCTTTTAATCTGGTTAATGGAAATAATTCCGATGGACAATGACGATACTCGTGATAAAGGGTTGTTGAAGAAAGGGGATAGTTCCTGGGATGAAGTGAAGAGAGTTAAAAATGTAGTTGTGGGTGGGGTTAAAGGTTTAGGCTCATCTGACGAAGTTGATTTAAACAACAATGATAGTACGGAACAAAGTGATAGTGGGTTGGAAGTGGGATATAACGTCCTGGAGAAACATCAACCTCAAGGGTCCGCAATACAATGGGAAGACTTTCTTCCTAAAAGGTCACTGAAGGTTATGCTTGTTGAAGATGATGATTCAACACGTCATGTTGTTAGTGCTTTGTTACGGAACTGTAGCTATGAAGGTTAGTAATCATGGTCAATTCTACCATTTATCTCATTGGACTATCTTCAGCAAATATATCATCGTGTTTTAAAGTGCATGAACTTAAGTCTCTAGTCTATCAGACTTCTCTACACTAACATTTATTTCAAATATGGTTGTTGATTTAGCAATTGGCCAAGGACAAATACTTTCTCTGTCCAGTCTTAATTTTATATGTATCGTCAATTCTATATTCTAGAGTGACATACTTTTTCACTGTCTATGTGGATGAGAGATTGTCTTTATCCATTTGAACTATAGCTCACAAAGGTCGCTGCAGTGGGCGATGGAGGGGGAGTGAGATCAAGGAGATAGTGTTAATAAATGACACAATAACTACTGATCGCGTTAGATTTCTTAAAGAGAATTTGGTGGCCAGATTCCATTCGTAAAGATCGGTGAAACATCTCTTTTGTTTCTTACTTGTTTGTGCTCAAAGTGGATTTTGCTTAGTGTTACCTAATTTGCAATGTTGTAGAGTATGCTGTACAGATACGGCTTCTCTTTTCATTAAATTTTGAATATGTATGTCAGGGGAAGATACTTAGTTGGTATGTTACTTGTGTTCACAATACTTTTAGGTTTGGTTTGTTTTCAATAAATGCGCAAGCACAACCGTTTTTAGAAAAAATATTAGCTCAAATGTGATCTTTGAGCATTTAAACTATTATATGATATTTAATATTTGTCCACATGGAGCTAGAAAACAATAACATATTTGGGTATGTTAAATATAGAGGATTGATATGTAAAAGTACCTTAATTGGATATGCAAGTACTAATACAGAATTTGCTAGACTAATTAAAGTATTTGGTAACACTAGTTTTGCAAAACAAAAAGAGTATTAGACATTGCTTTTATGTTTCTCTCTCCTAATTCCCACCACCACCACCACCACCAAAAAATAAAAAGATAATAAGAAGTTTAAATATGGGATACAAACAAAAGTTTGAGTACAAACTAGTTATTGAAGTAACTAAATGTTTTCCGAGGGCATAATTTTTTATCTATGTTTATCCCTGTAATTGATGAGTGAATAAGTAATTTTTAGTTGATAGCAGTGGCAGGACAAAGTAATTGTGATTTGAGAATATTGTGTCATTTTATATAGTCATTACGGGAAGTAAGAATCTATCATCCCACTTTCTTTTACCATTTTTGTGAATCAATCTGTTTACAAGTGAAACAATTTTGAGTTAAAAATAAAAATTAACTAGTTATCCATGTAAATGGTTGTATCCTAAGGTATAATCTTTATTTTTGTCAAACCTTCTATTAGTAGCACAACAAAGTACCTATGATAAGAATATCGCATCATATTATGCAACCACTACAAGAAGTAAGATACTTCTCCTGTGGAAATTTTTAGTACTATTGAGATTATTTATGTGGACCAATTTATTTAGCCAATAATGAAACTGTCTTGTGGATAAAGTAAGGGCTTGTTCGGGAGCAAAAGAACTCTAAATTGACTTATTTGTGAAAATTATAAATGATGCAAATTGTACATTGTAGCTAATAAGCACTTAGTTGTAACTTATAAGTAAAAGTGTTTCTATCACCGGTCGGACTTATAAGTCAAAAATTGGAGTTTAACAAGTTGTAAAAATACTTGGTTGATAACGAGTATAAGTTAAAATAAATTACATGATTGCATAGTAGGATATTACTAAAGAAACAAATTGGTGGTAGCGGGGGCTGTGGCGGGGTCGGTAAGGGGAGAATAATGGCGACAAGCCGAAAATGGTGTTGGGTGGAGGAAAGGAAAAGTGAGGGGTAATATGTTATGAAGCTGGACTTATGATGGTCATTATATTTGGTCAAAATACTTATTTAGAATGACTTAAAAGTCCTTATTTAGAAAGTAGATCTTTTTAGCTTAAAGAATAATTTAAATACGCCATACACGAACTCTTTAATATTGTAAAATTTTACTTAAAATTGATTTGACTAACTTGTAAATCAATCCTGAACACCCCTAAAGTATTGGAATTAGCGGTGTATAATGATAAGACTGACAACAAATTCTCCAGTTATGTTTCTTGTATGTATTTATTACTAACTCTGTAGTCATCAAATTTTAAAATTTTAGTCCCAGAAATTATTTTAATTAAGGAGCTGACCGAATTAGTTTGGGATTAACACTAGTGTTGATGATTCCTACCTATTAAGGTGTTTGTCATAAATTTTCTTCAAACCTCAACAACCTTTAGAGAAAATATTATGTTAAATGTATATAAATATCAAATAATACAACAATTAATTGAAATGAGTTTGAGTGATGAACCAACAAAGAATGAGAAAACAATGGTGGTTGCTCTGGATCTAATAAGACTAATATGGATCACAAAAAAAAAAAAAAAAAATACTGTAAAATCACCAAGAACACCATATTATTGCTAAAAAAATGAGCATCCGAGTTTCACCTTCATGTTTTGACCTATCTTCTGCAGTATCACCCTTTGATCTTGTATCTCATTCATAAATCTACTTTTAGCTTCTTCTACCCTGATTAGTTTTGGTTTCTTCCTATAACTAAATCTGTATAAATTCGGTACTATACCTTATTTTCTTTTCCAGTTTTTGCTTTGAGTTTCGTAGTATCGTGTGGAGCAAACTTATTATTTGTGCAATTTGATGTGCTAGCATCATTATGTCCTTACTAATGCAAATCCGTTGCTTTGCCACTTCCTTAGCATATGTGGCATGACAAGACAATACATTTAATCACCTGTTATGGATAATATTCAGCCTTTCAAAGTTATTGATGGTAATGTTCGCGTAATAGTTACACTACATTATTATATAGGTGGTATAGGTATTTACTTTATTATGTATAGATAGGAACTATGAAGTAATAACATGTTTTCTAGTGGTCTATTTGATCTGTGCATTATTAACAATCTCAATAAAACCAGGCCGTGAAGCTTTCACCTTTCCTAGGGGATTTTATGTATTAACGTTCCAATCTTTTAGAAAGAACCACAAAATAATTGGACCAGACATGCATAGGTAGCTTGACTGCCTTACTGGTTAATGAAACACAAGTTGGATATTTATAGGCTTATATTCCCACCAACTTGATCCACATTAGCTATTGTTAAATCTGCTAGACAATAGATCTTTCTTATCGTGAATTAGACCTGCTACCAGTGTCAGCTTATCCGTCAGTTGTGACCATGTCTGCCACTCAGGTGAAACCCATTAAATAAGTTTACGTACCTGATGAGGCGCTACAGACAACTACATGAGGGGGAAGCCATCGTAGAATTTTTGCCCTTTGGTTAAAGATTGTGATTTAACTGATTATGAATGAAAGTTATGACTATAAGTCTTCAGTTGGGATAAGTGTTAGTCTGCTACCTAATAGGTTAGTTATGTAGCCTCACAATCAACTTAAAAATTAATTTTTTAAAAAAATAAATAAAAATAAAAATGAGAGAAGATATGAAGAAGTCAAAAACAGAAAGTGTGTTATTGTACTTCTTGGTTACAATATAGGCTACACAACTCACAACCACTAACTATGATCTTTCACATACCTCTAATTTCGGTTCTGATACTGGCAGTTGTTGCTGTTGCAAATGGTCTTCAAGCCTGGAAAATCTTAGAGGATATGACTAATCATATTGATCTCATCCTGACTGAGGTAGCCATGCCTATTCTATCAGGAATTGGTCTTTTGTGCAAGATAATGAGCCACAAAACTTTCAAGAATATTCCCGTGATTAGTGAGTATTTCCAACTTGTGATTTTAGAATTGACTTTCTTGAATGTTCAAGGTTACTTCTTACATTGTGATTCTTCATAATGCCAGTAACTACCATAATTTCGTATGCGTTTTTTGCAGTGATGTCATCACATGATTCGATGGGGTTAGTCTTTAGGTGCCTTTCAAAGGGTGCTGTGGATTTTTTAGTGAAACCTATTAGAAAGAATGAACTGAAAAATCTTTGGCAGCATATTTGGAGGAGATGCCATAGTGTGAGTTTGTCTATATCATATTGCTTTATGATTGGACTAAAATATCACAGAAGAATGCTAGATATTGTCTTAATTTGAGTTTATGTCAAGCATCTACCCGTTCAAGGTTTCCGGGCAATTGCCATATACTAGAAATTGATTTTGAATGAAATAGAATTTTGTTTGCCTAAATTTAACATTGTTATCTGGCATTCGCTACGTATCATCATTTGTCTCGAGTCTAGACTCTAGAATAGATGCATATGTATGTATGTACTTCCATCAATTACAATTGATTAATTTCTCATGTTGTTTCAGTCCAGTGGTAGCGGGAGTGAAAGTGGCACGCAGACCAAAACTTGTGCAAAGTCAAAAAATAATGATGAGTATGGAAACAACACAGGTAGCAGTTATGAACGTGAGAATGGGAGCATTGATTTGAGTATTCAGGATGGAAGTGATAACGGAAGTGGTACACAGGTAATTATATCTTCGTAGATGAGTAAAAATTTGTTTAATGCAACATTTTAGTATAATTCACTGGTTAGCTTGTTTATTAATTAGAGTAGAAGTACTTCCAAAAACTTGGTTCGCTTGAAAGTAGATTAAGTTCCAAATTTTGGTAGCTTTGATTACAGCTTGGATTGACATATGTTAATTAATGTATACTAGTGATTGTTGAATTTGTATAATAGCTAAGTGTTTCATAAATTAATACTCTGTATAATAATATTGTTGAAGATGGCACTTACTCAAACTTATCTTATGCTATTAAGCCCTTTTCTTTTTTGATTACGTACATATCTTTTAATAAATGTTCGGCAAGTTTACCATGACCCCTGAAAGTTTTGAAAATTCTGCGTACAACTTGTAATTTTTTGGCTTCTCTCTGGCAATTGAAAAAGTGAATAATTTTCTTCCAAGTTGACTTCCAGTTAGTGCAGAGGTAAAAGTAAGTGTAGGCTCAACTCTTTTGTTGCTTAAGGTGAACGCATTGTGAGTGTTGATGCTTGTGGATACCTTATTAATTCAAAAGATTTCTATTTGAGAACTATTGCATGAAATATAGCAAAATTCCTGAATCAGAAACAGGAAAATAAAACCAATGAAGAAAACAAAGGCTTGCTGAAGCTAGACATCGTGTTCTGAGAGGATATTATCAATTATATGAACTGTTCTTTAGTAGAGGACAATTTTTTCTGTCGCTATATATAGTTTGAACTGTTTTTGTTGTTTAAAAAACTAACATGTGACTACATCAATTTTATAACTATATGACCGGTTATGCTTCCCTTTTTGCAGAGTTCTTGGACAAAAAGAGCAGCTCATGTTGACAGTCCCCAACAACTATCTGATCAATTGGCCGATACTCCTGATAGTACTTGTGCCCAGGTCATCGACACAAAGACTGAGTTATCTAACAGCCATTGGTCACAAGCTACTGAAACGAAGGAATTGAAAGAACAAGATATGAAACTAGGTAACTCTCCAAACTAATCTTTGATAGATGACGTGATCTGGATCCTAGTTTCATGGTTAGACAATAGACAATAGTATAACACTGCTCCTGCATATTATTTGTTAGACACCATTGCAATGGGAATAGACTTGGAATTGTGCATATCTAAATTTCCGGAGACAATTCGTGAACGTCTACAGAAAGGTTCAAGTCATCCAACTACCGATAAGCAGGATAATCTATCCAAACAAGACAATCTTCTGATTCAGAACGAACAGCTGGTGTACAAAAGTGAACCTACAATCTGCGAGCAGATGAACCATTCTGTAAAATTATATAGATTAATGGCCAATAGTGCCCATGGACAGATGGAAAATCAAGTCATTGAGCCTCCCACTGCCATTTCTGATGTCTCGCGAAACAAACTCAAAGCTAGTTCCGACTTTGGAGAACTGCCATCACTTGAACCAACTTTGAAAGGAGAAAGAGGTGCAGGAAATGTGAGAACTACCATGCATGATGGAACTAATGTTTTGAGACATTCAGACCTATCTGCTTTCTCAAAGTAAGAATGAAAGTTATGGATTAATTGATTTGCTCTAATGAAACAGGTTTATTTACAGTGTTCTCTTTTTTAATTACTTTGCAGATACAACAGTGCTTCTTCTGCTAAGGTAAATGTCCAGAGAGTTCGGGTAGTGGAAACCTCTACACATCATTGTGTGCCACATCATACAACAGATATTCATGGTTGCCTTCAATTATAATGACTTAGAAATAGATGAACTGATCTAGTATTATCCTTTATTATTTATACAAGCGATATTCCTCTGTATCTTGATAAATTGGAGTTTGTAATGATAGTGCAGTTTTAATGGGAGAAGATTGTGCAGGTCTAATAATTTCAATGTTGACAGGCTCCAACAGGAGATGTTGGCAGCTGTTCTCCACTAGATAACAGCTCGGTTGCAATGAAGACAGAAACAATGCACAATTCTCTCGATCAGTCCAATGGGAGTAGCAACAACAATGGGACTTCCTGCAACTTAAAATCTGTCATGGGTTCTGTTGCTCTGAACGAAAAGTCTCAATCTGTATCGGCATTTGAATGCTTACTTTCTTCTACAGTTCAACCTGTGCAAAATGTTTATGTGGCTCCTCAGCAAACAATAGATGCAGAAACAGATGGTGTGACACTTAGCAAAGCTGAAAATGCAAGAGTCTCTGATCAACAGTTTGTCCAGCACCATCATCACCACTACCATCACTATCATCACCATGTTCATGGCACAAATCATCAATCTAAATTTGATTCCGAAGATCATTCAGTGAAGAACATGACAGCAGATGCTTCACAATGTGGTTCGTCTAATATGCTTGGAGGACCTGTTGATGGTGATGCAAGATTTCATAGTGTGAATGGGAGTGCTTCCGGGAGTAACCATGGGAGTAATGGTCAAAACAGAAGCAGCAATCTCTTGGATACTGGAGGCCCAAAAATGGAAAGTGATTATGGGGCAACTGGAAACAGTGCATTAAATGGTATTATGGGAGGAGCTAGTAGAAATGGAACTGATGAAGACAGGTTAACTCAGAGAGAGGCTGCTGTTAAAAGATTTCGTCAGAAAAGGAAAGAAAGATGCTTTGAGAAGAAGGTACTAATTAGGAATTACAACATAAAAAAAAAACCTTTTCTTCAATTTATGCTTGGAAGCTATAAAACTAACAGAAAATTTGGAACTTATTTCACTATATATTAATTCTTGCTGCAATAGCTGATAATAGAAGTATTTTGTAGCTCTGCTACTTCTACTTTAGCTGAGCCCTGTCATGGTATTCTTCACAAATCACAAGTGCATTGACTTATTAATGTCCTTGGAATATGTCTACTTTTTCTTCAATATTTGTAAACAAAATTGTTGCTGAATTTGACAAAGGTGATATACCTTTCTACTTAGGTCCGATATCATGGTAGAAAGAAGTTGGCTGAGCAGAGGCCTCGTGTAAGAGGACAGTTCGTGCGACTTACAGAGTATGATCTATTAGCTGCATAGAATAGGTTTTTCGTAGTCAAGTGTTTTAAGGATTGTACAAGAATTCAGAATAATAGTGGTTGCTACTTTTTATCAGGTCTGATCCCAAAGCAGGAATAGACAAGCAAGACCACCCTGCGTCAAAAGACAGCTCTCCCAACAATTCACAATTACACAATGTGAATGATGGTGAATGTAGATGTCCATATGAGAGTAGCAGTAGCTGTGCATGTGGGAATGGAGTATCTAGAACTATGTAATCTAGAGAATCATACTTTCTTCTGTACAAGATATATGAAGATAACTTTTAAAAGGTTGTAAACTTCTTTGGCTTGCACTCGGCTGGAATAGTGCATACTGATCTTAGGTCTTATTTGTTACTCTGGTTTCGTTACTTTGGTAACGCATATGTATATAGGAAGATGAAAACAACTGTATCCTTCGTCTTTGTTGGCTGAGGGAAGCACCAGTTTTGTTCCCTATATCATCATAGCCAGGTACTCTGGGCCTATATATCTTATAGAGTACATATATGTTCGAAATTTAATTTTAACTTTTAATTAAATCAATTTGGGTCATTTTCAAAGCTTAAGTTGATCCGGTTCATTAGTTTGAAATTCTTCAATAATTTATTTAAAATTAGCAGTACTTTGATGGATGAATTACAATTCTGTAATTCCGAATAAAACAATATCACGAGTCGATATGAATTCTAAAGAATTAAGATCTTTGTATTTTAAAATAGGGTTACGTGGAGGTGAGGGAGTAGTCCAATTGACTTGAAATATGGAGATTAAATAAGTAATTTAATATATTATTGTTGTTTAAATAAGGAGATTGTGTACCTCATCTTACCTATTCTCTTGTCGGAATCATTTTGATGCTATGGAAGATTAGAAATGGCAGATTTTCTTTCTATTTTCCATATTTTGGTAATTTTAATTCTCAACTTCGCGCTCTCGGAAACAACGTGTTGGTTCTCTTTCTGCCCGTTTTTGCTGCTTCCATTTTTTAGGTGATCTGTGATATATCGTTCGATTGTTTGATTGTTTAATAACAGCAAAGATATATGGTAATGGCCATAATGACATTTTTAACTGTTTTCATAAGCTTGTTTGCTCTTTCTTTATTTATTACTAGTCAACCCCTTCTTTATCGTCAGTATCTGCTCTCTTAATTTGTTCATTGTGTTCTTTTTGTTTTTATAATTAATTAATTATAATAATTAGGTTGTAATTTTGATATACAAACTGTTATATACTTGACGTGTAAACTTGGGCGGAAGTGTGATTTATGGATTTCAAATTGGACGTTGTAATTTTAATGGCACTTGTAAATTTAATTTTTGTTTTAAAACTAATTTGTATGTCAAAATATATACTTATATTATATAAGACCAAGATGTGAATTAGTCGTACATTTTACGCTTACATTATACTTACGTTGCATTAAGCCTATATTATATAAGACCAAGAGATGAATTACTGCTAAGTTTAGTTCAATTTTATATGCATTGTTATTTTCATTTGGAATGCTTTTTTTTTTTGGGTAAAATACTAAGGACCTATTTGATAAAACTGAAATTTAAGATCTGAAAATTAGAAGATAAGAGCTGAAGACTTAAAACCGGAGAAATTTAAATATATGTTATTTGTTGAAAATCTGAAAATTAAGAACTGAAAAATTAAAATTATTTGATAACTGTATGATAAAATATATATCTAAAAATGTCATATTTTGTAGTTTCTTTTGAGAAATTTAGAAGATACAAAAAAAAAATGCATAACATACGTTAATGCATAATCCACAACTTCACAAATTTAAAACTAATCTCTACAAAATTCAAACAGTTGTAATAACATAATGAAAATTAACTGAATCATAGTATATTAGTATTTTAATTTGTGTTGCAAACAGCTTCCAATCATAATAATTATAAAATAATTTTCTCTTTGTACCCAAAACATGTATTTCGTATTCAGTCCATAACTTTATGCATATACAACAGCTTATGTATTGGTAGGTACAAAACATTAATCGAATGTTTATGAACTACTGTCAAGTATTGGCTTTATTAAGTTCTCGTTTGCGTATTAATGTATGTCTAATTTGTGGCATAGCCAAAAAGAGATGGTGCTGAGAATTTTAAAATATAGAATATCTTGCTGTTTCACGAATGATTTTTTTCATCGAATCGATAATTTTTGGAAGAGAAAAAGTATAAATTAAAGAATTGGTTAGCTGAATTTAAGAACCTTAAAAAATTGGAATAGAGTAAGAATGATTATAGTCGCATGGAGCGGAAGAAGAAGGAATATTGTTACTTAAGGTTTGACAGTCAATATCTCCCTCTCTTTTTTACGCCAATTGGCTTAGCGGCTTAACGTTTTAGCAGCTTAATGTTTTAAGAATTAAGTCATTTAATTGGGCTAAAAATTTCTAACTATATTGAGCTTAAATTTAAAATCGTAAAACATAAGATTTTTTACTTATCAAACAAATTTATTACGGAAAGTATTGAATACATACAGTTTTAAGACATAAGTATGTTATCAAACAAACCCTAACTGTCTGTATCATAACATTTTATTTTCTAAAATTCAGTTTAGAATATTCTTAAATTTCTCAGCAAATTTTTTTTTTTTACACTTTTAACATAAAACATTAAAAAAAAAAAGGTTTACAAGAAATAAGGAACAATAACATTTGAAATGGACAAAATAAACCAAATTAAATTAATAAAATTCTTTAAAAAAACAAAAGAATTAGAGGTATATAATGTTATCTAAATATGATATATATAATATGGGAAAAAGGGAAATAAGTTGTAAATTGATAGAGTAGCCAAAAATAATAGAACGTACACATCTTTAATTTTTTATTTTTTTTTTGAGATACATAGTATCATTATTATAATCATATAAAAATAAAGAAAATCAATGGTTAGATTTGTATATAATTTCCTTTGTTACAATTTAAGCTAGATATCACAAAATACTACCAAAATTTAAATATTTGCATATTTTCAGATGTTCTATTAATCCATAAAGTTGAAATACTTGAAATATTGTAAAAAATAAATAATAAAAAACTCCAACCTATTTAAGTTTTACCAACTGAAAGTATTTAAAACTTGTTTATTAATTAATTTAACTTTTAACAGATCAAGAAAAATATAATAAACGGAGAGTGAGAGGGTGAAAAAAAAACATACAGAGTACACAAAATGACGACAGCTTCGATCTTGTACGTTTCTTGTGTCTTATGCTAATTGTTTCTATTGACGATATCAACTAATACGATCTTCATTAATCACTAATCAACCATAATTATATTCTAATCTCAATTCTTCTACACGTGTGCCATTGGTTCGTCACCACCCAACTACGTATTAATATGTTCACTAACCATGGCCATGTGTTTAATATTAAAAATTAATTAGTATCAATAATTTAACAACTGTTTGAACTGTCTTTAATCAACTACTAATCCGATCTTATAACTAGGATTGTTCTTAATTTATTATAATTAAATATGTCTATATCACATGAATGATACTTTAGTATATCTGTTGGTGATTTAATTTAATTAATTTCATTTTTTGGTCGTGGTGGCAGAATTATGTAATAAAGAAAAAGATTTTGTGTTTATGGGTGGTTAATCATTTGACACGTGTGACTACGTCAGCTTCTATTTTCTCGCTTCACTTGATCTAGCCCTCCAGTTGTGGAAGTTGTTTTCATGGCAAGAGGATGTTTTGGATGGTAAAGATATGGTGCGTACAAATAAAAAGGTTATAATAATGATTTTTTATTTTTATTTTTTGATGAAATACTGATTTGGTGGGCGTACATATGACAAAGAATGCTGTAGTCAAAGGGATTTTGTACACGTGTCCAGGAGGAATTTGGGTTTGTTGCAGTATATGCTAGTTTATTCTCTATTTAGGATGACAATAATATGGCCGAATAAAGGGATGATTTTGTTTGTTGAAAATGAGGTGAAGTTAAATACGGAGTAGAATTATTGAGAAAGCTTAGGATTTAAAAGAAATGAAGAAGAAGATGCTTCTTTTCGACTTTTTCTTTATTTTATCTTTCAGGGCTCGCAATTCATGATCATCTTTTCCTTTTTCTTTCTTTTGTCTGTTTTAGGTTTTTTTTATCACAAGCTTCTTATTTCATATATTTTTGTTATAATCATTTCAAACAAACAAGGCATCAAACTATTACTCGTAATTACAATATAAATTATTATGAATTAATTAATTTTTATAAACATATGTATTCTATATTATTTTTCCCTAAATAATCTATAATAGGCAATTTAGAAATAATGTTATATTATTTAAAATAGGGTTAAAATAAATAAAGCACATGGTACGTCAAATAAATGAAAATTTAAATTAATGCATAGAAGAATATTTTGTTCTATTACTAATTAATTAGTTAATTTCATAATTATTGGTATTTACCTTTTTAAAAGTTTAATTTATATATATTAGAAGAATAAATAACGGTAGAAGTATAAATTAATATGTTAATAGTATAGAAATTTAGGATGGAGATACTAATGCAATTGTTAAGAAATAAATATTTTATCAAAAAAAAATATTTGAGTAAGTAAGAGGGAGAATTTGTTAAAAAATTCTAATGCAAATGACCTTAGAGTATTTGCACTAGTTTTCATCAACAATTCTCTATTTTATAGTTAGCGGTACATTTTATACAGATTTTCTTAACATCTCTTAATGAATCATATTCCTTATTATACAGATTCACGATATTACAATATAAATATGTATTCAAATTAGTTCTTATCATATTAATTTAATATTTCATTACAATAACATCTAACTATATTATATAATTGAATAGTACTTATAAAGTTATGTATATTATAATATTATATAATATAGTATGTAATATATCTATATTATAATTTGTATATTATATATATGTAGTAAATGTATTGTATTTATTATATTTATTTCCATTAACATTTATTTTATGTTTATATTATAATATATTAAGATAATGTAGAAAATTTGCTATAATATATTTATGTTATAAGTTATAATATTAAAAAAACAATATATATAATATTGAATATTGTATATATGCTATATATTTTATATAATATATCACTTTATGCAATTAATATTATAATATATTAAAATTATGATATAACATATGTTGTACCACATATATAATAAAGTTATTTAATATTATATTATACTATACATACATAAGTACAGAGATAGGGTAAAATATGATTTACACCCCATATTGGATATGAACCTCGCTTTTTAAACTTGATTAAAAGCATCCCACAATTTTACCAAAAAAATTAATGTGCACACCACCTCTATTTTTTTGGCCAGAATCTCGCTGGTCGCAAATTTTATGATCTCTTAGAAGGGTATAAATGTCAAAACACATTTAGTTAATATTTCCCTTAATCCGCCTTTCCTTTTTCTTCAAAAGTGACTGCCTTTGATATGTTGGCCAATCAAGTGATCTTTCACCTTCCCCTGCTGCTTTTACAGAAAAAGTCTTTGATCATTTGCTGCGAAATTGCTTCATTGCCTATACGGCTTTCAAGGCATAACCAAATCATCATATATTATAAAACATATAATATAATCTTATATATTATACATATTTAAATAATATTGAGAAATAAAAAATGTGTGAGTATAAAAAAATATTTTAAGATTTTTTAAGGATGTGGATGATAAATAGTATTTTTTAAAATTAGAGAATCATTGTTCAAGTTTATTCGCTAAAATACAAAATTCTTTATTTTAGGAAATCTAGTGAACTAGTCATTTTCTCTAATTTTTCTCCATCATTTCCTAAAATAAAATTAGACTGTCAAAATTGTCTAATTAGACTGCCAAAATTGTCAAATAGAGTAAATGACCTTTGTCCTTGTCAAATATTTTTTTCCGTATTTTTGCCTAATCCGTTAGAGTTCTAAAAAAGAGATTGAATGTTTGATTTTATTCCTAAATAAATGAGTCAATTTAAAATATAATTTTTTTATTTAAAAATTTATACTTGACTTGTCTCAAACACAACTTAATAGTATATTTGTTAAAAATAATTTATTTAATTTGACTCGATTCAATTTAATTAATAATTAAAACTCGACTAAATTTGACTTAAACTCGATTCAAATTGCTTCCACTCATTTATAGTTTTTTCCTTTGTAATCCTTTCTACTTGTTATTAGTAAAATTATTTTCTATAAATAATTATTGAATCAATTAATTTGAAGTAAATATCAAATACAAGCCTTGTTCGTTTGTCCTCTTTCAATTAGTTTTTTAGGTCATTCACACCGATATCTCTTAACTGATTCTCTTACAAGTTAAATTACATATATTTTTTAAAATCTCTATTTTTTTAGAATTACACCGGCATCCTTATTATACATATTAAAGAGTTTTGAATAGTAAATTTTTTGATGTACATATTTACTGTTCAAATATCTTAACACGTTCTCTATTTTAAGAATTCTGATACAAATATAATTTTTAAAATTTCAACCTTTTACTCCTTAAAATAAATATTATAAAAAATATAGGAGAACTAGTATGAGTGCTCTTATTTGCCAAATACTCCAACTTCCATGAAACAAAGCTAAAACCTGCGAGTAGCCTATTAATTATGGGAAAAGCCATATGAGCTAAAAGTTGAATTTAGTGAAGATTTTGTTTAACATATTTTTCAGCACGTTGAAAAAGCTTAATAGATACCAAAAAATTAATAAGCTACTAAAATAAAGTATGCCAATCAGTAACGACTACGCAATCTTTATTCATCAATAACACAATTTATTTAACTGACATATAATTCGCACTTTATAGTTTTACTTTAGATTTTGATTTTCACTACATACTTAAATTTTGAATTAAATATACCCTATATTTTGTTCTAATTATTTCGTTATAATAAGCTAAACGCACCTTACATACCTATAATTAAAATTGCTTGAAAATTAAGATTAGAGTATTATTTGTTATCAGAAATAAAGTATATAGTGCATGTTGTTCATATGTAAATTTGGGATGCATTATTATTATTATTATTATTATTATTATCATCAAGTACCGCGACGTTGTAACCCAAGTTCTATTCAAATGTCACCTCGTGAGTCTCAATTGTGCTTTTAAAAACTGGTGCGCGCTATCTACATGTACATGTCTTACTTTTATAACTCAATCTATGGCAGTGCTTTAGTTACAATAAATTTAATTTTTCATCTTTTGAACGGGGTAATATTAGGAAGAAAAAGAACGTACAATCACGATATAAAAAAAAAATATTTATGTTTTTTAAATATATAATAGAAACGGTCAACAAAAATTATGACCACAAATCAATCAATCAATATATAAAATTATTATTTCAGGAGTCATGTTTCATACACTCTCATTTGATAGTTGACTCAGTGAATCACGTTTTAAAGAAAAAAGATAGACATAATTGACTCAATAGTTATATTATTTAATGTGTACTTAATGAATATATGTAACTTTTAATATTTTAATGTATCCAAATGAGTTTAAATGTCTGTTATCATCATGTTTCCAACTCTATTGATAAAAATATCACCCATCTCATTACTTGAATTTGAAACAAAATCTTTTAATAATAAAAACTATATTATGCAATATTATATTTAGATATTAAATTGTCATATTTAATTGTTAAGTGCTTTTAAATTTTGGTTTAATATTTGATATTTCGAAAGACTTTCTAATTCTTCTTCGGATTAAAAAAATATAATTAAGTTTTAATAAATGTTAAGTATATATTTATTGAGAATTACATATACAAAAAAATTTCATACATTTATTATAATATTCAATTGATGATAAATGTAATGACAATATTTTTAAAAAAATCACATTATAACAAAAATTACATAAATGAAACCTTTTTTTTTGTCAAACAAATTTTATTTACAAATATAACTTTTTTTTAGAATGGATAAAGTTATCAAATATTCGTAATAAATTGTTTTAAAACTAAAAAAAATGCATGAAACATACAATTTTAACTATTTTTTATAAAAAAATACATAATAATAATTATTAAATATAAGAATTGTAACAAACATAATAACGACTATTTTTATTTTTAATTTGGAATAAATATAATAGTTAAAAAATAAACTTAAATATGAATTAAAATACCATGACTTATAATATTATATATACATATACACAAACAATATTATTTTTATGCAAATGTTAAAAAATAAATATTATATATATATACATATATATCATTTCTTAAAAAATAATTAACATTATCGATGTTAGCCACGGATTTTTTAGTAAACAATTTTTTTAAGCAACGGCTGTTTTGACATTTGGCATGAATAATGCGTGGACTGATAATAAAATATGTGTAGAGCGTACGCCTACGCATAAATGGGTAACTATTACGTTGTAAATCAACGACGAATAATCATCTCACGAATAAAAATATTATTCATAAATTTATTAGATAATTCACTTATTATGTATAGTAAAGTGGTAATAAAATATTACTTTCGTTCAGATTTATATATTATAATTTAATTTTTCTTGATAAAATTGAATAATTTTTAAATTTATAGTTTTACTAATATATTTTATTTTCAGAAATTATAAAAATTGATAATATATTTAATATTTTTTTTTATGATATATAGTTTTGTCAAATAAACATAAAAAATATTTTAAGTTTAAATATAGTTAATTTGATCAGAAAAAATTAAATTGTGACATATAAACTTGAATGAATGAACTGTATATGTAGAGTGGTACACGTCCATCAATTTCTTTTTTATTTTATGCACTTTTCTGATTTTTTTTATAAAATATTATAATTTGCGTATAAAGAGTTTTTATATATTTAAAAGTGTAATCAAAGGATGTCAGCTTCTTCTTCCAATCAATTAACATTGGGGCAGCCTAATTTAAATGCATGTCTGGCGCCTGCCTGCTGTAATTTTTGTTCTTTTCCAATTTTACTTTTGTTGTCTTGATACTTTCATTCATATGACATATTTTAAGTGTGTAACCCAAATTTCAGATACTATAAAAAATGTTTCCAGTTAAAAACTTTTGAATAATAAAAGTTTTTCGTATGTCAAATTTTTATTAATTTATAATATTTTCTCGTGAATTTATTTGTATTCGTAAATATATTTTTGGTTGTATGCATGGATAAATTTTGACATGGAGTATTCAAGAGCAACACATTTAAGGATATTATAAACATTAAAATCTAGTAATTAATTTTGTCTCTTAAATTTGCTCGAGTCTCAAGAAATAATTATAATATAAATAATATTATTTTACTTATTCATCGCATAGTAATGATAATTGGTGTGAGTTTCTCAATGATATCTTCCTTCCAACATGAAAGAAAAAGCATGATACATAAAAATATGTATTAGTTAGAGAGCTCGTGCATAGTTTATACATATATTTTGAATAGATTAATTTTGATTTTTGTGTTTTTTTATAAAGAATTTAAATATATTTTTAGATGTTATATAATATTAAAGATTAAAATTTAAAATTATATTTTTCTTAAATTTATAGATAATATATCTTGAAATTTTTATTTTTACTTTTAGGGCATATGAGGTAGGGGAGAGTATGATGTGGTTTGGTGTGGTTCAGAGTACAAACCGCCACCGTAATTAATAAAATGTGATTTTGTAAACCTAAAATTGTCACTGCCATTCACAATCAACTGGCGTAGTGTAGTTTCAATATTGCGGTTTCGGTTTTAAATGAGTTTTAAAACCGCTTATAATATTGCAAACGTTTATAACTATACTAAAAACTCAATTTCAAAAATTCGCTAATTTATAACGTAATTGACTTGTTGCAATATAAAATTTGAAATATTTAGTTATTAAATTTTTACTTCGGACGATTGTTCATTAGCATGATAATTAATATCACTAAATTTTTTCAATTAAATCAATATTCATATAATATGAGTTAGATAAAGAATATATTATTGTAAGTATATATTCATACCAAAAAATAAAATAAATATATAAATACATACATATAATTATGCATATATAAAAGTTTATACATATACATATATACGTAAAATAAGAACAAATTAATAAATTAATAAATTAAAAATATAAATTTAGATATTGGTGCGATTTCAGTGCAGCAATAGTGTAAAACCAAAACCAAAACTAATATGTTTGCTATTTCAAAAATTAAAATTGTTGTCCTCGGGTTTGGGTTTCGTTTTGTTTTATTTTAAACCGTATTTTTCCGCTGCGTTTGCTGGTAAGAAACCCAACAGTTTCGGCTCCAAAATTGATTTTATGCTCTTCCTAATGTGAGGTATGTTTGTCTTGTTATTTGTGTTTTAAGATTGAGTCAATAAATGTTTTATTGGTTTTATTTCAGTTTATAAGTTTTTTTTTATTGTTATATGATTTTAAATTTTTTGGACTAGTTTTTACCCAACTTTTTTTTGTTTTGCTATTTTTTTAGTTGAGTTTTTAGGGTGAATTTTTACGATTTTTTTTTCTTTTATCGTACACACCTATCTCCATTTCGTGTCTTAGCCATTTATTATATATGTATAGATTGGACATCATTTACGAATTGCAATTCCATCTACAAATGATATTAGTATTAATTTATATAGCTACTATTTATTTTAAAATGAAATTTTGAATAGATTAATTTAATATCATTAATAGAATAAAAATATTATTATTTTTTAAATTTAAATTATTTTTATCATTAATTATTTAAAATTAATAAAATATTTAACATATAATATTTTAAATCTAAACGCACATGTAAAAAAGTCAAAAGACAATTATTATAAAACAAAAGTAATATATGATAATTAGTTTGATTGTAATTACTTTAATGAGGGCATAATTAAGAAATATATAATTTGATATGATTAATTAATCGGGATAGATCAAATAATTGGTTTGTAATCATTAATTTCGATATTTCAAATTGTATAATTACAACTATTTTATCTGTAATTAACTCTGATTATGATAAATTTTATTGTAATGTATTTTTTCTGATTTCACTAAAACGTTTTTTTAATTTGAAGTTAATTAATTCAACCATCCAAAACTGAATCAAAGATCTACTCTTTTAATATATTTGAAAGGAATTTATATTATAATAAAAAATTACAATGAGAATAATATTTAGACTCTATGCTTAGGCACGCATTTATAATAGATTGCAATTAATATAACTTAAATCTCCCCACGTATTACTTTTTAAAAGAGATAATCATAACGCATGTCATATCAAAATATTATTGCGGTATCAAAAAATTTACCGTTATTCATTGTAGGAAATAGGTAAGGAAGGATCATAAGCCAGCATTTTGCAGATTTGGAAAGTATTTTGTATTAAATAAAAATAGTGAAAACGCGTGTGTGACAGAAATTCAAAATAGTGCAATTAATTAACAGCCAGGTAATTCGCAGAAGGCAGACAATGGGACAAAAATCTGGTGCAAACCAGCGGTGATAATATTTAATGCAACCTGTACGTGTATGTTTATTAAACAATGACAAATTGTAAACGCCTTGGCCTCATACCATTCTGCTGACGTTTCAGCATCTTATTGGCTAAGTTGTTTCTATTGTTTTACAGCTGAATCACACCGCAAAATACTCAACAATCGTAATGTGATATGGAGTAGTAGTAAAAAAAGATAAATATCAGGAAAAAAAAAAGAAAAAAACAAGGAATAAAAGAATATAAATGGGCTCTCTTTCTTCTGTATTTCTCTCTCTTCAAAATGTAACTCTGGTGTTGTGTATTGTCATCAATTCTTCTTCTTTAGTTGAGCAGAAGAGAGAGAAAGAGAGATATTCATATATACGTATATAGTTATATATATATAGAGAAAAAGAAAGAAAGAGGAAGAGAAGTCATGGGCTGTTTTCCTTGCTCTGGAGATTCAACAAAAAGATCAAAGAAGAAGATAAACAACACAAACAATCAAAGAGATGATCAACACAAACCCACCTCAGGTTTTTATACTTTTTCCTTGGTTTTGAGCTTAAAATGTCCAAAACACATTGAATGTACCAGTTTTTGTACCATACAAGAAAGATTAGGTCTTTTTGTTGAAGATTCTAATAATGTCCCGATTGGATCTTTTTATTTTTTTCCTTGAAGTTTTTGATAGTGAGTTCCTTTTTAAACTTGGCAAAATTGAAGTTTCAATTGCTTATGAATTGATGTGATTGTGAAGAGGACCTATCAAATTGGTTTTTTGAGTTTTTTTTTTCTTGTTCTTGTTTCTTGAATGGGCATCTTGTTGTGGGGGTGGGGGGTTGGATTTGGGTGATTTTAGTTCTCCAGTCTTCATATGCTCACTTTTTTTTTTGGGTTTAAAATGTTGTATTTCTATTGTTGGGATTAAGCAAATAGGTCTGTCACTAATCATTGTCTTCATTTTCTTGGATTTGTAGTTCTAGATTAACTCTCTGATGCCAACTGTAAAGCTGCATCATCATGAGGAAGGTTAAATTTTGATTAGCATATGATGGAGACTACTGCTTTAATGTGTTTTTGAATCAAAGTTTCCATTCACTGTTGATGTGGGTTGTAGGACCCTTAATTTTATGATAACCTTCCTAGTGTAGCATCAACTAAAAATATCATTTTGCTTCCTGTTAGGCACTTTTTGTTGTAACTGATTCTGTTTCAACCATAGCCGTTTATTTCATTTGAGTTTTATGACTTTCCCCTTTCCATTAGATTCTTTCAATGTTCTAGGGTTTTCTGATAATTGTAGTTTTCCTCATGCTCAGTCGGAGAACCATGGCATGATCAATTTATCATGTTTTTTATTTTATTTTAAATTATTTATTTTTTGCTGCTTTGTGTCAGATACGGTCAATTTTACTCCAAATCATAAGGAGAAGAGGGATGAGCCTAAGGATGTTGATCAATCTGTGGCTACTCAGGAGGTAAATGTTAAAAAAATGGCTGGAAGAGATGGAGAAATGGAGGACACGAAGGCAAAAGCTTTCAGCTATGATGAAATGGTGTATGCCACTGATGATTTTAAGCCAGATTATTTTCTTGGAGAAGGTGGATTTGGCAAAGTGTTCAAAGGAAAATTAAAGGATACTGGTCAGGTCAGTTGATATCACAGCTACTTTTGACTCTTGCCTCTAAAAGTTGGATTTGAGATTGCAAATATTATCTTTCGTTTTTTTCTTTTATTTTCCCCATTGATTAATTTACTATACACATCCTTATTGTCGATATTCCTTTGTAATTGCATAAGGTGGGTTGCTCTTTCTATATGTTTTAATCTTAATTTTAATTTTTTAACATTTACTTAAAAGTCTATTTATTGAGACTCGCTAATTGATAATGTGATTTACTGATTTGTTTTGGCAGATTGTGGCGATCAAGCAACTTGATCGTGATGGAGTGCAGGGGATCAGAGAATTTGTAGTTGAAGTGATGACTTTAGGTTTAGTTGATCACCCCAATCTCGTAAAGCTAATTGGATTTTGTGCTGAGGGAGATCAGAGATTGTTGGTATACGAGTTCATGCCATTAGGTTCTTTGGAGGATCATTTGCATGGTATCTTAAGTTTACTAAACACTTGCTTTCATTTTCATTCACTCATCCTTCCCAGTGGCCAATTTTGAAGTTAAATTTTTTGATAGGTTTCCCAACTTTGAACTAGTTTTGATGTTAGTTTTATACTCTTGTTTATTTGTTTTCGTCTAAACAGGTCCTAAGCGTAAACGACTTGATTGGAATACCAGAATGAAGATAGCGGCCGGTGCCGCAAGAGGATTAGAATACTTGCATGATAAAATGAATCCCCCTGTAATATATCGTGATTTAAAATGCTCTAACATTTTACTTGGGGAGGATTATCATCCCAAGCTATCTGATTTTGGCTTGGCTAAAGTGGGACCCACTGGAGATAATACTCATGTTTCCACTAGAGTGATGGGGACTTATGGTTACTGTGCACCAGATTATGCAATGACTGGTCAGCTGACCTTTAAATCAGATATTTATAGTTTTGGAGTTGTTCTTTTGGAGATCATTACTGGACGGAGAGCAATTGATAGTACAAAATGTGCCAAGGAGCAAAATCTGGTTGCATGGGTAAGTGGATCTGGTTTCAATACTTACTATGCAAAGTTCCTTTCCAAGTCAAATTAATTTTTAATTATATTAAATAGATTACAGTGATTTTCCTGGAGTGGTTAGATCTGTCTTTGCAAGTGCATATATGATCGACCGACCTGCTCTTTTTTGTAGTGGATGCAGAAGAACTTTTAGGTTTACTTATTTTTCATTTCAAGTGCCATTTTAGGAAGTTCAAAGTTTTGGTCTAGCATTCGGTAAACATTGTTTTCAAAGGATTTATGTTCATTTGGTGGAATCATTCTGCTTTTGTTTTTTGTTCGTGTAAGTTACATATGCTCAACATTGCCTTCGACAATGTGCTTTATTAAAAAAATATGCCCTTTGTCCCAAATAATAACATCTTTGTCGACTTTTGAAAAGTAAATTGTAAACATTATCAAACTAAAAGCAATACCATTTGAGTATTTTGTTTTGCTTGTTTTTATTTAGAAATGGATATTAAGATTAGTACTAGTTTTCTAATAGTTTATGTTTTGATAATTGTGTTGACTAAAAGTAAATCATTTCATCTCAATTTTGATTTATAAAACAGGTTACTTGTCTCTTCATTTGTCAATAATAATCTTATATTTTGGAATATAGAGAGCAAAGTTAGGTGTACCCCTTGATTGTGATTCCTCTTGTTTGGGCATTCAAAGTGGCTCTTTTAGTTGTGCACCCTTGATTGATAGGGACTGGGACCATTAGGAAAGCATTCAATGCACTTGCCTAAAATTTTATCTGGGGTTAACATCAATAATGCCTTTTGACATGATATAGCTTGGAGTACATGCCCTATGAATTAATATACAAGCTTGTGTTTCTGGTGACTACACCCCCATAATAGCCATGATTGGCATTTTTTAATTATTTTTGGTTATATTACTACAGTCGAAAGAATAGGTTTACTCCCTTGGTTGCAAAAATCTATGCATGTTTTGACTTGTCGGAGTCAATTTGACTCAATTACAAACATCAAAGATGTGATTCATTTTGAAATTTTATGAGAACAGAACTTACGGTTTGTAGTACTTAATAGATATTTACAAGTCTCATAGTAATGGATTGGTTGGATCTTAACTGTTTTCTTTTGATATTTTATATGTATTTTAAAATTAAAATTGAAAATTCATCATGTAAAACATACTCTGCATGCACGTAAGTGTCCTCTATATTTGAAAATGAAGAGTCTGCATTCAAAGACTTCAGTTTTGAAGTTGTTCACACGCATACACATGTATATTCTCTCCCTCCATCTCAATAAAAGAGTTGCATTTGAAAATGAGATTTGTTTAAAAAAAGAGTCTCATTTGCTTAAATTTTTTTATTATGATGCTATATTAATTTTTTTTGTCATCACGATCTTCTTATTGTATCATTAATTTGACATTTATAACAAATATCATGAAAAAAACTTATTATTTGAACGTGTAATTGTCAATCAAATATGCAATATTAACTTCCGTAAAAACCCAAATGTAATTCTTTTTGTGGAATGGAGGGAGCATGTGTCTTATTCAGAGTTCTTATTGATCAAGATGCTTGTCATTGTTGAGCATTGTTTTTAAATAAATCAAATCAAATAAACGATGATCAAAGATAAATTTACACGTAGCCCCAATTATTTTGCAGGCAAGACCTCTGTTCAAGGATAGGAAGAAATTTTACCAGATGGCCGACCCTGTGCTCCAAGGCGAGTATCCCGTAAGAGGATTATATCAAGCGCTTGCTATTGCTGCAATGTGTGTCCAGGAGGAACCTTCCATGCGTCCCCTTGTAGCTGATATCGTTACAGCTTTGACTTACCTTGCTTCGCAAAAATATGATCCCCAGATTCACCCTGTGCAAAACATCCGAAAGTCGCCATCCTCTCATAGGCCTAGAATGGCTGAAGAGGAGCAGAATTTATGCTCCAGTGTTGAGCAGGAGAAAATGGATAAATATATGCCAGAAAATTGATTAAATTTTTTTTGGTCAGTTTCATAATACCAGTACTGTGTTCCTGATCATCAATTTTGTAATCACTCATGATGACAGGTTCACTGCTTTGATATATAATCTTGTTAGATGAAAGGTGTATATTGCCTACCTCTTACCTTTTTTTGCCCCACCTTTGTCTTTGGTGTAAATTTGAGTGGGTGACATATATATGTAACTTACATGTTGGAACAGCACTGAGATTATATAATAACTTAAGATACATTTAGAAAATTAATCATTTCATGTATCTCTGATCAAATTGCTGTGCGCTCGTCTGTTCTCGGATATATCTACTATCCAGGTATATGCTGAATTTTCAAGGAATTGTTGTACTGTTTTGTCTCTGTGAAGAAAGCAGGAATTTCACGTGTGATGTTTGCATTGAGATTTAATTCTTGAAGTTATGACAGAAACACTAGGATATTGATGTGCCTGTCTGTTTTCTTCTTTAGGTATGTTCATTGTCCAAAATATTCCATATGTGGGTTGTTTGGTTTCTGAGGTAATGAGGAAAGGCCAAATTTTTTGTTAGAATTTCGTTTCTTCAATTGCATGAACTTAACCTGTGATTTCCTTAACTTGAGATTTCGTTACTACGGCAATCTTTCTCAGACTCTGCTTCATGCAAATGTCTACAATTTCAAATGCTGAACTGTCTTTTGTATTTCAGAGCTTCTATATTTGTCTTGTCCTTCTAAGTTTCCCTTTATTGAAATTATGTCAGTATGTTGGAAATTCTGTAATCATAATTACAACTGTTTTTCTGCCTTGTTTAGTTATAAAAGGCAGAAACTTTAAACATCTGAACTTGTAGTTTGCTGTTATATTTGTATTACGACACAAGATTATAACAAATGCTAATCATTCTTCTGTGCTGTTTAAAGTACCTCTTGGTACAACAGAGCAGTGAGCGCTAATTTTTCTAAGTTCCGAATAGAGCTTAACTTTTTGAGACTCTAAAGAGAGGACTTAGAAATGATTTGTCTGGTACAAGTAGAAACAATTACCGATGTAAGTACACACCTGTTTTTCTTGCAAATACATGCCGAAAACATTTCACAACTAGTAGCTTCAGGAAAATAGAGCTGACCGGTGAGATTTAGGTATGCACAAAACTGTGAATGCAAATTTCTTCCTATTTGTGTATTCATTGTTTTGCATGTTTGTGATTCCCTAAGGTTCTACATCCTTTGTGTAGGTATCTAAGCGTTTCTTCACGGACGAGCTTGGCATTCATCTTATTCAGATATGCCATCCCAGAATGTGGGTGAAAGAGCCAGTAATGCTTCCTTGCTACCAAGCTATACTTCGCTGATCTCTCCTTCTCGGCAGTTTCCCACTGATAGATACATATGTGCTTTATTTCTTGATGGCAAAATTCTACAACAATCCCTCCTTGGTGACTGCAGCCAAAGAATGTACTTAGTACTATTATACATGGGATTTGTTATAGATTAGTTTTATGGTACATAAATTCAGAAGATTCTGTTTCTGGGTATTGTTCAAGTGGTTTGGAGGTCCCGACATTGCAGTATAAGCTAGATAAGTTGTATTCGGAAATTGATGTTTCAAAACAAACAAGATTCTCAAGTATGCTTGGAGTTAAATTGCACTTCAGAGTCTTCTTTTCCATAAATGGTCTTTCACAACTAAGCTTATTTAATTGACAAACATAGTGTTCACTCCTACGGACGCACTTCAAACGTACTTTGCATGCAAGTGAAACAAAATGCTTTAAGATGAACAAACCCATAGGCCATCGATATCAAATTAGTTTTAAATGAACGTACCTTTTGCCAACGAAGGTTATCAGGTTTTTTTTTGACAACAATTGAAGTAATCTTTTCAGGTGAGGCCATTCTCCATCGACAGTAAGGATACCGGTCTCTATTGAGAGTGTGCTTGGTCGTGATTTGCTCCGTTTTGTTGTCGTATTCAATAGTATTCATGTAGAAAACAAAGGGCTTCTGGCAGGGGTGCCTGGTAACAGGCCTAGTGTTAAATGCATAAGCAGTGTAATCAGCTCTCTTGTACCAGTTAAGAAATGTTCTTGTGGGCATTTCTAGCTCCCTTGGGGACAGTATTCCCCTTATGATTTGAACCACATAGCCCCATGAAACTACGACGGACCAACTGCGGTCTCTGTCATAACAGATGGACTGCTGTATTACACTGGCGGAGTCATACTTGGCGACTTCAAGCAGGCGGTGAATTGCTTGAGGTCGTGTCATTTTGGGAAATACCGGATCCACCACGTCGAGGTGGTGAAGTGATACCAATGGAGTCACCGGATGAGCTCCCAAAAGGCCTAATAGGTTTCCATACACATCATACTGCACATATAATCACAAAATACAACTACTCATTTCTCTTGTTCAGAATACAAATTCCACATAATGCGACGCAATTTAGAAGGCCTAGGTCAGGTCATGTGACATAACCCCATACAAGATGCTTTTCAGACAAAGGACTTGTGTAGTCAACTTCAACTAGTTTTAAATGTTTCTCAACGTGTTGATATTGACAAGTATGTTTCACTGCAAACTCCCCGAAACTAAATTGTCATGGAAAGCTTTAAAAATTTTTAAAAACGGGAGATTACCTCTTTATTTTTATTTTTTTTAATGTCTGATATAACTGAAAGTATATAATAGCTCTATGAATATTAAGTCCTCCTATAATCTGAATATGTAGTTGCTCTGTAAATTTACCTGATGAAATCCATATTCTCGGGTTAATGGCACCCCTAGTTCCGCCATGCAGGCCTGCATTCTATCATCACTTCCATAGAGTCCCGGATATCGTTGCATGCACCGATCCTGCATCTTCTCCAACTCCTTCGCCAATGGATAACTTATCGCGAATCCACCTCCACCAAAGGCCATAGCATATGAGAAAACAATGTTCTGAACATGGCTCTCTGATGGACTCCCAACATAGTAAAACTGGTTATGATCATATTTAGAAAGTACCCTCACCACATTTTCCACAATAAAAACAGTATCATCGTCTCCCATCACAAACCACCTTATGTCCTTCATTCCAAGCCTCAATGTCTCTGAAACCACCCTCGAAATCCTCAATGCAGATCGTGAGCCCTGGCGATTCGTGTACTCAAATTTGGAAGTGTCCTGAGAGATCCGAATCTCGGGCAGTCCTTCATTTCTTCGACTGGTGACCTTTTTATCTAGCCAAACAACTCCTCTAGTTTCCCCTGGCCTCCACCACTGTTTGACGTATTCTTTTCTGGTGTCCCACAAATTCGACGAGGCTGCAATGCCAAATGCAATGTGTTTTAGATCCGTGTCGAATCGTCTTGGCGCCTCCTCCTGGGGAACCGTGAGAGTGACGGGATCGAGGGTGGTCAATGCTAGAGCAGTATTTGTTTCATTTTCGGAGATTGTTTCATTTTTGGAGATATCAAAAGAAGAATTCTCTGTATTATAATCCGAATCCGAAGTCTGGAGGGATTGATTGGTGGGAATTGTTGTTTCGGAATCCGAGGGTAAAGGACAATGATTATGATTATTGTGGAGAACAAGTTTGAATGAGTAGAGGAGGTAAAGGATTAACATGGTGATAAAGAACCAAGAAATGGGGTGGCGGACGGAGGCAGGCCCGGCGGTTGGCGGTGGCCGTTGAAGAGAAAGATTGGTCATAATTTAGTAGAAATGTTCAGGAGGTGATTATATTCATAATTTTGTTAAAATTAATGTATGATTTTGATTAATTAGCATATCCATACATGCATGGTTGTGCATGAAAATCTTGTTCTTGGTGGAAAGTTGCATGCACGAAGAAAGAAGGTGATGGAGAGGAAGGAATGGAGAGAGTGATGTTCGGATCTAGAGAGAGAGAGAGAGAGAGAGAGAGAGAATCAAGTGATTGAAGAAGAAAAGGAGAGAGTGAGATTAATGAGAGGGAGGGAGGGATCAATCAAACCAAAAACCAAAATTATTCTTGTCAAGTTTGTTATAAAATAAACGAAGATGAAGGCGTGTGTGCCTCATTTTATTTTTCAATTAATGAATATATATTGTAGTTAATAATAATACTAATAGGTAATTTATAATATCCATTATTTCAATATAATCAGATAACCAAGAAAAGTCCTTTAGTAATTGAACAAATGTCATCTTTCCCTCTTTTATTACGTATGTGAAATTGCTATTTCTTTCTTTATGAAGTTACAAAATTGATAAGTTGATATGGATTAAACTCAAATCAAATTCAATTTACAGGTAGCTTGGAGATTTCATTAGCCACATTAAACAGGGAAATTGTGGCCAATGACCTGATCGATATATACTCTTAATCTGCGATAACGTGTACTTTCATTTTCCTTTCCTTTCATTCAAACGGAAAATGTTTATATGTATATGTGTTACCATACATAAAAGAAGATGGGAGAACAAGATATCAGTTTTTGATTGTTGAAGATTAGAGAAAGATTATTGATATATATGGAGAGAGTTTTAATAAGATATAAAATAGTGATAGGACCATCATAACTATTCTAATGAAAAAAAATAGTGATTGTTTGTTCAGTCCGTCACTTATTTCCTTTTTTGTTAAAGAAGATTTTTAAGTATAATTAGTGGCTGTACATTCAGTATTATGTTTCTACGAAAGTAGCAATTGCACTATATATATGTCTGGTGCAACTTAAGCAACGTGTAGATCTTTTATTTTCAAGATTCATATAGAGGAATACACGTGTGTGTGTGTTTATGTTCTTTCAGGTACGAATTATTAATGTGGTTAGATGAGTGATTTAATTCTCATTTATAGGAAAAGATTCTGTGAAAATGTTGTTGATATGGAATCTTCAGCTTCTTGGAATGCAAGGGGCTGGAAGTTGGTTGTATGGAGAAACAGTGACTTGTTTGAAATGTGACATACATACTCTCTCTCTCTCTCTCTCTTACACACACATTAACTATGTATATAGGCACCAACATGGCAACACCCCAACTATGTATGTAAAATACAACATTCCAACTGGCAACTACTAAGCCTCATCAATAGACTTAACATTAGTTAAGTCATCAGTATTTGAAAACTCGACTTAAAAATGTCTTGTACTTTAGAAATGAGAGCCAAATATTATCCAAAATTTGAGATTTATGAAGGCATGGAAGCTGTTGGAAAAAGAAAAACGCGATTCTGGTACTAGTTATTGGGCAGACAAAAAAATCAGTATTTCACTTGCTTGTCAACGAAATATTTACACGCCTGAATTCCGTTTTTGTCTAATATATTTAAATTAATAGCTATTGGATCCATATTTCTTAAATTGGACTGAATAATTAAACTATTTGGGAAGAGTAATTAAGTTTTATTTATTTGAAGAAATTAATCCCTACACAAAAAATCAAATGGCACGTCCACCGGTGGCGAAGCCAAAGCTCATAGAAGAGGTAAAGTAAAAATTATTTAAGAAATACTTAAGCACACAATAATAATTAAATTTGCAGTCATTCAAAAGAGAGCTCCCAAATGAAATTTGGAATAAAAAAAGGTCGGTGTTTGTATTAATTGACGACACACGAGACAAAATGAACAGCCTGATGCCTGTTAGTTACTGACGTTGCTGCTGGGTCTCCCAATCTTTCTTAAACTTTCTTGATTTTCGGCCGATGACCATCGCATGGATCATCAAAGCTTCCTAAAATTTTTTAGACATACAATAATATATTAGTGGCGAACTATATTATTATAAGAAATAGACTAATTGCTATTGTTAATTAAATTATGTAAGACCCGTTACAATTTATGCTATAGGTACTAATATCAGGAGCAAAAAAGAAATAAATTTCCCTAAGATTGACAATAAAACACTATAACTAATGCATAGCTACGCTCCTGTCCCTCTCCGCTCTGAATTATGGTACTGTCGATCTAATTAACCCTTCTTTTTTTTGGTTAAGGTAATTTGTTCCCTATTATTAATGTGGAGTGTTGTGATGGCTACTGAAAGGTGCACTATAAATGGTCGGTTCACTTGACCATTTCTTTCCGAAAGCTATATTCTTTTGGACCCTATGACGAGCTCTACGGATAGCTAGCTTACGTGGAGAAATTCTCCATCTATATAAATTTTTTAAGTGTGTTCGTTTCCTCATTTTCTTTTTCCTTGTCAAAAGCTACTTTTTAGCATCAGTGTTAGTTTCTTTATTTATTAACTTAATTTTTTAATTTTAATTCAAAATTTTAAAAATAAGTAATTATTACTCTTTAGATTTTAGATTTTAGTTAAAAATTTCACTAGATTTTTTGACTTTAAGTTGTTTATTCAACTAAATATTTTTTAATTTATAATTTTGATATATTTTAACTTTAAGCAACAGGTGTGATTTCCACTTTAATTTATTTTAAAAAAATAGTAAACGAACAAACCCTAATTATATTGTATGTATGCAAGAAATTTTATTTACTCATTTTGTTTCAAAATTAAAGATACATTTTTAAAAAAGATAATTTTAAGAAAGAGAAATGAACAATAATTCCTTTCTTTCACTTTGTAAGTAAGTTTTCAACAGAAAAGAAAAGAATAAAAAATTAATTTTAAAAGAAAAAAAATATAATTTTAAATAAGTTTTTCTTTGAGTTGTTTGTGAGTTTGTGAAAGAAAAAAAGAAGAAGAAAGTTTAACTTTAAAAGTATTTTACTATTTTATCATTTTCATCTGATTTTGTTCTATTTGTAATTAGGGACACTCTATTTATTTCAAAAGATTAGTCCTAGTTAATTTTGTTTTTTAGCCAAATCTAGTCATTTTTTGATAAAAAAAGTTCGGTAGAAAAAATGCCAAAATTATTTTTCAATCAAAAATTTTCTTTTCTTTTAATGGTAAAACTACCGAGTATTGGAATTGAATAGAAAATTTAAGTTTTCCTTACAAATCTTATCATTTCTCATTTGTTTAAAACTCACAAACCGGGTGCAACGAAAGTACGATATTACGTATGTACATACATATGTATAATATATATTATATCGTAGTTTTAATATATTATACTATTAATTGCATAATGTAATAATATTATATAGAATATATAGTATATATAATATTATATATATATATATATTGATATTTAATATTTAATATTATAAGTTTGTAAAATAAAAAATTTGTTGGAGTTTATCGAGAGATAATGTTAAGAAAATCTATATAAATACACTTCTATCCATAAAATAAGAAATTATTAAGAAAAACTACTGCAAATGACCTTAGTAGATGGTGAATCTGTTAAATAAAAAATAATATTATTTTACTCAAAAAATAAAGAATTGTTAAGACATGCTTAATGCAAATGTTCTTTACATTGTTTCCTTAGATCATTTTTTTTTCTTATTTTTTGGGAATTTAGATATATCATTGAACAAAATTGAAATATTAATGAAAGGCAATTTTAAATTACTTGGATTCATATCAATAAATTAAAATGCGATTTGAGATAAAATAGTTATAATAATTTGATAAACGATAAATATACACAGTAATCACACGAAATGAGTTATAATTTATCTTTTCAAAAGTTTTAATAATAAGGATGGAAAGAGTTTCCAAAAATAAAAGGACATATACATTTTTTGTAAATTAGTGTATTGTCTCAATGATAAAAAATTCTTATATAAATAATATAAATCATGTAAGTCAACTCAAAAATTCAAAAATCAGCTATAACTCATTTTCAAATCTTACATATTATTCTTATATTTATGGATAGTGTGAAATAAAAATGTATCAAATATAGAGATAAATCAGAACCGAACCAAACCGATTGGTCGAATTGGTTGGACCAGAACTGACGCTTAAACCAAATCGGTTCATGAAAAATATCAAATAAACAAAAAATACCGTAGTAAATCGAAAGAACCGAGGGGTTTTTTTTTTCAAAAACCGATAAGCTGGGTGGTTTTTTTTAAAAAAAACAAATGGATTTTTAAATTGACAAAAATGGTTTTTTATTTTTAGTTTTAATTCATATTTTATAATATATATCAAAATTAAACAAGTATTTCATTTATTAACACTACTATAAATTCATTCAAAATATAATTTAACATTTAAAACATAATTTTCTTGAAATAAGAGAATAATAATAATCAAAATTATTTTTTTACCTCGTTAAATATTGAACTTTCTAATATTCTATAGTTAATAATTATTATAACAATTAGTTAATAGATTCGTGTATGTATTTAAAATATAGTAATAATTTAATTTTATTATATTAAACTACAATCTTAAGCATATAAATTTATTATATATATATGTTATTACAAAAATACGGCTCAAATGGTTCAACCATCGGCTCAACTGATTGTACCACTAAACTATTAAATTAGTGTTTTGATCGACTCGATGTCTGATCTGCTTATGATAATTATAATATAATCTTGCTCATATTTTTGTGATCATGTAAAACTATATATTTTCAAATGTAAGTTTTCTTAACTTTTACAAGGTGATAAAAATTATGTAAATGAATTCAAAAAATAAATTCACATATTGCATTAGTTTTAGATGTTATTTCAATCTGTATCACTTGATTTTTTTTTTCAAATATTTTAAAAAATTAAAGCATAACACCAGTATATAAGACTATAAAAAAGAGTTATAAATAAAAAAAAAAATCCATATACGAGGGTATTTATAAATGAATAATATTATACTGAGTACATGACATATACACAAGATAATAAGATAAAATTTCTGCAATACCCTTATCAAAAATTACCCTCCCTTGTATATAATTGGAAAAAAAAATAGATCCTTCGTACTTTATTCAATTCCTATTATATGGGTGTAAGATTGCTCTCATAAGATATATAAGATATATATATATATATACACTCCTACTCACACAAGTTTGTTGGTTCGTCGTGTGGATGGGGAACGATGTGCTCTGGCCGTAAATGAGTTATCTTAAATTTTCATATCCATATTTCTATAACTGACCGTTGTCCATCCTGTCAGGTCAATCCTAAAACTTAAACTTCTTGTCGGTTCTTTTACTGAAAAAAGTCGCACCAAAATATTATGCAACTTACATAAAAATACTACAGTCCAATGAGTTTATCACATTCAAAATTTAAAATATTTACATATTTTTTAACGATACAGAAGTGATATTAACATGTATAAGGGCACTTGTACAGTTTCTTAAACTCAATTATTTTTTTTATTTTAGAAAATTTTGATGAAAAGTAAATAAACATTGAATTACATCAATATTTTTTTTAAAAATTAATTTGATAATTATAAATAGTGAATTCTTAAATTTATAATATGACTATTTACATTCATCAAAATTATAATGTTATTTTATCATATTATAATATATATATATATATATATATATATATATATATATAGATAGATAGATAGATACACACACATACACATACACATACACATACACATACACACACACAAATGTATTATTTATATTAATATATTATACACTTAATTTAATTTAAGAAGTAATATTTTATTTATATTTAAATAAAATATATTATTCAATAAAATATTTTTATCATATATTATAGTGTTTAATTAATATAGTACAAACCGTTAATATATATACTATTGTAATTTGTATTATATTATATTATATTATAATTATTATCTATAAATGTAAGAGATATATATTATAATATATCATATATAATAGATTAATATATACTATTGCAATTTGTATTATATTATATTATAATTATTATCTATAAATGTGAGATATATATATTATAATATATCATATACAATATGTTAATATATTATATATAGTACTAATATATAATATATTAATAATATTACATTTTAATAATATTATATGTTATAATATATAAAAATATGATTTATAATATGCATTAATATATTATCTACGTGTATTAACATTTTAATATTATATTATAATATTTTTTATATAAATGTGATATTTATATGTATTATAATACATTAATGTCTAATAACATATTATCTATTAATTAAATAATTAATAAATATAAATGATAAGAGTTTAAATATTATTATTTTTATTATGATGTACCATATATTAGAAAATCTGGTGTAAATAAGATAAATAAAAAATTTATATGTGTATACAAAATTGTGGTTGATTATTTAAAATAGAGAATCTGTTCAAAGAAACTGATGCGAATAGCTTAACATGCTCAATTTAAGATAATTTTTTTTAGTAACATAAAATTTAAGTTCTTTCGGCTTATATTGAATACTTGCTTTATATTCACAACAAATTCAGAAAATTAAATTAAAAATTTAAGTATCTCAAGGCAAAATTCGTAAATGCAATTTGTTGTTATACTTAGAATTAATAGAATTCATATTAATATCATGCCGATTAATATATGTCAATTTCCATGTATCGCACTTTATAGAAGTAATTTACTCGTCTATTCACTTGCAAATCTATAGAGTTGGATGTGGCATCATTTAATCTTTTAATGATGAAGACTTTGCATAGGTCATGCAACAGTTTCAAACTCACGAATTGAAGGTGGATTTTTTTTTTTTTTTTGCAGCCCCTCAATGGATGAATCAGCTAAATAGTTAATAAGATAAATATAATTGAGAAATAAGTAGAAAAGAAAAAAGAAAGATAAAAGTTGAGAATAAATAGAGGTTATCTCAATCATTGAATTGGATGAACGATTATGATTTAAGAAACTCTATTATTTCGTTGGTTTTTAGATAATATGCCGACAGTTTTTCAAATGACGCAGTTGATGACTTGATTCCGATAAAAACACTTAGTATTTCTACTATGCATCAAATTCGCCAAAAGCTTTGGATGCTCGCCCTACCCAACCCATTATGATTGTGCTTCCCTTCCCTTTTCCTAATTAATCAGCACATGGTCTACATAATTACTTCCTGTTCATAAATATATATCTATTCTATTTTATTAAAAATTTGGTCTACATAATTACTCTGTATTTTATTTAATTTTTAAAAAATTAATAATAAAAAACATTTGATATAAGAATTAATATGAATAAAAATTATAATTAAAATAAAATATTTAACATATAAAAAATATTATCTAAATTTATGTATAAAAAGTTCAAACGATACTTATTGTAAAGTGAGGAAGTATTACATTTAGAAAAAAATCAGCACACGCGTAAGCGTGTGTCCAAGTTTACTAATATCAAATTAAGAGTTTTTTATTAGTTATTCTTCTTCTTGGTGGATACTATGCTAGTATTATTTTAAATTTTTCGATAAACTCTCAAAGATGCTAGTCACATGCTCTAGTTCCGGACTATGAGAGTATTCTCTCACATAAATTTTTATTAATAAGAAAAGGAATATCACAAATGATATATAATTTTATTTACAGAGTACTCAATAAACTAAATACAAATTAAAAGACAACAAAATTAATATAGTAATGGTCAAATCAAAATATCATAACTCGTGTTTATTAAAATTTAAATTTTAAGGTTACAAATTATTATCATGCAAAATATATTGTTAGAATCACTAATTTTTAAATTAAAATAAAGACATCACAGTATAATAGTATTTCTGTCTCCATAATGGTGCCTTAAGTACACCAAAAAAATATTTTAAAAACGGTGTTTAAAAGTACATATTTTACATTTATTTTTTTCTTACACTTTTTTACCTCTACTTTTTTTTTGTGTCACTCTTTTTTCTATTTTTAATGAGAGCACTTAGCATGTACTAAAGAGTGTATCATTTATTTTTACAAATCTTGAAAAAGTAATAAATGAGAGATTATATTATTTAATATAGGTGGCTAAAAAAATAATAATTTAAGTGACTGTTATTTTAATGTTGTTTCAGGTGATATATTATCAAAAGTAGAAAAAAAATTTATTTTCTTTTTATTATACATGTTTTGAGTATATTTATTTCATACAATTTTTTTAAGGACAGATGGAGTAGTATATTAGTATAATAGTAATAATAATATCTAATGAAGAATGATAAATGATAAATGGAGGAAAATGTGTGTATGTGCTTAATTTATCAGATGTGATGTGACACACCCACCATGCAATGTACAGATAGCTTTCATCTTCCCAACCTGGGCTTCACGTGCCACTCCCACTGCACCCCTATCCAATTTGTCTCTCCTTTCTTTATTTATACCAACACACTAATTCACTTATCCATCAGCTCAAAATTGAGCGAGAAAAATGGACAAAAATTAAGTTAATTTTAAGAGAAATTTGGTTGATAGAAAAAAAGATGAAAGAAAATTTAGATTAACTTGCTAGTTTTAACACTTTTTGTGATAAATTTAATTCAAGAATGATTAATATAGTTGAGAGTTAGTTTACCATACCAAATTTACAAGATCTTCTTATTGAGATTCTCAATTTTATTAATTGTTCTTTTTAATGTCTCGATTAATTTGTAATACTTTTTTTTTGGATGTTCTATTTATTTGTAACAATATCATTATGGAAAGTTTTTTCATCTAATTTATCTAAATTACCCTTCTAACATCTATTTTATATTACATCATTTTACTTACCACTATTTTTTTATATTTCAAATTAATTTATTCTCCACCATTTATTTCGAAGAGCAATATAAACATTTTTATCAAAATTAATATTTTTTCTTAAAATTTGAAGAATGTCAAAAGTTATAAATAGGAAAAAAATGGAGGGAGTATTTATTATTATAAATCTTCGAAGAGACTTGTCATATACCTTAATTAACTCTAGTAAAAAAAATTGTATACCTACTGAATCGTGATATATTTGTATAAAATTTGAAGACGAAATGTTTTTTATGATTCAGGTGTATCAAACTTTACATATTTATGGAGAACTTAACTATACTACAGTACATTTTAGTGATCTTTTGAGATCAACTTGAAATCTTCAGTATTGCTTATCATTACTATTGCATTTACCAATACATTTCGAAAAACAAATGTACGTTCTATCTTGTTAGTGTTCAATATTGTATCAATCGAAGTCATTGAATTCAATTTAAACTTAGGCTCCGTTTGATGCTAAGGGAAAGAATTTTTGGAAAAATATTTTCTCTGAAATCATTTTATGAGAAAATGATATATTTTTCGATCTTTGATTACCATGTTAAAAATGAATGAAAATATATAAATTGTATTTTAAGAGGTAAAAAAATAATTTTTTGAAAAGTTCAAAAAATTATGGTTATCTATTTATAGATCTTGAAAAATTATGAATTATGATAATTTTTAAATATTTTTTGGATATATACTTCTAAAGTTATAAATATTTAAAAAAACAAAAAACAAAACCCACAGAATGGTGAGGCATACTAAAATTTTCTCTCTTATTCCACTCTTTATCCACATTCTTTCTATTTGTTTTTCTTTGAAAATATTTTCCACATTTCAAAATAAAAAATCGTTTTTCTCACTTTTCATATAAGTTTTTCCTTTGATCGGAAATCATTTTTCTTTGACTCAAATTTCCTAAACAACCAAACACCTGAAAATGAAGAAAACGATTTCCAGAAATTTGTTTTTCCTCTATCAAACAAAACAAGCAAATACCTGAAAATGAAGAAAATAATTTTCAGGAATTTATTTTTCTCTATCAAAGAAAGAATTAATTCTTAAATAATTTATATACAAAATGTCTTTGAATATCCCTCACTGAAATTTAAAATTTTATTAGTATAAATGTATTTAAATATCTATATCTCTTTGTATTAATCAAAATCATTAGGTTGAAAATTCGAGTTTTACTAGTTATCCTTTTTGGTCGATAGTTTGTAAATATAATTGTAAGTATTCAAAGAGACCGATGACATGCCCTGATGTTATACCGAAGAAGTCTCGTTCACCTAAATTTTATGTAACAAAAAAATAGCATTAAATTCGCATTCAACAAATAAAACTTTTTTTTTTTCCTATGGGAACTAAGAGTATTTTCTAAAGCTTTAACACTGTACCATTAAATGGACCATCACAAAATTGACCTGAATTTAATGTGGTCCGCTGTACAGATAAATGATTACATCTAATTAGCTGAAATGTGTGTGTGTGTGTGTCATATATATATATATATGAAATACGAGTGAAAAAAGGAGCAGGCATGGTTTTATATAAAACTTGTCAGGTAGGTAGTAAAAATATTAGCAAACGTATCTTGAAGCAGATTTTGTGGAGACAGAAGGACATGGGATGGAGGAGAATTGTGTGAAGAAGCATCTTATGAATTGTAGGGGCCAGAAACAATAACATGGCTTTTTTGGGTAAACTCCATATCTCCCACCACTACCTACTAGCTAGTACTCTTTTGTTTTGTTCGTTTCAGTTTATGAAATATAAGTTTGATTAATGTTTTTCGTAAGTGCTAAACTTATTTTTATATCGCCTTGATCTTGTAGTTGTTTGAACTTTTATTTTAGAAGGTGAATGGTTGCTCTAATATATTACTCAATTCTCTAACTCATTCGTTTTGTAATTGACAATTAATTTGTTTTGTTTTTTGTTGTTATTATTAAACCAACTAAAACACTAAAGAATCCCTGACAACCTAGAGTGCATGGAGTATCAGATGAGCTAATATGTCGGAGTAGTTTAGCCTATTCCTCTATTTGTGTGTTATATTTTTTTTCCCTAACTCTTTGGTTAAATACTTTGTTTACCGTCTTAATTCGTAAAACATATTTTGAAAACCTGATCGATTTGCGGTGTTTTCTTGTTGCAAAATTAGCCGTAACTAGTTCCATTATTCCAGTCTGTTTCCATGATATAATGACGTAAATTTATGAGGTTTTTTCCCCATAGAAATCGGTGGATTTGGAAGCAGAGAAAACAACAATATGTAATATGTGTTTTAAAAATATCATTATGTATTTTTATGTTTATATAATTTGATTTGATAGTATATACCAGTATACTCCTGCTATATGATTGAGATATGAATAAATATTTGTTCACAAAAATAACTCACAAATCAATTATGATATGACATGTGTACATGTTATAATTTTTATTTTATTTTATATAGATAAGTAGTGTATGATGAGTTTAATCTCACGGAGAATTTATGTTATGATTTAGTTTGTGTGTATAGATTTATTTTTCCCATATTTACGGAAGAAATTATTAAGACATTGGAATCCGTGTAGGCATGTGAATTAATAGGTGTATAGGCATGGGAAGCCAAACCTTTTCGACAATCATTCTCCATTTGTAAATACTATTTTTTTATTTATGAATTAAACTCATCCATGATGTCCCAAAATTATATATCCAAATCTTCTTCAACTTTGTCGAGTAGAGTGTATATATATATATATATTTGTAGGAATAGACTCATAATCCCACCACCACCACCGCCACCACCTTATGATTTAATACCTCTCTCTTTCTCTCCAACCTCACTAATTAAATCAGCAGGCTAAAAAGGCAAGAGCAGATTTGGGATCAGCAATTAGTACTTCAACTTCATATGAGGTACGTACTATTTCCATTATGATAAAGGAAATTTAAGTTTAATTATTGTGTACTTTTTTATGTATTACAAGAAAACGTCTTAGTTATTTTCAATAAAAAAATATTTTGTCGAAAATGAATTATTTAATAGTTTTAATAGATACGAATTCACTTTCACACTAAATTAGTACTCCGTATAAAAATTATTAGGTCTAGTAGAGATAAATATGAACATATTCACTATAAATTGTTGTCATCAATCAATTACTATGAATAGTACATTTTAAAATATGTGAAAGTATGAAACTCAAAAGGGAAGTGACTAAACTTGCATAAAGCAGAACTCTATATATAAAAGGCTCAAAATTAATTATAGGAGAATGTAGTTTAATTTGAGATTAACTTCCATAAACTGATTGTACTGTACTCCTGATTTTGAAATAGTGAATATACCGTACACTTGTCAAGCTAGTGACTTCTATAATGTCCAATGCCTTAAAAAAGAAAAAAAAGGAATTTTTTTTTCAAAACATAAATTTTGGTACAGCTATTTTTTATTTTTATTTTTCCGGAGGTATAATTGTTTAATAAAGAATTCAATGAATTGAATAGATTTTTATTATATATATATATATATATATATATATATATATATATATATATTGTTTTTGTTTTTTTGTTGATTTGTTGCATTAATGAACGAACTACCCACACATCATATGTGTTTGCATGCTGTTTTCTACTTTGCCCATTTGCGGACTCCCTGTGAGCATTTTATGAACAAACGATTCAAACATAAAAGATTTATATGTAAATCAAAAAATAACAACATTATCAAGAATAATAAATAATAATTGTATTTGATACATATGTAATTATTATTTAATTGACTTTTTTAGGGTTTGATGATTCTTTATGAAATACTCTGTGTATTTTGTGTGTATATTTATTTATTCATTTTTTAAAAGTTTTAAGTTGCATACGTACACTAATAATGCCCTCGATTTCCTCCTCATGCCTTCATGGGTTCCCATGAATTCCATGAAAAAGTTCGTTATAAAATCTGACAAGTTACAACCGGACTGACTTCAAACGAGATTTATGCATATAGAACGAGTATTTTTAAAAATAATTATGAGCACTAATAACTACGATACATATATGAGTATGAACTACGAAGTAATTTACGAGAGAAATTCATAAAATATATTAAGATAAATGAAATAATATACTCCATTAGAAGAAAAAGAAAAAAGAATATAAACTGGCACGTCGACTTATCAGATTTTGACTGATTTTTTAATTCTTTTAGCAAATTAGTTTATGCACATAAATTTACTGAGCTACCTATAGCACAATGTTATAAAAAGTAATATAGTATACTCTCCTCGATCGAGAAAAAACAGTAACACGTTAAAAAATTATTTAATATTTTTTAAAAGTTTATTATTAAAATTTGATATATTAATTCTAACTGTACAGTAATTAATATTATAAAACACATATATTCTAACAAAATAAATCTTATTATATGAAAATATTATACAATTCTTGCCACAATTTGAAATTTAAAATTTTATAACTTTAATCAAATAAAATAAAATGTAACTATTTTTATAATACGAACATAGTATTCTCCAAATAATTTAATTACGTTTGAATTTTAAGTGATATACTAACTTTCGTCAAATTTTAACTTATTCTCTTGTTATTCTTAAAGCGATGGATTATCAGTTTGCCTTTTATTTTCTAAAACAAGAAGATATATTAATTTTAGAAAAACATATAGAGTATATCACCATAACATAATCAGACAAATATATATATATATATATATATATATATATATATATATTTTTCATTCCTGTTTTTGATTATATGCAGAGATGGACTCAAAGGATCATGCACAGAACAAGCAACTCCCTCGGGACTCGCGCGGCTCACTCGAAGTCTTCAGCCCATCCACTTACGATACTAACCCAACCCCGCCGGCCCGGCCTACTGCCCAACTTTTCCGGCCACAATCCTCCTGGAAAGAATGGGCTGCCGCCGATCAACAACCTCAAAGCCACCCCCAACCGCCGCCGCCAAATCCAGAGCCAACTATCACCACCTCATGGATGGCCCTCAAGGACCCCACCCCGCCACAGCCCGCCGATCAGTCGCCACCACCCATTTTCCGGAAGACGATATCTTCAGTAATTAATGAGGAAAAAAATTCTCCGGCACAAACGGATGCCGCCGGAGAAGTTGGCGCCGCCGCGCAGAGGGCGGCGGAGTGGGGATTGGTGCTGAAGACGGATGATGAGACTGGTAAGCTGAAAGGTGTAAAAGTGAGAAATTCAGATGAACAGAATGGTAAAGCCGGCACGTCGAGGAGGAACTCCGGCAACTCCATGCGGAGCTCCGGAGATTTATCCGATGGAGGTAAGCGAGTTAATTATAAATTTTGAGGGAAAAATACTTTAATTAGAATAAAATTTTCATGTTTTTTTCTTTTTTGGTTTATGAAGCCCATATTTTCATTTTTTTTGTTACACAAAATTTTCAATTTAATTGATATTTTAAAAATAAAGAATTGTAATTTGAGTAAGTTAAATTTCTACTTACAAATAAAAAAAGAAAAGAGAAATATAAACCATAACATCTCCTAGCCGTTATTGTTTTTTCCTTTTATAAGATGGTTAAATAAATCCTCTTTATAATATATCTAGTTCTAAAATAGCTAATTGTTCATGAAGTCACACTTCTTTTTGTATTGTTCATTTTGAAATGAAATTAGCCATCATTAACGAAAAATAAAAAACCTATCATTAAGTAAATAATAAAAGATGAAAATATTACTTTTGACAAATGAAGGGTTTACTATTCAATTAAATGATAACTTAGAGGTGGAGAAATGTGTCACCTAATCTTTTAAAATTATGCCACAGGTTTCTTAAGCTTGAAAGTAAGTGTTTGATTTTTAGATTAGAGGAGAAATAATATGATTTTAATGAGTAATTTGTGTTATATGGGACTATCATGTTACAAATAATTCATTAGGTGGTAGAACACAATCGCTATGATCTCAAGGTTACCGAATTAAATCTCATATGATAAGAATTGAGTTAGAAAAATAGGTGAGTATTGAATTAATTTTAAGAATAATTCCTCCGATAAAAAAAGGTTGCAACATAACTGAATTCTAAAACATGTGCCAAAAAAGACTTCAAAAAGATATTTGTGCACAAAAACAGTTTATGTATTTTATGAGTTATGCTACATATTTTTTTAGTCAATTAATAGATATGGAGTAATAATAACCAATTGATATAACTAAAATTAGATCAAGTAATAACTATTGAATTCTAAAAAGCTGACTATGAAAATTATCAAACTAAGAATCTGAACCAAGTTTTATACAACAGACAGTGCGCCGCCAAATGTTATTGCACATTTACGACTGTCTTGCAATTTTTGTTTTTATTTTTTTTCTTGGTTTTTGTTGTTTGTTATAATTGAGGATTGTTAGAATTTATACACTCACACACACATTTATAACAATCGTAATTTAATGTTACTAAAATTGGATTGGACCGGCTAATTCGACCGATTTAACTGCGAATCAGCTATAATTTGGTTGGTTTGATTAAAATTAGCGATTAAAAAAAAATTGGAAAAAAAATCTGTTGAACTGGGTTTTATCATTTTTTTTTGTTAAGTGAGTTTTCTCCTTTTCTTCCTTAAAACTGTGTCTTTTGTTCTTGTGTGAACCAGTTTAATGAATTTTTAGAATATTTGATGAAATTATTTTGATTATTAAAAATTTAAAACTTATATTTGATGAATTTATAATAATATATGATTTATATAATATTTTTTCTAAAAAAATAATAACCCGATTGAATCACCAGTTGAACCGGTTGCATCGTGAATCAATAGATTTATCGGTTCGATATCCGATCCAATTATGATAACATTACCGTAATGGATAACCCTCTTGAACTTTTAACATCGTTTTTAGAAAAAGTGGATATAAAATTATTTTGGGTAATCTTTTGCGTAATTAGTTAGATAAACAAATTACATTTCTAATACCTAACTAGCTAGTTATTACCAGAGAAATTGTTAACATTATTACATTACATCATGGTAATTTATTAATCTCGACCAGGTCGAGAAAATGGAATTCCAAGGGTGTCGGAAGATTTGAAAAACGCATTATCGGCGTTCCAACAGACGTTCGTAGTGTCGGACGCAACAAAACCCGATTACCCGATTCTTTACGCAAGTGCCGGCTTCTTCAAAATGACTGGTTACACTTCTAAAGAAGTCATTGGCCGAAACTGGTAATTTACTTAATTTATTGATTTTCTTAATTAAGAAAAAATGTGCATTTAATAAAAAAGAAATGCATTATTTGGTGCGTATATGTATATTTGCAGCCGATTTATGCAAGGGGCAGATACAAATGCAGAAGATGTAGCAAAAATTAGGGAAGCATTGGTGGAGGGGAAGAGTTATTGTGGGAGGCTGTTGAATTACAAGAAAGATGGCACTCCTTTTTGGAACCTACTCACCATTTCTCCTATCAAAGATGAAACTGGCAAAACTCTCAAATTTATTGGGTTCGTTCTCTTTTATTTTCTAGTTTTCTACTTACAAAATTTATTTATTTACTAATGAAAATGGACAACATATTTAATATTTCCTCCGGTTCATAATAACTGTAAATTGTAATTTTTGCATGTAAGTTTCGGTGAATCTTTTTATATGTTAAATATTTTATTTTAGTTGAAAAATTTATTCCTATTAATCCTTATTTAAAATATTATTATTATTATTTTTTAAAAATTATATAAAATATTTAACATATAAAAAAATTCACTTTACGTGTAAAAAAGTCAAATGACAATATATAAACTATATAACTATAGAGAGTAAAAACATATCGAAGTCATGATCAAACTATTCGGGTAAACATTAAGAAGAATTTCGCCTAAATTTAATCATTATTAGTTAGTCACCATTGAAAATTGTTTTGTTGGAACTCTAATAAGAAAATTTCAGAACTCAAGGGAGGGGCAGAAGGTTAGAAAGAGTAGGTTAGAAATTGTTTCACAAATTTAGAAACAAACAACCTAATAAATAGATAAATTGTAAATTTATCAAAATAGAAGTGTAAGATTCTATGAACTAATAATTTCGGGACAAATTCGAAAGGCTCCAAGATTAGGACTTGGGAGAAAGTTGAAGATAACTAGATAACTACCGAACATTGTCTATTGGGACAAATTATCTTTTATTTCATTCCCAAATGACAAAGAATCAGACAATGCATGAACCTCACCCACCCACCCACCCACCCCCACCCAACCCTACTTTAACATCATCCCTATTCTGACTTCTGCTATCAAATCATAACGTTGGTAGATAGAGTATCAAAGTATTCACATGTCGTAATCTTCTTCATAATTCCCAACTTGTCGACCAATTGGGCCGGTGGACGCCTACAAACTGGTCCCTATGAGAGCCCATGAGCATGGACATTTAATTCTCTTTAATAACAGCCGTCCGATTAGTGGTCATCAATGATTTGATCAACCCAAAATGAAAAGAGTTAAATGCCGAATACTATTCCGTTGGTTCCAGTCTTCCAGATAGTATATAAGATCAATGGCTCCATTCTAACTCAAAAAATTAAAATAAATAATTATTTAAATAATTAAAAACAAGAAAAATATGAAGATCAATTTGGTATGTTTTGATGTTTATTATGAAGTATTTATTTATATATTTATTTTATTAGGTTGTATGTTATGAAGTTGTTTTATCTTCTGGAATCAAATATAACCATAGATTAATAAACATTCATTCTGCACGTCTGACCATGACCATCTTTACTTATCTTTACTTAATATTTTCTACATTCTTTAACAATATAGATGATTTTTTTTTGTGTGTGTGCCATTAATGAATAAACTAGACTGCGAAATATATGTTTCATACTTTAAATATAAGATAGTAGTTGGTGGAATCATTATGCAATATATTCTGAACTTAAAATAAAAATTAGTCGTTATTCTTGATATGTAAATTATAAGATTGAGCATTTAAATCTTATTAGCCGTTATTCTTGATATGTAAATTATAAGTGCAAATACCACTGTAAGCTATTTAAATCTATTTAAGAACAATGACTTATTTGAATCTTCAACCGTAGGAGTTTCCTTCGACTTAAACTTTGATGTAACATAAAAAAAAAAAAAAAAAAAAAAAAGAAGAGAGAGCCTCACTTAACGTAGACTTTGATGTAACAAAAAAGAAAAAGACTAATTTTGATCTTGTAAATTGAAATGTAAGAAGTCGTATAATTGTATATTTGTATGTGATACCACTGTTGTTTGATTGGGCCAGCCATGAGTTGTAGTAGATCCATTTGCTGATAGTGATGGAATGTGGATCGGGTAAATTTTATCCTGTCCAACAAGCAAATAAATATGTAGTGTAGTGTGACCTGTTTTTCACATGGTATGCTTTGAGTTTAGTCAAGGTACTCTTATGTATTAATTCATCTACTACACGTTAATTTGGAGGAACCCCACTATCATACTAATCTTATGAAACAGAATGAAGGCCAGTTATTATGAAAATGAGGTTTCTCCGTTTCAAAATTAACACACACACACACACACACACACACACACACTCCCTCCCTTCTACAAAAACAATGTAAAACAGCTGCGGTTTGTTTTGATTTGAGTTATCCACTGCCAAATTTTGATTTGGTTGTCCAATTTAACTGCAATTTTATTACTTTGCCAATTACCACAGAAACAATTTTAATACTTTACCAATTACCACAAAAAGAGAAAAACAAAAAGCAGCAATTCTAATAAAAATATTATTTTTTTCTCTCTCAAATTAAAAATATTTTTCTTGTCAACACATATGCGTGTGCCTTAATAAGCTAGTAATGTTAATCATTTTACAATTGAAATTAATAAAATTCAAATCAAATTTTAATTATAGACTTTTGCTGAATTATTACATTATTTTTTGAAATATTGCTCTTTTTTTTTTTTTGAACAGAGGGAGTATTATTTTGACTTATTTTTCTTTAAGATCAGTAGTTATGAATTATGATCACTTCTTGTGGACTATATAAAATAGCACTGTTAGTATTCCAGTAAATGAGCTTTTGACACTCTATGTAATAATAATAATAATAATAATAAAAATAATAAAAATAAAAGAATCCACTAGTACCAATAGGTAGTAATACATATAGATAGAGTTGAAATTATTATTGGAACCGTCATTATAAATTTTTAGGGACGTAAGTATGGAAAAGTATATTTTTTATAGTCGAAAATCGTAAATAAGAAAACTCATTAATTAAAATAATAGGTTTAAAATTTTAATTTCCTATCTGTATTTTGTTCAGAATGCAAGTGGAAGTAAGCAAGCACACAGAGGGCGCCAAAGAGAACATGCTCCGACCCAATGGATTGCCTGAATCATTGATTCGATATGATGGTAATATTTAGTTTTTAAATACATAATAATAATAATAATAATAATAATAATAATAATAATAATAATAATAATAATAATAATAATAATAATAATACACAAAATATACATATATGTGCGCAAATACGACGTCGTACAATAAAAATTTTAGATTTTAAACAACGTTTAATATCTACCTAAAAAGATTCTAAAATCATACACAACATATTGATTTCAAATTTGCAATTAACACACTTTGTATGTTACTCATATATTTTCATTTGAAATATAATTACTGAACTCGTAAATATATATTTCATATAAAAGTGGCATTTTTAAAATGTAATATGAGCGCGAATACTATTGATCGTTATAGCAGCTAAAATTTTCCAATAAATTCACAGACATGGAAGCCTATATCAATGTTATGTATTTATACTTGTGTATTATGTATTCTATTCATTCAAAAATTAGAAATATATTTCACTTCACACAAAATAAATAATTTTAAAGTGAAATATCGCATGAGAAATACATTTTCGACGCAAACTTTTACACTTATATATTTTTACAAATACATATAATAAATAAAATTATAAGATTTACAAATAATATAGGGAGAGAAAGGTTTGTGTAGATTTGAAAGGGAATGGTATGAGTAATGAATATTGGTAACTCAGTGACAAGGTAATTACTTTGCACTGGTGCAGCTCGACAGAAAGAGATGGCTACACATTCAGTGAATGAGCTAGTCCAAGCAGTGAGGAGGCCTCGTGCATTCAGTGAATCCACCAACATTCGTCCCATTATCAAGAGAAAATCTGAGCCTGGCAGTGACCAGGAGCGACTAGATGCTCTCGGGATGCGAGCCACCGAAAAGGCCGTCCCTCATCCGCCTAGGCGAAACTCTCATGCTGGCATTAGAACCACAATGCAGAAGATCAATGAAGTTCCCGATAACAAGAAACATAAAAACACACGTCGTTCCTTCATGGGGTACGTGTACGGTCTGTTTGCTCATATTTGGCTCGTTTTCAGTTGACAACGTTATTTGACGTCATGTGTTTGGTTTAAATATATGGGTAGGATTATCAAGAAGACTCGAGCTAGTAGTGATGATAATCAGCTTGATAATGTCTTCTTTGGTGGGGACGATGATGAGAGTGAGGATGAAGATGCTCGGCCCGAAAGTATGGATGACAAAGTGAGGAAAAAGGAAATGAGAAAGGGTCTTGATCTTGCTACTACACTGGAACGTATTGAGAAAAACTTTGTCATCACTGATCCAAGGCTGCCGGACAACCCCATTGTAAGTATTTTGAATTTTTTTTTTTGTTTTACTAAGTGATTTGATTTGTTGGTAATGCATTAGGTGATAACAGAAGTGACAAATGGATGGAGAATATTTCATACTATATTTTTTTATACTAATTCGCGATTTCGTTTTAAAAATCCAGATTTTTGCATCTGATAGTTTCTTGGAGTTGACAGAGTATAGTCGTGAAGAAATCTTGGGAAGAAATTGCAGGTGGGTGATTAATTGTGATTTTTAGAATGGTTTTCAGATGGTTTGGATTTATTTTCCATTTCTGAGTTCACAAGTTTTCAGATGGGAACATTATAATACACTGTAATATTCAACATATTTGTCTTCTGATCATTAAATTTAAGTTGTTTAAATTGTTGTCATAGGTTTCTTCAGGGACCTGAAACTGATCCTACCACTGTAAGGAAAATAAGAGATGCAATTGATAACCAGAAGGATGTTACTGTTCAACTTATTAACTACACTAAAACTGGTATATTGATTTTATTTGCTTATAATTTCATATCTGATTCCATATCATTATCATTATTTTCAAGATTGTCATCTAATACTCATTTATATTGTGTCTTATACATACTTAATGATTTATGTACATTCAAGGAGTCTAGATTACATTTGTAGGATTCATTTTGTTTGGAGTAGTGTAACGTATCTATCTATTGAATTCCATTATTTTAGTTATTTTTTATTTTGAAATTTTTAGGGAAAAAGTTCTGGAACTTGTTTCATCTGCAACCTATGCGTGATCAAAAGGTATTAGCAGAGTCACTTGGATTAGGCTAAATGTGAGAATGTTTTCGAAATAATGATGCTTGAGGTCACCTTTTTATTTGTGGGTACAGGGAGAAGTCCAGTATTTTATAGGGGTACAACTTGATGGAAGCCAACATGTTGAACCACTTCAGAATAAGATTCCTGAGGCTACCGCGACTGAGAGTGCAAAACTGGTCTTAACTCTAGTCATAACACCCTTTGTTTAACTTATCAGAATTAGTAAAACTTGTTGTCTAGCTTAAGATTTATTGTTTCAATTGTACAGGTGAAAGAGACTGCAGAAAATGTTGATGAAGCAGTGAGAGAGCTTCCAGATGCAAATTCGGTATAGTTCCAAATGAGAATTTGGAAACAACTTAAAGACAAGTTCTTGATTTTATATGGTTTCTGACACCTTATATGTAATCTGCAGACACCAGAAGATTTGTGGAAAAATCATTCAAAGGTGGTTCATCCAAAACCTCATAGAAGAGAGAGCACTTCGTGGAAAGCTATTCAAAAGGTATATTTGCTAACTGTCATAGTTCAGATTATCTTATGGAATTTATAGTTCAGGATGTTTAAAGTACATATGTTATGACCGCTGCTTTAGCATGAAAGAATACAACAGAATTGTGGACTGACATGTCGCTTAATTTGTCCATATGGTTTAGCAACCTTATCGAATTTTATTTTATTTTCCCATTGACAAGATCTTCAATCGCTTTCATGTTACTTTTAAATGCTTTCTCTGTCAAGAAACATAATCTTTTTGTATTCTCTAAGAGGCAAAATGGTCATTGCATTTTGGAATGTTCAAAAATTGTCTTCTAATCATCAATCTATATCCTCATGGACATTTTGATTTCATGTTGCTGCTTTATTTGTCATTGTTATCTCTTCTGGTCTACTTAGTTGGTTCGTGTTGTCCAGATTCTCAATAGCGGAGAAGAGCTAGGCTTGAAGCATTTTAAACCAGTAAAACCTTTGGGATCTGGTGATACTGGCAGGTTTGTCAATTGTTCTAGCTATATCATATCTTCAAATAAAGCATCTGCAACCGTAATACAGCTCAAGAATATACTTGATCATCTTGACTCAATACTTTCCTTTTAACAAGATGTTTAGGAAAAAAGTTTCAAAAAATTTTGCAAATAAGAAAAACATTTGATCTTGTAGTGTGCATTTGGTAGAATTGTGTGATAGCGGTGAATATTTTGCGATGAAAGCAATGGATAAAGGTGTTATGCTCAACCGTAACAAGGTATTGGTATTGAACTGCAAACTCAAAGTTCACTTCTCACCTTTGTGTATCAACGGCTATTTTTTTTCCTACTCTTCTCTGCAGGTCCACAGAGCTTGCGCTGAAAGAGAAATATTGGATATGTTAGACCATCCATTTCTTCCTGCATTATATGCTTCATTTCAGGTTAATAAACTCTTTATACAAACTTGACAGTAGAACTTCAATGAAGAATGTCCTTAAATACGATCACAGAGTATTTATATGAAACTTGTTGAGAATTGAAGGAGATGATTATTTGCACCACAATCTATAAAACCAATCATATTGACTCAACAACTTATAGTTCATCTGGCATACTTGTCAAATATATATAAGTATCTAAAAATGAAGGCTATGTTTGTGTAAGTACTTAGAAATGCAGTTTTGTGAAATCAAAACATTGAAATCTAGCTAAAATTCAAATGTAAACTTCACTAGCTTTAGTTATTCGATCTGCTTGTTGTCTTTAATGAATCGTTTCTTTACCAAATATTTTGCAGACCAATACACATATTTGTCTGATAACTGATTATTGCCCTGGAGGAGAGCTGTTTGTACTCTTGGACAGACAACCAATGAAGGTTTTGAGGGAAGATGCTGTAAGGTAAAGTAGGAAAATAAGATCATATATTAATATGCATTCACTACAGAGAAGCAGTCATATCATATAATATCCAGTTGAAAGCTTCTCTATTGTATTTTCTACTTTAATTCAGTTTGCTTCCATTAGTCTTATTTTCACTCTCTTCATTCTTATCTTTTGTTTTCATATAGTGAAGAATAAGTTCATTTAGGTTGATATGGTTAACATGAAAAATTTTCTTGTCTATAGATTTTTTGCAGCTGAAGTAGTTGTGGCACTGGAGTATCTTCACTGTCAAGGTACAAATCATATTCATTTATCTCTTTAGGTGATTCCAAATGTACTATAACTGTGATCAAAAGTAGAACAACCTCTCAAGTTTACACTCTTTTCTTTCGCATGACATCCCAAACTGTATAACCTTTAGTGTACTAGCAACATACATTTTCAATCCATCAGACAATATCTACATAAATTTTCAATTCTATTTTTCATCCAATAATTTTGTTAAACAAACAAAATTTCAGTCTCATCATTTGCACTCTTCTTAGACGATATAATACTGCCTGATACTCTTCCATTGTAGCATGCTCGTTGAGAAAATCCGAGTACTGAAAAAGGGAAACAGAAACAGAAATCTTGCATCTATGCGAGAAGTTTAATCTGCTATATTAATGCTACATACAATGTTCTATCTACAGGAATAATATACAGGGATTTAAAGCCCGAAAATGTGCTGATCCAGGGCAGTGGTCATGTAGCTTTGACAGATTTTGATTTGTCTTGCTTAACTTCCTGCAGGCCACAGGTATATCAACTCTATTGCTGTTATATTTTACAAATTTCATGCACAGAATTAAGATTAGAGAGTGAGTAGACCTTTTTTACTTTTTTTGTAAATCTTTTTTCTTTTTTCAGCTTTTGATTCCAGAAACAAATGAGAAGAAAAAGCACCAGAAAAATCAACAGGCTCCAATCTTTATGGCTGAGCCAATGCGAGCATCAAATTCTTTTGTTGGAACTGAAGAGTACATAGCTCCGGTTGGTTTCTATCTAAACCACTCTATTCCCATCTTTTCATGTGCATTAAACATTTGGTTTGAAGCTTCAAATCATACACAATATGAATGCGTTTCAGATAACTGAAAAATAGATTTTTCTGTTATGTTATTTATATTTGATTCTTCATTCTTTCTTATAAATGCAGGAAATCATAGCAGGAGCTGGCCATACTAGTGCAGTGGATTGGTGGGCTCTTGGTAACTATTTTTTCACCTAAGCTGAAATCAGATAAAACCTACAAGTATTTACTTATATATTTTCTTCTTAAGAGTTTTACTCCATTCTTTTTAAAGCTAATGTAAACTCTCTTTATTTCATAGGAATTCTTTTATACGAAATGCTGTATGGATATACACCATTTAGAGGAAAGACAAGACAAAGAACATTTGCCAACATAGTGCAGAAGGATCTCAAATTTCCAGCAAGTAAAATGGTAACATCATTTATTAATTGCATAAACCCTACTGAAATGATTCACATTGCACAAAATCTTCACAACATGCCGTGATTCCAAAACTCCGAAAAGAAAGCAAAGTCCAAAAGCATATGATGTAGTTATCTAATAAGAACAGAAAAATGTTGACACCTTTCAGCATGTTGTTTTGGCTTTTTCTTTCAAATACAAATCCAGATATTCGAGTAACATGTTTCTCTTGTCGCAGGTAAGTCTCCAAGCGAAGCAATTGATGTATCGGTTGTTACATAGAGATCCTAAAAACAGATTGGGATCGCGTGAAGGTGCTAATGAGATTAAGCAACATCCATTCTTTCGCGGAGTCAACTGGGCTCTAGTCCGTTGTCAGGTAGAATTAATATCTCAATAGCATGATTGTCCGATATTAAAATTGGATTAGAGCATAAGTTTTTGTCATTAACAAGGATGAAACAGTTTGATTTCGGTTAAACATTTCGTTCTGTTGCTGTGATTTTTGCTCTACTTTCATATTTTAATGGTGACATGTGAATTGTTTCTTCAGAATCCTCCAAAGCTTGATGCTCCTCTTTTTGGAGCAGAAGATGAACCGGAAGATAAAGAGGTTGACCCAGGGATGCAAGATTTACAAACAAATGTTTTCTGAAATGTCCATTTTTTGTTTCAGTTGTTGTATTTGCAGAGAGTTGTTTTTGTTTCATGTTCATGTTTTTGCTTTATTTGAAGAAGTTTTCATCAGTTACATATGCCTCAAAAACTGAGTCTGGCCATTGTTGTAGAACGAAGCCCTTGATCTTTATATGTTGGATTTCATCTTCTGTAAGCTTTGTTTTTTATATATGTTCATTAAGTCTTAAATTATTGAAATAAAATGAGTTCATTTATTCTTCTTCTAGTTCTTGTGACTTTTTTCTCTGCACTTTCTTGAATCTAAGGTATCTTGTTCTCCACATTGGTTCTTCATAATATTGGCATAGTTTTTAAGACTCGTTTACTTTCAGGTGGGATGAGAATGGTCCAATTTTGGCTCCGTTTGATAAACATAAAATGTTTTTTTCGAAATATTTTTTGGAAAATGATTTTATAAAAAAATGTTTTTTTGAAAAAATTATTTTTTGATGTTTGATTGGTAATAATGGAACAATGGTGATGACGATGGTAGTAATAACGGGTGGTGGTGATGACGACTACGGTGGCGGTGGTGACAGTGGTGATGTGGCGGAGGCGAGGACCGCACGGTAATCATAATTATTTTTCTTCAATTTTTTCCACTGGGATATTAAGATAATGACCTGTTGAATATCCAACATATAACATATCTCTTTATAGGATTTTGTAAATAAATCAACCTTACCAATGTTTTCAAACAGGAATTATTATATCATAGCTTACTCAATAAACAGAAATGGTGCAACTTAAATTTATCGACGAAGAAAGTGATTCTCACCGCCGCCACCGAAATAGCCAGTTAATAGTAGTGGGTTTTGGTGCAACTTAAATTTATTATTATGTCAAGTTAACTCTTTCTTAAATAATTTTTTCAATGCAGTTGTGGTGACTTAAATTTATTATTATCATTACTATTATGTCGATGTTTAACTGTTTCTCAAATAATTTTTTCAATGCAGTTGTGGTGGCGGTGGCGATTGTGGTAGGCGACGATGATGGCAGGTGACAGCGGCTGCTGCTTTGGTCGGATAGGGTGGTTGGTTAATTTTTGAAAAACGTTTTCTTCTTTTTTAATTTCGTAAGTCATTTTCTAAAAATACTTAAGAAAAATAGAAAATGTGTGGAAAACATTTTCCTAACTTTAAATTTTTCATCAAACAACAAACATTAGAAAATGTTTTCCGAGAAAACATTTTCATTTCCAAACAACAATAAATGGAAAAAACCTTTTCCGAAAAAGATTTTCCTTACATCAAACGGAACATTTATTCCACTTTCATTCCCTTATTTACTTCAAAACAAGATTGGATGATATAATATAAATTAATATAATTTTATGTTTCAAAGTGCAATTTTGTTTATGTAATATACGAAAGTTTTTATTTCATTCTTCATTTTATCTTTAAATAAATAAAAAAAATATGATTTTAAATTCTTAAAATCATCATTTTAAACTTAAATATGTGTTTGGGAAGTCTTTTCCACCTTTAAAAAAAGTTTTGTTTGCTTAGAAGAAAAAACAAAAAAACTCTCGCACAGGTTCTTTAAAAAAAGAAAAAGAAAATAAACGATGACCCGCTACCACTATTTAGTTATTCCCAATTTAATATCCATATAATAGAGGCAGTACTTTGGGTTTCTCTCTCTCTCTTCCGATCTCTCTTATTATGTAAATATATACTTATCCATTAATTCATAAAAAGAATTTATGTTTAGGAGTATTCTATAATTGTATGTAACTATATTATTAATTTATTAATTTACACACAAGATTCGTTCACGAATTAAGCTGATCTGACAGTAAGTCCGCTTGCAAATTATCTATGTTTATTAATCTATCTATACTAATGCTAATAGATTAAGTGAAAAGAACCTTTCACCAATTAAATTGATTGAAAGTGAAATTATAAACAACTTTTTATCAGGTAAATTGATCGAAAGTGAACCCATTTATAAACTAAATTACAATTAAATTAATTATTACATAAGAAATATAATTATTAATTAAATTTATGTAATAATTGTAATCAAATTAACAATCACGTAATTTATAAAATCTGGTTAATGTCAACTGAATCAATTATAATATAAATTATTTATTAAATTAATCTATTCAAAAATAAATAATTATAATTAAATTAATAATAATATTTTACTTATGTTGTGCACGAGTTTTAAATTTAATTTTTTTGCGCAGAGAGTTATTACATTGTTTTTTGTAATAATCATCATCTTGAAACTACTAGCTTGGCTCCATTTTAGATTTCTGGTAATACTGTTCGTAGTTTTTTGTTTTTCGAATATAATGTTGTTTGAAATTTTAAATTAAATGCCCCTAAAACAGTAAACCCAAAAGATGGGAGGAAAAAAAGAAAAGAAAAGGAGAGCCCCAAAACAAACGATCCCTATTCCCTATCAAATGTCTCAAACTCCACCAGCCGCTAAAAACCTTAAACCTCATAAACCCTAAACCCAAACACTTCTAATCTCCACCGCAACACAGCGATTACGAGCTAGAAAATCTTGAAATCCATGAAAACTGTTTCGGGAAAAGTGATATCTTCGAAGCCAATTTCTCTCTCAAAAGCATCGAAAGTCCTATCTAACTTCGTCTCCCTCGACAATGGAGCTTCTGAAGCTGTCTCTGTCTACCTCCGTCGCGCCGCCGCTTCTTTCTCCGAGTTGACTCAGTTTCACCGGGACCTCAATTCGTCTTCCCGTTCCCACAAAAAGCACCGTTCAAAGTATGGGAAAAATGTAAATTTGGTAAAGAATGAGCAAATTTCTGCAGAGGATAGAATGGAAGATGTTGAAGATCGGAGAAATTTTGAGGAAATTGGTAAGGAAGAAGACCTGGTAAGGGATTTTAATGGAGATGATGAGGGGAAGATAGAGAATAAAAAGAAGAGGAAGAAAAGGGAAGGGGTGGAGGTAGGAAGTGGGAATAGTTTGGGGGTTGGGGAGGAGCAGAGGAAAGAGGAGAAGAAAAGGAAAAGCGCGGAGATCGATGATGGAGTAGGATTGGATTTGGCGGAACATAGTGGTGTAAAAAAGAAGAAGAAGAGGAGAAGAATGGAAGGTAACGATAACACACAGTGATTATAGATTGTCGAATTATTGTTGTTAGGATATTTATATGTAAGGAATCATAATTGTGATGTGCAAGTTCGTGATTCAATGTTTTTTAGTGGGAGGACGTTCTCCTTAGTTTAGTTGGCAAGGATTTTAGATGAAAAGTCTTATTTATATTATTGTAGTCTTTTATCTTGGAAAAATATTTGTTGATTGCAATGTAGATCCAACGGTAGATGCTGCAAACTGAAATGTGCTTATTAAATTGTTGATGAAGTTCAATATAGATGGAACATTATTTAAGCACATATGGCATGGTTGATCATTTGTGCATTGAAGCAATTGAAGAGTATCTGTTCTTTCTGTTGCAGTTGGATTTGTGGAATAACAACCATATATCTCTCCAATTTTGTTATGAAATGAGTGAATCAATTGAGTTGTATTTGCTCCTCAGTTCTTTTATGCGTAGTTTTTCTTTTTTCCTGATATGGTGATTGTTCCACTCTTTTAACATTTCAATGCACATTTTATAGTCTCAACTACCATTGACTGAGGCAGGTTGATTGATTGTTGGATTCAAAAAATGGCTGCGCTTATTTGTAGTTTCAAAATACATGTCGATGTGTTGACCTTGAACTTCCAATTTCCAAAGAGTAAATCAGCAGGGTTTTACCTAGTGACCTATGGTGACATTGTCTAGCATAGTTAAGAAGCTTATCTATTTGTCCATGCTCTACAATCCCTCATTTTTTATGCTTAAGATATTTAACCACCTTACATGGATAAACTAGTTCATTTATGTGCCAAAAATCAAAATTATGTATAAAAAAGAAATCGTATCTGTAAATGCATCTTAAATCCAAGATGCAGCAGTCTAGAATGACAATCAGCTTCCAAAACAGGATGTGTATTTGAAGTACATCTGCTGGTTCTGAAACATTTCGATTTGTACTTTAACGATTGAAAACGATGTTCAGGGACAAATTTTTGAATGTGAAGAGCAATTAGCAGCTTCTCTCGCGTGCTCAATGCAATGTATTTTATGCTTAAACCACAAATTTCCTTTGTGAATGATGTTACTAAATTACAAGATTTGCTAGTTCAGCAATAATATCGCATCACATCATTTCCCTCTCCTGTGACTTCCAAAATCTATTTGGTTTGTGATCTTCCTGTGCTTCTATTTTCCCACCCTGTTTCTTCTGCAAGTTATTACCAAAAATCACATGGCAGGCTTGACCTGGGGCATGACAGAATTTTTGGCTGTATTGCTCCTCTTGGTGTCTTTAATGATGCCCCCAATCTCAAGGAGATTAATAGCTGAAGTGAGGGTTCTAGAGATACATTTTAAGTGTGACCTTTTATAATGGGGCAACTTTTTAATTCATAAATTGATGTTCCATCTATGAAGAACGACTTTGAATTCATAGATGCTGATCTTCAGAAACTGTGAGTATATCATATGGTGCATATTTTCATACAGGTTTGCACCAACCCCACTTTGTACATAGCTTGTAGATACTTGGCTCTTCTATGAGCATAATTTTACAGGGATGAGTATTTTCACAAACACATTTGATATTTCAACAAGGTACCTTCTCATATTACCTTGTTGAAATATCAAATTTGCTTAGATTTCTTACTTATTTAATGAAGAAAACATATAGGAACTTGTTTTACTTCAGCGTGATGGTATCCATCTTCAAGTGATTGATTCATGGTCAATTTGCCCTTGTGAGAGTCTCTTATTATCCATAATAATCTTGACTTGATTTCTGATAGTGAATAGCCTATATCGTTCAGAGTATGCTAGTTCAGGGACTTGGGAAATGGAAAATCATCTGCTCTCCTGGACCTCCTCATGATTTCCTACATCATTCAGGTATGTACACATGTACCTGAGTACGTGATCAGCTTATGTTTTATCTCTTATCAGTAGGAAATGTCAAGGATCTGAGTTGTTTCAAGGAGTTCCTTTTTTCTTATATACCTTTCTTGCAATTTCAAGCATTTGTTAAGAGAATGAAAAGGCAAATGGTTGATGTACACACGCATAGTTTTTCCAGAAATTGGGATAGAATTTTCAAATTTTTGTAATCCAGTTTTTTAGAAAACATGGCAAGTCACTTTCCCCAAATATGGAAGAGAAGTGTCTTTAATCTGATTTTCTAATTTTTGCACTCAGGTTAATGCATTCCCCAAATCCCCTCCATCAACATTGTTGTATAAGTTGTCGTTTTAGATCGTGATGTTATCAATCTCCTTGAGTATAGGTGCTTTACTGATTAGTTGTCTGAAATGTTGCATGAGGTTTCTTAAACATGTTTATGATAATGGATGGAATTTTATCCATGTTTAAATTAAAGTCTTATTACAAAGAATTCAATAATTATGGGTAAAATTCAAAAGTTTAAAGTTCTAATAATTTTAATTCAGTGGAGAGATGTTTCTTTGAGCATGGATCACCGAAAAAATCTTTCTTTGAGGCTGAAGTAAATGGACTTTTCCTGCTGCTGAGGTAAAGACAACTTATTTTTCACGAAAAAATATTTGAGGTAAATGTTTATGGTAAAAATGTTTCTTTGAGCATGCATTGAGGCTGAGGGAAAGACTGAACTTATTCTTTTTTGGCTGTGGTTCCTGTAAACAAGACATTGTAAGACCACCTCAAATATTTCTGCTCAGAAAATTGTTGCCATGTAGCATTAAATAAGTCACAAATTATATTTTTTCATTTATCTTTTTTTTTTCTTCAATAAATTAGTGAACAATATAATCAATAACATTCATGTGTTAGGATGAAAGTTTAAGCTGCCAAAAAGGCCTGTGATTGTTTCTCATGTCTAAACTTATCCTCTTTGGAATCATCAGCAGACCAAATAAAGATACCATGAAGTTTCCCCTGGTCTCTAAGTGTACAGCAGGCGGTAAAAAACCCATTTTCAGGTGACAAACCACCACTTTTATCTGTCCCAAAACTTACCAAAAGTTTGCTTCCATCATAATTAGAGCTTTGAGTTTCAAACTACCCAAGAAACTCAGCAACTGTTGTCCCCTTCTTATAGGCATTCACCATGTCTATGAGATTCCCATGCTTCTTCCATAGTGCAATGTAATATGGCTGGACATAGTCATCATCATATGGTGCTATTGATGTAAATGCTACAATCTTGTTTTGTTTAAGGTAGTAAAACAGCATTCCAATGAACTCAGCAAATGTATCAGGATCTGTGTTGAAATGTTCATAATCTACATCTATCCCATCTAAATTATACTCTTTTACTAACTTTGGTGATTGAATTAATTGCATTAGTTACCCAAGAACTTAAATCTGTAGTATTGAAGTTTGCAGATTTTCCATTTACTGTATCACCAGCTAGGCTCATTGCAACCTTTACGTTCGGATATTGCGCCTTGATGGAAGAAACTGCAGAAGGCTTGAGGTTATCGGAGTCCCAGAAGACTCTGAAATCTCCATTTGTGGGAATTGGAGACAATGAATTTGTGTAATCAATGGCAAACGAAAGGAGGAAGTGGAAATCAAGTTCTGGATTAATGGGGACGTCTGAAAACGTGATGTTCTTCCCCTCTGCTCCTATGTATTCCCGGAAGATTTTTGCGTTGCTCGAGGCAGCTTCAATTAGAGAGGATGTAACAAATACTTGAAGAATCAAAAGATACAGAATGATCTGTGCTGCATCCATGTATGTTTATTACAATTATCCTTATACTAGTTTTGTGTTAAAGGTCTATCCGCAGGGTACATGTTTTATACTTGATTATTATTTTATATTTATGTTAGAAAAATCATATTATATGACCGTGCATTACTATGGTTTACAGTTCAAATACAATTTGATTATTTATTTTTTATTTTTGTGTTTGTTATCTTGTTTTCGAATGATTGATCTGCAATATATTAAAATTTAAGGAAAACTTTTTTAAGGGTACCCGAATTATATCAGTTTTGTCCATTTGGTACTCAAATTTTTTTCGTAACTTGTTTGGTGCATAAACTTTTTAAAACGCGCACAATCAGTAAATGTCGTCAATATCTCGTTAAATCTGACAGAAAATACACTAATATGAGTCATGCATTTAATTTTTAGTCTTTATTTTATTGAGAAATTATTTTTGAATATTCCTGACCAAACTGCAAAGTTAATATAACTCGAGAACAGTTAAAAAGAAAATTTACATATGACGTAAATCGACTATTTCATTATATTAAAATTACATGTATGATTTGCATGAATGTATTTTTTATCAGATTTAACGAGTGATTGATAAAAATTTTTATTTGCATATTTTTTAAAAAATTTGTGTACCAAACAAGTTGCAAAAAAAAATTGAGGATCAAACAGGTTTTCTCTGAAATTTATTATGGCCGCTTTCTTGAGATTGTGCAATGGCTTCTACGAGGTGTTGAAGTGTTATATTTCAAATAGAAAATGCAAGATTTGGAGGACCTTGTTACTCTTATACTACAAAGTTAGTAATTCAACACTCAACTTGTATGACGTGTCCAATTGAGTATATGTATTTTTTGATGCATCTCAAAATTTTCCAATTTTAACGTGTATCGAGTGTTGAATACAAGTATCCTGAGACAAAAATAAAAAGTTACATATACTTTGCAATATGTTTATTGTTGATTTTTTTAATTGGTTTTTGTGCTGCTAAATGAACTAATTGAAATTATTCTCATAAACATCTGCAGTCGGCTGAGAGCTGCATAGAAAACTGATTCTTAAAAGATTGCCGCTAAATCAATGTTCTTGGAAGCATATGGGGGCTGTGAGATTCCTAGTAAACTGTTTTTTTTCTTAGATTCTTACATATGTATCTTATTAAGAATTTGAGTCTTAAAATAACTGCTCATAAATTTATTTTTTATTTAAAGAAAAAAAAATGACAGAAAAAAGTTGTACATGTGATATACTAATTCATTTAATTTGTTGGTTTGATTGGCATGGAAAAGGTGTATATATATGAATTACGAAAAATAGGCTGCAGGTTATTTTTAAATTTTGGGATGTAGTCTTTTTTCTTATATTTTATTAAGTTTTTAGAAAAATCTAATCATACGGATCAAAATAACCTTAAAAAGTAATAGGATATACAAAATTTTATAAGTTTATATGATGTGCATCATAATTTTTTTTAATGATGCAAGTTCAACAACTTGTCATGAGTAAAATTTTGTATAATGTTTATAGTTATAAAAATTATTATACGCATCACCAAAAATTATGAAAATTTGTACTATTTTCATGTTTTTGAATGCTTTATCCATCCATACGGTTGAATTTTGTAAAAACATTGCAAAATATAAGAAAAAATTACTATAACTTATTTGTAAAAAATAGATTGCACCATATTTCCTGCTTTTCAATATATATATATATATGGAAGATTACGAAAATATAGATTACGAGACATGCATACTTACTTTATGGTTTGCTGTAGTAGCTGGATTCATGCTTAATAAATAAAGGTGATGACCACTATAAATCAAAATGTAGATTCACCAATAAAAATTATCCATATGAAACACCTGCTACGCATAAAAATTAACGTTGTATTTGATTAGTTAAAATGAAATGAACTGTATATTTACTTACATATATAAAACTCTTTTAACCCTTCATTTCATTCTAGCTATACCTGGAAACCACTGTTTTTACGTAGTTTTCTACATCTAAGTCCTTTATTTGATGGCATCACTTGTTTGTAGCATATGTCTATATAATTAAACAAATGTGGGATCTCATGTGTATATATCAAAAATCTAGAATTATTAGTTTCGCAATTTTAATCTTTATCTATTATATGAATAACTTATTTCAAAGACAACCGTAACTTTACGTAGATCGGAATTTTCATTATATTTTGATTCCAACTTTTTCTTATTTATTTATCGTTTTCTTTTATCTCTATTTTTTTTTTAATTTATTTCTTTTTTATTCCATAGCCGCATGTGCTGTCCTTGCCAAACGCTTCTAGCTGTGGTCAAGATAGTTGCTATATATATATATATATATATATATATATATATATATATATGCCTATGTATGAATGACCATCCATGATCCGTACAGCCTGTTCCTAAGTTTTTGTACAGAAAAAAAAGAAAAGGAAGGCGTAGAAAATAGGGTTCAATTTCAGTTGAATATTTTCTTCCCACGTATGGGAAGATTGGGAGAGAAAGAAAATTGGATTTAAGTGATAATTTATTATACTTATCTTACCCTTATTATAATTTTGTTGAATTTTGTTATACCGTGTGTATCCCAAATAAGTCTATAACAGTACATAGGGATATAATAAAATTTCATATGATATTTTCTTTTCTTTCCACTAGACTCAGGAACAAACGAAAGGAAATTGTTTAATTTTCATTTCTTTCCCTTCTTGTCATATTCTTTAGAAAGTTTTTCTTTTCTTTCAGAACTCTGGAACAGAGCGTAAAGTATATTGTTTGATCCGTTTAAAAATTAAAGATACATCTTTTTTTTTAATTATAATTTGCTAATATTAAAGTTCCGTTTGTGATATAAATTTGAGAACATACACAAGTATAACAGTTTGTATTAAGATCAATATATTTCACTTCACAGTTATTAAAATTAAAATACTTTACTTCAATTTAGAATTATAAAATTTCGCAAATTTATTTTATATAAGTTGAAATGTAGTTGGAATTTTGAAATAGTAGTAGCAGGCTAAAGAACCTCAAATCTAAATTCGAAAATTACACAATCAGACTATAGACCTTGTATGAAATCCTCAACAATGCACAATTGACGGGTGCTGATTCGAGAAATTTAAGGTTCGAAATTAAATCTTAAATGTTTTAAATCAATAATGGAACAGAGGATAATACCTTTTAAACTTGCATACACTTACCTATTGATATATCCTCCAACTTCAAAACTTCTACTTGAAAATTATTGAATTCATGGAGTAGCTTCTAATTTAATTTTTAAAATAATTAGTATACTTCCAATTTGCAGTTACAAAATATCTGATGTATTTAAATGAAACTTAAACATGTTAATTATTATTTACATGTTTAACATCATTTTGTTAATATTTAATCGTCGTATCATGTTTTTTTAAAAAAAAGAAATTGTGCATATGACTCATGACTTGTTTTATTTATTAATGAACCTAAAATTTTCTTACACTTTTATTTTTTCCGTCCCAGTTATATCACGATATAAGAATACAAATAAGGATGTTCAATTGTTATATTTGCTTCAATAAACTCTAGTTATATAATCATATGTTATAGCCAAAAAAAAAATAAAAAAAAAATTCAGATGATATATTAAGCTTGTAAATTCGTAAAACACCATTAATTGAGATACTAATACAGACGGCTACAGTTCATTTCTGCCATTCTCTTGAAAAAGCACTTAATCATCGAAATATGGCGAATTTTTACTTAAATTATAATAATCGCCTTTGGAAACAAGGTAATACGGAGTACATAACTCCTTATTATATTAGTTAATTAGTTAATAATCCTAGTGAGTGGATTTATATGTTTATTCTAACAAGAAAATGATATTCAAATAAATGATAAATAATTTTTCATCGAATGACTATTATATCATATGGTAGTCCAGAAGAGTACTACCCTTAAAATTAAAAATATATTATTTTGAAAAAGAAGTACAGTACTACATGGGTTGTAAATTTTATATTGATCGATACAATATTTTATTAAAAATGTTGTTGCACCCCTTCTTATATTATCTTTGTTTAAACTTTCATTATGTGTTTAATATATAAGAATTGATGATGTAATATAGTCCTTCCTTAGACAATATAAAAGGACTTAGAATAATATCCAACATGTTAGGTGGATATAACTTGTAGTTAAGTAAGGATCTTTGATCACCATTGAAGTCTACTGATAAGCCTGCTATGAAGGATTCTGAAGACGAAGAATTTTCCAAGTATAGTCCTGCTTAGAATGGAAATAAGCAAGAACTTTAGTAAGCAAGATCCTTTGCTTATCAAAGTGAAGATTGTCAGAGAAGCTATCTTATTCCCTGCTTAGTCAACTTCTAGGGAACTCTTCTGAAGGGCACTAGAAGACAGAAAAACGGCTAACTTTTTGAACTAAGCAAGGACTGCTGAAAAGGTACAAGTCACATCAAGGACAGTACACTCCAACGGATCTATTTCAAATTCCCAACGGATAGATTCTTTGGAGGAGTATAAATAGATGTCATAAATTTCATTTATGACTAATCAATGAACCAACTACCTCCTGAACAAAACTCTCTGACATCTTAAAGACTACAGCAAGACATCATAAAGCTTGAACAAGTGCTATCTATCTGCTCAACCAAGGAGCCTTCTACTTGAAGATAGCAAGCAAGATTTTCTGAAATCTTCTTAGTGTCTGTGTGACAATTGGACTAAGTGTCCTGCTAGAGTGGTCTAAGTGACCCATTGTAAATTGGACTAAGTGTTCTCTTACTGATTGTTCTGTGTGAACAAATTATAGTGATAGCATTCTCAAGTAAAAGAGAAGAAGAGTGGAGTAGGATTATTCCGAACCACTATAAAAATTCTATCTCTTCTCCTGCTTATCTTTTATATTGCTTCCTTCCTTTGCTGTGATTTACTTTAGTCCTGCTGAACTTGTTCAGCAAAGACTTACTATCTTTGCTACTTCAAGCCATTAACTTTTGATACAAAATCTAAGGGGTTCCTTGCTTAAAACAATTCCGCTGCTAAATTCTTTGAAAATCATAAGAAACCTTTTTATAAGTAAGAAGATTTTTAATTCAGTAAAGTTTTCTAAGTAAGACTTAATTTTTGAAAACACTATTCAACCCCCACTTCTAGTTTTTTTACCCTTTGGGACCTAACAAGTGGTATCAGAGCAGAACACTCTTTGCTAAGCCCTACAGCTTGAGAGGATCCAAACTTAAAAACTTTCTAATGGCTTTAAGAAGTGATTTTGGTGGCAAGCCCCCTATGTGTACCAGAGATAGATTTGCTAACTGGAAATTGAGAATACAGGTATACATGGATGTCATTGATGAGGAACTATTTGAAGCAATAAAGGTTGGACCCTACATTCCAGAAAAGCTATCTGCTGATGATCCTAATAAGCTCATTCCTAAGTAGAGAAAGGAGTGGACGGATGAAGAGAAAAAGTTGGTTGGATACAATAAGAAGGCAATGAACATTCTCTTCATGGCTCTTGAAGAGGAAATGTTCGAAAGTATATCCAACTGCACCTCTGCTAAAGAGGTATGAGATTCCTTGCTAGTACTCAATGAAGGAACAATTGAGGTCAGAGAGAATAAGCAATCCTTGCTTATTCAACAATATGAAATGTTCAACATGCAGCAGTGGGAGAATCTCACTGCTATGTACGAGAGATTTACTGTCCTGCTTAACAATTTGCGTGCTCTAGGGAAGACCTATGACACAAAGGACATTAATCTTAAATTCATGAGATCCTTGCCAAGGCAGTGGGATCCTAAGACCACTGCTGTCAAAGAGTTGAGGAATTTACACACTACTGATCTCCAACAACTCTATGGGAACCTGCTGACTTATGAAATGGAGTTGGCTCAGAGAGAAGCTACATCTGAGCCGAGGAGGAAAGATAGAATTGCTTTGAAGGCTGCTGAGTCTAAGCAACAAGTAGATTCTGACTCTGAATCTGCTGATAGTGATGAAGATATGGCTATGCTAGCCAAAAAATTCAGAAGGTTCATGAAGAAGGATAGAGGAAACTTCAGAAGAAACACAAGCAGCAATAAGAGAGATTCATCTAAAGATCTCTGCTATAATTGTAAAAAGCCTGGTCACTATGCTGCTGACTGTCGAAGTTCAACAAGAGAGGAAAAGAAATTCCCTGCTAATGACAAGAGCAAGGGAAAAGAATATTACAAGAAGAAATACCAGCAGAAGAACAATTCAAACATCAAGGACAAGGGACTTATTGCTGAAAAGTCTTGGAGTGAAAGTGAAAGCGACTCAGACTCCGGACCAGAAATTGCCAACCTTTGCTTAATGGCAAGGGAATCTGATCCCAACAAGAAGGTTGACCTTACTGAGGTATTTGACTTTGACTCTCCTGACATCACTGAAGCTGAGTTGCGCTCCTTGCTTAAGGATGTTGCATCTCAGTGGCATAAGTATAGAAGATTGCTTAGAGTTGCTTCAGCAGAGTCTGATCAACTCAGGAGCAAGAACTCTGAAATTTTGCTTACACTTGAAAAGGTGCAAGCTGAGAATTTGGAGTTACTTGTTGCTGATGGTGAGAGGACCTTGCTTAGACAGCACCTCAGAGACTCTCAAGAGAGAGAGTCTAAGTTATCCTCCCAAGTTGAGGAATTAACTATTACAATCTCCATATGGAACAAATCCTCTTCAAATGCATGTGCTTTGTTGAAAAGTCAAAGAAGCATGCTAGACAGAAGTGGAATTGGATCTGGGACTTGCGAAGTCCTTGCTGAAAGTAGTGGAGAAAGTGATGCTGAGTCTATCAGCAGAACAATCTCTGTGCATTCAGCAGAGTGTAAAACTCCTAAAACCAAAGGTAATAGAAATGTTACCTTACTAAAGAACAAATTTCCTGCTGACCGTAACTATAAGCAGGGACATTGTACTAAACAGACCAAAGGTGGAAAGTTTAGCAAGAACCATGTTCCTCCTGCTTATAATTACAACAATGCGAGGAATTTGAAATTTAGCAAAGGTGATAGGAGCAAACACTGGAAACAACCTCAACCTAAGAGAAGAGGTAAGCAACACACACATCACAACATGATGCATCTAAGATGCTATCATTGCCATAGGATTGGCCACATAGTTTCTCTTTGCCTTGCTGACCCTTACTATACTGGTTGGTCTCAAAAACCAAAATTGAGACAAGTATGGGTCCCCAAGGGTACTAACCTTAATGGACCCAAGTCTTGCTGGGTACCAAAGTAATTGCTTATGTTTTGTAGGTTGTGAGCAAGGAACAAATTTGGTACTTGAACAGTGGATGTTCAAGACATATGACAGGAGATAAAGCCTTGCTCACCAATTTCAAAGAAAAGGATGGACCACAAGTGATCTTTAAAGATAATAGTGCTGGAAGGACTAAAGGATATGGTTCAGCAGGGAATGGATTAATCTGCTTCAACAAGGTTGCCTATGTGGAGGGTCTCAAGCACAACTTGCTTAGCATAAGCCAGTTGTGTGACAAAGGGCATAAGGTCACCTTCCTAGACAATCAATGTCAGGTAAGAGATCTTCAAACAAATTCTCTAAAGCTTTCTGGTTCAAGAAATGGGAATGTTTATGTAGTAGATTTGGCTAAGCTAAGTCCTGCTGAAACAACCTGCTTTCTTGCTAAAGCTTCAGCAGATGCTAGTTGGTTATGACATAAGAGACTTTCACACTTAAACTTTAAAACAATTTCAAAACTCGCTGCTAAAGATCTTGTAAAAGGTTTGCCTAAATTTTCCTTTGAAAAAGAAAAACCTTGTAGAGCTTGTCAATTTGGTAAACAAACAAAACAATCTTTCTTAAGTAAACCTGAAAAATCAAACTCTATGCCTCTCCAGCTATTACATCTTGATTTGTTTGGCCCTATAGCAAGTAGTCTTGGTGGAATGAAATATGCATTCACTATTGTGGATGATTCCACTAGATTTACATGGGTATTATTTCTTGCTCACAAGAATGATGCATTAGCAGAGTTTGAGAAATTCAGCAGACAAGTGCAAAATGAGAAAGAACTTAGAATCAAGTCAGTAAGAAGTGATCATGGAAAAGAATTTGACTTTGGAGGCTTTACTGAGTTCTGTGACGAGCAAGGAATTTCTCATAACTTCTCTGCACCAAGGACTCCACAGCAAAATGGAATGGTTGAAAGAAAGAATAGAACCTTAGAAGAAGCTGGAAGAACATTTCTTGCTAATGCTAAACTTCCTGAGTACTTCTGGGCAGAAGCAATGAACACTGCTTGCTATACTCAAAATCGATCACTCATTCATCCAACACTTGGCAAAACTCCATACGAGCTATGGAAGGGGAGAAAACCAAACATAAGCTACTTCAGAATCTTTGGATGTCCATGCTATGTTCACAACAATGGTAAGGAGAACTTGACTAAATTTCAAGCAAAATCTGACGAAGGTATCTTCTTAGGGTATTCTACCCACAGCAAAGCTTTTCGAGTCTTTAATAAAAGAATTCTAACTGTTTTCCCAGTGAGATGGCCTAGAACTTGTAGAAGGGGGGTTGAATACAAGTTCTTACAACTTTTTCCGAATTCCTGTTCTTTAAGAAATTAACTTTCTGCGGAATATAAAGAACAAGATCAAAACTTTATAAACAATTGTTTTTATTGATTTAACAATTGATTACAAGTTTTTTAACAATCAAAAACAAGCTTTGATCGTCAGCTTCTATTCTGTGTATATAGAAAAATATAACACTTTCAATTCTCTCTATCTATATAGACATACACAGCTTCGAATTACAATTCTGTAATTTATAATTACAGCTTCTAAAACTAAGTTTACAAAAACCTAGCTTCCTAATTCAAATCAAATACAATCTTTCCAATTGAAAGATTTCTAATAAGTTTCCTTGTCAGCTACGTCTTCAATAAAGTCTACGTGTTCATGGAAGACTTTCCTTCTTTGATTTGAACTCTAACTCCATCAGCGATTAAGTCCTCGACTAATCTCCGATAGCTTCTTTAATTAGTC
>CM025786.1:8052317-8204896 GCA_014636745.2 Centella asiatica | reverse complement strand
TTCAACCCCCCTTCTACAAGTTCTAGGCCATCTTACTGGGAAAACAACTCCAGCAAGCATCGCTCGAGTACTACAGATGCCAAGTGTAGGTCTGCTGACTCCACCTACTGTATCCGCTGCTGTCCTTGCTGATCTTGGATACGTTAAAAGTCACTCCACAAGAAGAGAAAGGATTTCCCAAGGAAATGGGACTTCCTCATAGACATACTTCACAAGACCTTGCTGTGTAAGTTCACCTCTCAAGACGAGGCATCAGCAAGGGTTATATCATTGGTATCCTTGCTGAAGAATGCTGAGCCAATCAACTGGGCTCAAATCTTCTTTGAAGTCCTTGCTGAATCCTTCTCCAGCAAGAGGAAGACGAAGATTCGTCATGGACGAACCATGTCCCTGCTGCTCAAGGGACTACTTGGAGAACACTTCCCAGCAGGGACCCAGGCAAAGAAGCTCATATACAGCAAGGTGCTCAATCCATCCTTGCTGAAAAATTACGGGCGCAACCCTGCTGCCCTGGCCAAAGCAGCTGCAGCAAAGAGAGCTAGGGGACCAGCAGAGGGGCAAACATCTTTAACCCCGAATGCCAGAAGTGATGAACGCATTCCTGCTGGTCAACCCAGCAAGAAAAGGAGAGCAGTAGGTCAAATTCAGAAGCCTAAAAAGAAGTCCAAGGCAACGCCTGCTGAATTTGACCTCTCAACATTGACCGAGGAGGAGAGGGAAATTTATGAATTTTACATGGAGTTATATGATGAAGATTTGGCTGCTGAAGCCATTGCTGCTGGAGGATCCGATGTGGAACCACCCTCTGAAGAAGACATCCCCACAGCAGTCCCTCTCATTCCGGAGTTAGCAGGGGATGAAATTTTTGAAGAAATTGACAACTACATCCCTGCTGATTCATCTCCTATCCCTGCTGAAGCACAGCAAAGATCATCCTCAGAGATCTTCAGAAAGATAGATGAAATGACGGAGGTGGCGACTCCTACTGAACCTATCCCTGCTGACTCTACAGCAAAGGAGCCTGCCACTCCTACTGAAATTCTGGAGTTCACAGAAACAGAGTCTGTTGACACTCCAGACTCTGTAAATGGACCGGCTGAAGTGGAGATTGCTATCCATGCTGCCAATAAAACCAATCTTCCACATCCATTCTACACTGGAGAAATTGATAGATCAGCAATGTCCCCAGCAGAGCAATCAGCAGAGACGGTTGCCAAACCCTCTGCTGCTCGAAAACTTGTCCTCCCTGGCTTCACCATCCAGTCTCCTGCTGACCCTACCCTTCCTTCAAGAAGAAAACATGCTGCTGTCAAGGGCAAAGGGAAGGGAAAGCAAATTCAAGCATCCAGCAGTGACAGTGACAGTGACTCTGATGATGTTCCTGCTGAACGAACAAAGGAAAAACAATCAGAGGAACTCATCAGGTCCTTGCTGGTCGAAGACGCTCTTGCTGCCGGCTTGGATCCCGATGAGTACCTTGCTGAGAACTTTCAAGAAGGACCCAGCAATCAATCTCCAGCAAGTATACTATCTGAGGGGGAGCTCACTCCTGCTGAGTCATCTGCTGAGATGCTAGCCATTGAGGGGGAAGACAAGGATACTCCTGCTGACGGGGCACATTTTGAAGAACCTGCTGGATCCGACCCGCAACCTGCTGTCAGCAAGGACTCTCCTACTGCACAAAAGCTTGCTAAACTTGAGGCTCAACTAGCACAAGTCTTAGCAAGGCTTCCTGCTGAGCGCATCCCTGCTGCTGATACCTCTGCTGATTCTACCTTAGCCTCCAGATTATCGAAGATGGAGCAAAAGCTTGAAAAGCTGCAGCAAACACTCAATAAGCTGATTGACTTTCTCCCAATAATGGCTGATGATATCAAAAAGGGGGAGAGAGGTCATGAAGCACAGCAAGAAGCACAGCAAGAACAAATCATCCCTGCTGATCCTACTCCTGCTGATAGGATCCCTGCTGCTACTCCAGTTGCTGTACCAAGAAGAAAAAGACTTCCCAAGCATATCCCTGAGTCTGCTGTGCAAATCATGAATCCATCCCCGTACATGAGACTTCAGAAGGCCCTTGAAGAAGCCGATGTCATTTCAATGAAGTCAGGGCCTGCTGAAAATCTCAAGCTTATAGCAAGCATCAAAGAATCAGAATCAAGAATTAAGCAGTACGAGGTGGAAATGAAGAGACTCAGGGTACAAGAAATGCAGCTGGAGTATGACAGAAAGAAGGAAAGGATGTAGAGGAGGAAAGAAGAGAAGGAGGCAAGGAAAAGAGAGAAAGAGGTAGCAGAGGAGAAGCGAAGGCAAGAATTGCTGAAGTTTGGTGAGGGTGAAGACCAGCAGGGATCGGATGAACCTGCTGATGTATAATTTCTTTTGTTGTGTAATTTCATTTTAACTTGTAATTCTTGAACATTTTGAAATAAAATGAAATTCTTTATGGTTCTTGCTGTGGTGATCAAAATAACTCGTTTTGACATCATCAATTAGGGGGAGATTGTTGTTGCACCCCTGCTTATATTATCTTTGCTTAAACTTTCATTATGTGTTTAATATATAAGAATTGATGATGTAATATAGTCCTTGCTTAGACAATGTAAAAGGACTTAGAATAATATCCAACATGTTAGGTGGATATAACTTGTAGTTAAGCAAGGACCTTTGATCACCATTGAAGTCTACTAATAAGCCTGCTATGAAGGATTCTGAAGACGAAGAATTTTTCAAGTATAGTCCTGCTTAGAATGGAAATAAGCAAGGATTTTAGTAAACAAGATCATTTGCTTATGAAAGTGAAGATTGTCAAAGAAGCTATCTTATTCCCTGCTTAGTCAACTTCTAGGGAACTCTTCTGAAGGGCACTAGAAGACAGAAAAACGGCTAACTTTTTAAACTAAGCAAGGACTGCTGAAAAGGTACAAGTCACATCAAGGACAGTACACTCCAACGGATCTATTTCAAATTCCCAACGGATAGATTCTTTGGAGGAGTATAAATAGATGTCATAAATTTCATTTATGACTAATCAATGAACCAACTACCTCCTGAACAAAACTCTCTGACATCTTAAAGACTACAGCAAGACATCATAAAACTTGAACAAGTGCTATCTATCTGCTCAACCAAGGAGCCTTCTACTTGAAGATAGCAAACAAGATTTTCTGAAATCTTCTTAGTGTCTGTGTGACAATTGGACTAAGTGTCCTGCTAGAGTGGTCTAAGTGACTCATTGTAAATTGGACTAAGTGTCCTCTTGCTGATTGTTCTGTGTGAACAAATTATAGTGATAGCCTTCTCAAGTAAAAGAGAAGAAGAATGGAGTAGGATTATTCCGAACTACTATAAAAATTCTATCTCTTCTCCTGCTTATCTTTTATATTGCTTCCTTGCTTTGCTGTGCTTTGCTTTAGTCCTGCTGAACTTGTTCAGCAAAGACTTACTATATTTGCTACTTCAAGCCATTAACTTTTGATACAAAATCTAAAGGGTTCCTTACTTAAAACAATTCCGCTGCTAAATTCTTTGAAAATCATAAGAAACCTTTTTATAAGCAAGAAGATTTTTAATTCAGTAAAGTTTTCTAAGTAAGATTTAATTTTTGAAAACACTATTCAACCTCCCCTTCTAGTTTTTTTACCCTTTGGGACCTAACAAAAGATAATAGTATCTACATTAAAAAAATATACTTTCTCCAAAAAGAAAACTGCATAAAATTTTTGTTTTGAAAAATTGATAGAGCTCACTCTTATTTTAGTGTAATTTAACTATTATATTAAGCGACTGACCATCTTAATAATCGTTTGGTCATTTTAGGTTAGTAATTAGAAGGAAAAAAACTTCCAATTGCACATGGAGTATTCAAGCCTAATTTCGTCAATTAGTGATCACGACAACGATATCTAAGGCTAAATCTGTAAAATAAGGGTAAATTACACTATAGAGGGGTCAGGATTAAATTACACTATAGAGGGGATGAGATATCGCTGGTGGACTCTCTGTCGTGAAAATAAGTAACCTTTTAGAGAATTGGGATAAAAAGTAAGTTTAAACTGTATAAATGAACGTACGTGTATAATGATATGTAAGTCCATTATATATTATGAGAATCTTAGATATGACACATTCCTTAGAATACAGATATAAGGACTTCATATCGGTGTGAATAAAGATTCTAATATATTAACATGACAGTTAATATCGTTAAAAAAAACTATCATATACGGACAATATTAAATTTGGACATATAATTAATAATATAATTATAAAAGGACCTAACACTAGATATAGCTATCCAAAGTTATGAGACGAGAATGTAGCAAAAAGGAGGACGATTTCTCTAGTAAAATTATAACAATAAATAGTTTCATAGTTCAAATTCGATTCTTAATTTTTCACCCTCTCTTACATGTGCATTAACCACTAAGGATAACTGTGTTTTCTTTCTCTCTCAAACTTTTACTTGTCCTTAATTTTTTTTATTTATATTTTTATAAATCACAACTCTATATTTCACAATTATCTTTAGAGTAATTATGTTCTCATAGAAATTAAATTATAATTGAAATATAAATTACACACATACACGTGTGTACATTAAACTAATAAATGATTATGTGCTGAATTTTTTATAAGAAAAAAATAACTAGTGAATATATATTGCGGTGGCGTGTAAAGGAAAGAGTATAAAGAGTGGGGCGTGAAGGAGAGTTATTATCGCTGCAAAAACTACTGCACAAAAAGCAGAGGTACAAACCACCCCCATAACAATAACAATAATAAAGTTCAATTTCAATAAAGCACCCCTCCCCCTACCCCTACCCCTCCATTCGAATTGTCCAATCACCCATTCAACAACCTCCCACTTATTTTATACTCTATTTATAAAAAGTACTACATTTTCAATAATTTTGGATCTTTTTAATACTCTTTCGACTTTGATTTTGACCCTTCCACTTATTTTATACTCTATTTATAAAAAGTAAAATAAAGTCAAAAATGATAAATAAATGATCGTTGTCATTAATAATTATATATTTATATTTATTATGAGATTTATTTTTTTTTATTCTTCTTTATTAAGTTAATTATGTGATTTTTTTTATCAGTAATCACTTACATTTCGCGATCCTAAAATGAGAAAACGAAAAGAGATAGACATTTAATATTTAGGGCATGCTCATTTTTTCTTTTTTCCGGTCAAAAGTTATTTTTTAAAAACAAAAAAATATTATTTAAGTATTTATTTTTACTAAACTCAAAATATAAGGTGCAAGTATCCTAATTTTTACTGAGGAAACGAACATGACCTTAAACCTCTTGTAGTTTACACAATTATTTCAAATCTATAAATAATCACCTAAAGCATGTCTTTTTTGTCGTAAATAGATACTAGAACATGTCACGTGGTTAGATTTTAGTAAGGTGATCTGGTCAGATGATAAGACCATGATAGGTCTAATAGTCATTTGTAATAAAAATTGCATATAATTATTTGCAAATTTAAAATAACAAAATGGTCTGATAGAAATTGTTTTAAGTCGCATGTGGTTAATTATATTTTGCCATAAAAGAATTATGATTGAAACCTGTTTGTTTTAAGTCGCATGTGGTTAATTATATTTTGCTATAAAAGAATTATTATTGAAACCTGTTTATGATGGATATAAGAGTATATGATTCCTACGAGTCCTTCATATATATATATATATATATATATATATATATATATATATATATATATAATCTAATTTTTAATTTCAAGGCAATAAAAAAAATTTGTAGGGAAAAATATTTGAATTTAAGATAAAATGCTTCATTTTAAATATGTATTCAGTGTTTAACATTATGTGAACCAATTATTCTTCATAATAAAATGCAAATATTATGTGAGTAGTACCTAATAAGTGTATACACATCATTTCAACATTCATTTTTTAGGAAATAATGGTAATAATTTTGACTACAGAATTACCATCATCAGGTAATCTAAGAAATATGGTCAATAATAAATTTTCTCGATCACATAAAATTAAGATTTAAATTATTATTATTATTTAAATAATGATCATGAATGTACTGAATTTTTATATTGTACTCCACCTAACAATCAGGAAAACAAAAACTGATTAAAATATATTAAAAAGAATTACTCTTATTATATCTTTTCTCGACTAGTGAAAAGTGACAACACAATTAAGTTTGCAGGTATGGAATCACACTTGTTGATCGTAACGTCGTGGTACTATGCTACTTACTACTATTATATACGTAGTACTATATATATATATATTCTCTCTCTCTCCCAGTCATTTATAACTATTAAATTTACCTACGGACTAATTACTAAAGAAAAATAGAGATTAATTAATTAAAATGTTTATATTATTCTATGAAATGTGTGATACAAAAATAAATGAATTTAAAATAGATAAAAATAGTAAGAAAGTAAAAGAGTTGAAAGTAAATAATATGAGATAAAGTAGATATATATTAGGAGGATAATTTGAATAAATTAAAAAATAATTTTTTTATATTAAAAAAATAATGTTACAATGATCTAAATGAATCATCCAAAAAAATACAGTGTTAAAAATATTCTGAGACAGAAAGAAATACATATATAGTGGTGTGGTTTTGCTGGTTTATATGACTACGTAAATAATTTGCAGACCATCTTTTCACACAACGGACTTGTGACCTCATCCTTTTTATTACCTTTCCATTCATTCATAGAATTACGTACATAAAAATAGACACACACATATATATATATACACAGAGAGAGAGAGAGAGAGAGAGAGAGACTGTGTACACAATCACATTCTAACATTTATGTCATGGCTTCATTAATTCTACCGCCGTTGACTCGTGACGTTTGCTTATCTCCCTCTACTCTAATAATTCTTCATTTTGTGGTAAATAGAACACCCATTAAAGTTTAATTGAACGATAAATTAATGAAATTATATGATATCGGCAGAGTTTAAAAAAAATTGATGATTTTAACCATAGAATATAATCTAATACTAAGGCTTCATTTGTTTCTAGAAAAATATTTTTTGGAAAATATTTTCTTTAAAAAATATTTTCCGGAAAAATATTTTCTTTAAAAAATATTTTCCGGAAAAATATTTTCTAAAAAAATATTTTTCAAAAAAAAATCATTTTTTGGTGTTTAATTGATAATATGAGAATGATCTTGAAAATTTGATTCTTTATATTATTGCTATTATTATATTATTATAATGATTGATGATAATCGATGGTGATGATCATTTTAATATAATTATATATATCCTTATGTTCTACAATTATTATATTATTATATATGTGATTTTATTTATTTATAATAAAAATTAAATGTTTTACGTTATTATTCTTTTTATTATTATTACTGTTATGAGATAATACATTACTTATTAATTATCATGATTAAAATTTAAAACTATTATTTTCTATAATTATTATTTATCTTATTAGCATGTTATCATATTATGCTATTATTATTACAGTACTCTTATATCATTAGATTTTTATAGTATTACTATTGTTATTATTGTTATTAGTTTTTTTACTTTATTATGTATATAAAGGTTATTATCACTTATTATAAATAATTATTTTATTTTTTATATTAAATATTTGTTTTTATTATTATATAAATATTTATTTATTTAATAGTAATTTATATTATTTAATGTTATTTTGTTATTTTATATCATAATTACTATTATGTTATTACTATTAATATAGTGATAAACAACTCCAACAATTTTTTCAGAAAATGTTTTCTCCTTTTAAACTCCGTAAGTTATTTTCTGGAAAAGTTTAAGGAAATACAAAAGAACTGGAAAACGTTTTCCTTTCTTTTCATTTTTCGTAGATGTCACAAACAACGGAAAACGTTTTCTGAAAAATATTTTTGCCTAACAAACAACGAAAAATACCAAAAACATTTTTTAGAAAATCATTTTCCGTGAAACAAACAGATCCTAAATAAAAATTAAACGAATTAAGAGACAATTTTTTTAAAATGTAGAGAATCTTAGACAGATTCTATATCTAAAAAAAGAGTTTCTAACTAGACATAGATAGTAAATTTAATTTGTAGACAAATTAAATATTTGAAAAAAAAATTAAATATACATTTATAATTAAAAATCTATTTCTAGAGATTTTTCGTCTTAAATATTAATTATTCTAACATCACTTATTTAGTTGATTTCATTGATCGATGCACTTCCTATTATCAAAGTAAAATTGTTTGTCATTGGAACACATATCACAACAAAAATGCAACAATAAATCTTCACTGTTAAATTCATTTAAAGATCTTATGTTACAATTTTTATTGTGATGTGTGTTACGGTATAAAATAGAACTCTTATCGAAGAGTAATATTAAACAAAACAGGATAAAATGGCCTCTAGCAGTCTACCTACAAGAAATTTCGTTTAAAAAATTATAAATTCTTAATTTTCTCCAAGTATTTTATGTATTTATTAAATACTTTTCAGAGTACTTACTAATACTTATTAATTAATTACATCAATAATTTTGTAAACCTATCACCTGAGGTAGATAAAGTGATCGAATTAGTTGGTTACGGAGTTACTGCAGTGTCATGGACTTTTATTCTATATATGGTTTGTAGCTAGAAAGTGAAAAGACAAAGACAACAATTAAAGTAAAAGGTGAACGACCGAACCCTGTTGCTCAAAAGTCAATTAAGATGCTCTTAAGAAGCAAAAAGTGTCATGATACTATTCACAAGCTAGGAGAACACAACTAATAAGCTATTTCTAAAAGTCAATAGTGTTAGCTACTATATAGTGTATCTACCAGAAAACATTTAAAAGTCCTTTTTTTGTTTTTTGATTACAGAAAACGTTTAAAAGTTTTTTTTTTTTTTTTTGTTAATTGAAAACGTTTAAAAGTTGTCTCTCATATATGTGCACATATGTCATCTCCTAATTTATTCCCTTCTTCTCTTAACCAGGGCTCCATAATCCAAACCTCCTTTTTTTTTATTGGAAAAGAAAAATTATTGGTAAATTAATTGTATGATTTCAAGGGTTTAAGACTAATTAACAGAGGCTTGGAGACTAGAATATTAATCATACAATTATTATCAATTATAAATCCTGAAATCAATCGAAATTAGTTGGTTAATTAATTAAAAGAATCATGTTATACATTAAAAGATTATGAAAGTATCTTCTCTTATGAAAGGTTGGGTACTTTTTAAAAAAAATCTTATTTCCTTTCATACGAAAAGATTATGCTAACATGTTTTCTAATTTTTTAACCATCTGATTGTGTGCGAATTACATAGTTACTTAAATTGCGGTTAGTTGGATATAATAGAATTACATGGAATGAAATAGATTGATAAGAAGAAAATTATGGTGAAATAGTAGATTATGTGTAAAATTTTGGTTGAGGTAGAATGGACAAACTTCATCTTAAGGGTGATCTTGTAAGGCGGATTTAAAAATACACATAAATTTATAAGAAAAAAAAACCTTACACATAACTAAACTAACAAATAATATAAAATTTATTTTATTCCGTCGAACCAATCGAAGCCTTAAAATCTAAAAACTAACATTCACCTCCAATAAACTCTTTTAGCTAAATTTAGCTCGCATTTTGCAATGATTATATTTGTTATTAGTAGTTTTAGTTACTTCCTCCGTTCATCGATATAGTTTTTTAAAAAAAATTGTCAAATTTCGAATTGAGTCTTTTTGTTATCCAAGGAGTTTGTTTCCCATTTATTTCTTAATTTAATCCTCAATAATTACAATATTACTTTTCGTTCCAGTATATAAGATCCTTAGAGCAGGTAATTATAGAGGGGTAATAATGAAATAAATATTAACAAATACTTCAATTAATACTCTCCTTGGTATGTAAATTTTCTTTAAAAAAATCTATCACTGATGAACATATATAGGAAGTATATTTTAAAGATCATCCACATTAATTAAGAACGCCATTGTAAAATTACATAAAATTACTATAAGTAGGTAGTAATTATAGGTTTGTAAAATTAAAACAATTAAGTGAAAATTAAATCAAACCAAACTCAGGTAAATTTTACTATTTTATTTAATACAATTCATACTTCAACAAGTGGAGATAAAATAGACTCAAATTATTTCATCCGCGCGTCCCATTAAATAAGTTATTTTTTAACAATACATATATATTAAGAAATCATCTATATATATATGTTGAATATATTATAATGTCAAAAATAACCTATGTGTTCTTTTAACACATAAAGATAATTAAGTAAACTTTTAAAAACAAATCATTAAATCATGTCTAAAACTTATATAACGGGATAAAGAAAAATCTCCAAATTAAATGGTGTATCAGATGGGACCGGGAAGTATATATTATTGTAATATACGAACAACAAAAATCTCTTTTAGAAAAGACAAAAAGAAAAAAAAGTTAACCGAAAGTAAGGGATAATTAATTTGGATTTTCTGCATGCACTAATGCAATTTCTGTTTTTCTGCGGGTTCAATTAAATTAAAGGGAAGGATTTAATTTGCCAGTCGGCAATCACCTCGTCCGAATTGAACTCACGAAAACCTAATGGTTCTTGACTCTGATTGTTTGTTCGAAAACCGAGTTTAAGAAACCCTAGCTAGATACGATCCTTATCAATAATTCCTACTACCTATATATATATATATATATACATACACACATACATCCATTTTATTTAGCAAAAAGAATATACGTAGTATATAACACAGCACATCTAAAAGTAAAAAATGTAGTACTATATTAACTTTATATTATACCCACACATACATATGTGTGTGTGTGTATATACACTATTTATTTATTTGAATGATGTATGACGTAAAACATATGCCGACTGGCCCTGAATATAAAAGTTACCTATATGTGTTGTTTGGTGAATTTCTGGAAATTGAATTTAATACTGCATGGGATACGTTGTAGTTTGCTAAATTTTTTATTTTATCAATCTTCTACGGTTCTACCCCATGCGACGAGCAAGGGGAATATTACTGTATAAAACAATATGTCAATTTAGTTTATATTAAATTTTAGATATCATAAATTCTGATAATATAATTTTTATTATATATTAAATTTACGATATTTAAAATTTAATGTGAAACAAAAGAAACCTCTAAAATTTAATTTGAAGCGACGCCATCGATCTTCTATCGTAAGTTTTTACATGATTCTTTCTCTCGGCATGTTAACACAAATATCAATAATGTTGATTTTTAGAAAGAAGCTAGTAGCTAGCCTCCTAGCAATAGTCAGCCCTTTCGTTGTTAACTTTTTTTAAAGATAATATTAGTGAGACTTGGTTGTTTTTTAGACGTGATATTTATTCGAATTAACTCCTGCTCAATTTATCACATTTTTCAAGCAATTCTACAGTAGTTTATGGATGATGATTTACTTCAATTTTGACTAGGTGATGACATGTTACCGTGTAATTAACTAAAAAGTTGTTTAGATAGTTAGATATATAATACTCCGTGATAGCATTAGTTTATTTATGGACTCTAGCTAATTATATCTATTGTGAATAAATGGAATTTAGAACCAATTTGATAAGAAATTGAAACAAAAAAACTTCATCTTTTATTATTATTTCTTTTCAATAATCAGCAATACAAAGGATTTACATCATAGGAAATACATGTTTAAGTATTCAAAATTTGACCAATGCATGATCTCATAATCACCCAATAGTTCTCGAGTTAGTTAAACACAAAATTATCTTTTAACTTTTTATAAGTTAAACTTGCATACATAAATATATATATCAGATTTTGGGTGTTGTTAGTAGAACTAATACGAATCAATCTGTTCAGAGTTACATTGGGATCTTTTAAGAATATTAATATTTCATTTTTAATTGAGAATTATATGTTCAACCAATAAATCATTTTCATGAAATTTGTTATCAATATCCGATTACGATGAGATAAGCTTCAAAAGAAAATTTTAGAAAATCCAATATTACAATAACAAAAAAATTATGCGAAAGTAACTCTTTTTGTGGATCAAATCTCACTTTTATATGTTTTGATTTTAAAACTTAAATGAATTTAAATGCATTTTAGGCAATAAATTTTACAAATGGACTTGAAAAAAATAAATCTTTATTTTTGTGACTGAAGAAATAATATCACTTATTATAATATCACCAATGTGATGGTTGAAGTGATAAGTGACGTGCGGATGTTCCAAAATTATGATCGAGATCGAGTTGTAGACTTTAGGCTGTTAGGAGCCAAATCTTACCAAATATAAGTCGATTAGAGTGACGACTGAGCTATACCTTGATTTTTGGAGCTGAAGGTGTAGATTACCTATTTACTTTTATAATTATTTTTCGGCCAGGCAAAAAAAAAAATGAATAAATGGATTGTCTTATTATGTGTTTGGTCGTTGCTTTATTTCGGTTGTTGCTTGTCGTCTTATAGCATCAGTAATAAAAAAAACTTCACTTTAAAAAAGAATAAAATAAGGGATAAAATATAAAATGAAAGGGTTCAACCTAACTTATTTTAAAGATATTAAAAACCATATGTATTTAGTTTTACAACGTTGAGATCGAGTATGATATATAATTTTCAAAATGAATTACAATTCTTGATCAAAAGTACGTTACTCGACTACCCAGCTCGATGAATTAAAGTTAATTTCGAAATTGGAGAGGAGTGATAAGTCCAAATTAAGAGGAAGAAAATTGCAATATATTGTCGGATTGAGCTGTTGCATCCAACTTGCTTTCGTGTCTCTACATTCATTCATTCTGCCCTGCAGTGGAGTATAGTAAATAATAGGATAATGATGACAGAATCATTCAAAGCCATTCCATCCCATCCCATCCCATACCCCCCCACCCCCTACCCACAAAGTCTTCTTCTTTGTCTCTGGAACCCTTCACTGAATTAATGCCTCTCCCTTGGGAAACATGACTATGACTAGTCCCTTTAATTTCCACTATTTCTCTTAACCCCCTCCTCTCCTTTTGCTCTTTGTCTCCTCCACCTTTCATTCTCTTCTCTCTCACCCTTTTGTCTCTACTTACATCTCTTTCTCAATATCTCATATCTCTTTCTATATATATATATATGCACAAAACGCATACATTTTCAAGAACAATATCACAAAAAAATCTATACATAATTAAAAAATATAATAAAAAGAAGAAATTATGGGTTCATCGAGGTGGTGTCCAACACCAGAACAAGTGATGATATTGGAAGAGATATATAAAGGAGGTATAAGAACACCAAATGCTAGTCAAATTCAACACATCACTGCCCATCTCTCTCGCTATGGAAAGATTGAAGGCAAAAATGTCTTCTACTGGTTTCAAAACCACAAAGCCAGAGACAGACAGAAGCTTAGAAAGAAACAACTTTTTCTTTCTAAACAATTGCACCACCACCAATACCATCATCAACAAGAACAACCACAGCGACAGCATGACTATTGTGACCGTTCACTTCTTCAATCTCCTCCTACTTTAGCTTCTCATCATCCTCTTACTCATTCTCATTCTCATTGTCACTCGTCACAAGTTTATCGTCTTTATCAGGTAAATCTTACAATACTTTTGCTGTTCAGCGACACTTACTCCATATAATGCTTCACATGTAACATAATGTTAATACATGAATATTTTAAAACTATTTTAATGACTTAATTTTCTCTATTTATCTTTAATTTTGACATTTTATGGTGGCTAATGTGTGTATAGGGTGGAGGAGTTGATGAGGACGCAGCTTCTATAGTATTCATGAGGGAAAACACTTGGAAAATGGTTGTTCCGGGGGAGAAGTCCAACAAGAGAATGGACGGTCAGGATCATTGGATGAAGATGATGATGATTGATGTGGGCCCAATTTCGCCACCATGTTGCAACAAAGAACCACTTAAAACCCTACAGCTCTTCCCTACTACCTCCGCCGCCACCACCACCACCACCGATTAATTAACCCTAGCCTAGTCAACTTATAATTTCTACATCTCTGTCTCTGTCTCTCTCTTCTTTCTCTGTCTAGATTCTCTTGTAGATGCTACGTAGAGCTAAGATTAGATAAAGATAACAATATTGTTTCAGTTCGATCTGTAGGTGTTTGTTTTAAGAGAGAGAGAGAGGTAGAGTGTTCTATATTGTCTAATTAGCTATCATGTATTCAGCAGTAGCAATGCATGCATGGCATGAACTATCTCTAATAATAAAGCACTATTATTTATTTTACCCGTTGCAATGTCCGTGGCTATTTAATTACATGTTCTTAATTCTTGCTTTTCTTGATCAATGTGTAGGTAGTACACCACATATATCACACTACTCAAATAACGGCAGGGGTGACCTTCTCTCTTCCTTTTTTTACTGTAGCACGTCTTTAAAAAAATCCAATAGCACATAAATTATGGAGTAACAAAGTTATAATCTTCAAGACCAAATTCAAGATTCGAATAATTACACCTTTAAGTGCATGCCACATATACCCACTATTTATAAGTACATAAAACTGTTTGGAAATCGTTTTTAGTCAAGTTATACTAATTAAGTTCGCTCAAGTCTATACAAGTTCTAATCTCTTAACAATTCTTCATTTAGGCCTAGTATTTTACCGTCTAACGTTTGAGTTCATTTAATTAATATCTTCTTTTTCATATATTATCTATTTAAGTACTAAATTTTATTTATTATTAGACATGTCTAGTGTTTTTTATATCGCCTAGCACCAAATTAAAAATGAAATGCCTTTAGTTTAAACTTTTGGTACCATATATTCAATGAGTAGCGATGTTGCATTCTGCTCCATACTCATAAATCTCAATTTAATTTCTGTAGCAGGGGGTGTTGGCTTACAGGTTATTAGGCTAGCTAGCTACTAGTAATAAAATGGTACGTACACATGCGTACGTACATTTTGTTCAGAAAAAGTCAATGGAAGCATTCACCATCAGTACAAAACAAAATAGATCAATCAACTTCAATTATTTCCAAGTCATATTCCATAAAAACTTTGAGATTAGTCAATTACTCGACTAAATATTGATTGCCTGCAATGGTTATTGGTTAACTTCCTTCATTTTACTCACGTTGTATTGAAAATTGACGTACATATTTGTTTACTCTTTTTTTCTTTCCATTTGTTTACTTTACTATAAAGTATATAGTAATTGACAAATATGTTAAATCTCAGTTCTCAACGTGCTCTTTCCTATAACCCTTTGCACTTTAAGAAATAGTATCCTCTATTTCAAGTTTAGATTTATATTTTCACTTTTTAAATCAAACAAATATGTATTAAATTTTAAATTAATATCAATTTAGTATATAACCTTATAGTTGGATTACAAAAATTTCAAATGTTATATTAATTTTGAAGTATAATATATCGTTGTTTAACTCAAAAAATTAAAATATATCTTAATTTAATTTTGGAACAAAAGATAACATTAATAATTACCGGTTTCTATGTTCAAAATTTGTTAGTTTAAACACTTAAAAGTATAGCACTTTCACAAGTTAAAAGTGAAACTGCCTCTTCCTATATATATATATATATATATATATACACACACATACTATACACGGCTAGAGTTTGAAGATATTGTGACCGATGTAAATTAAAACGGATCACAAATTAAGTCGATCACAATATAATATTAGTATATAAACAATCACAATATATATTAATTGTAAATTAGAAATAATATCACTCATTATATTTTATGATGAAATAACTGTTACAAATATTATTTAAATATTTATTGTGACCAACGCTTATCTTACAATTTAAATGTTGTAGATTAATTTAAATGGTAGAAAGTATTCGCTTATGATCTTAAGGTCAATAAATCAAATTTAATGGGTGAGTATTGAGTGAAAGTTTAGTTAATAATAGAGTACAAAATTCGCCCGAAAAAAAAAACATTCGTATATATTACTTCTTTTTCTCTTTTGGTTGTTGAATTTGGGGATTATATCGGAAGAACTGGTAATAAGTAGAATGAATTGTCACTAGGCAAAACAGCTAGTAATATATATATATATATATACACACATTGAGAGAAAAAAAATAAAAGAACTATTTTATTTAGTCTGATCTCAATCGTCCAAGCATTAAATCAACGCATAGATTGGTTTGAGGTTTTCCCGTCTACTACAATTATGGTGAATGGTGCCACAAATTGGTCTAGGGAGCCTCCCCATCTGCTATTTGTGGCTGACATAAAAACGATGTAAAATAACATTATTGTTCATTGTCCAAGTTTTATATATAGAACGTTTCATCCGCCACAATTTGTAGTGAACAGATAAAAAACTAAACGATTCGTCCACCACATTTTGTAGCAAATCCGCTACTAATTGTGATGGACAAGAGGTTTTATATATAAAAATTGGACAAGGGACAACAACGTTGTTTTATATGTTTTTCATTTCCGCCTTAAGTTGTGGCACAGTCCGCCACAAATTGTAGCAGACGTGAAACACTCTCTCTACTCGTCTCGTCATTTATTTTGTACTTGAACGATAAAAATTTATTGAAAAAAATAATATATTTTTCCAATCCTAGCGATGGATCATGCTATATCTATATATATATATATGTGCTTTGATTTATGAATTGATTGAATTAATTGTTGTGGTTGCTGATCATTCATAGGATCTATTGACTTCTCCAAACTGTTACCTCAAGAAAGGACTTCTAGCATAATATATATAAGCTATAGCTATATATTCATTAATTTTCGCTTGTCATTCTCTGTAGCTTGATGGACGGTGCGCAAGCTGGAGCTAGGACAAAGACAAGAAAAGAAAATGTAGAACTACTTTGATAATTAAGGAAAATTTGGATAAACGGAATAACACCCAAGTTAGCAAATAACGATATCTCAACTGTAATGTGTTTTTTTAGAAAAGAAGAAAAAGTGACCCAACTGTAATTTGTTTTTTTAGAAAAGAAGAAAAGTGGCCCAATTGTAATGTGTTTTTTAGAAAAGAAGAAAAGTGCTGATACAAATATCAATTTATACACAAATAAATAACTGCAAATTGAGATAACTAAAATTTAAAATCTTATAAAGGATTGATAAATTTTAAAGAGGTTCAAAATTTGTCACATATTTTGATGTATTTTTATTTCTATAATTTATTAATATCTCTGGTGTTTTTGAAAGAAGAATGAGTTAAATAACTCATTATTATAATCATACTGTTCATTTTTTCTATCCTTTAGTGGTCTCCAAAATATATGTGGACAATATGATGGTACAAATTACAAGAGCATGTAAAAATAATGTAATAGGTGAATTTTTTAAACTCATTTATATAATTTTTATAATTATTGTTATAATTATGTAAAAATCAATAATGTAATAATTTTACACAGTTATTAAAATCATATTATACACAACGTACAAAAAGATGACATAATTTATATTCCGCTCTATTTTTTTTTATAGTCTTTCAAGTTGTACCATCTTTCTAAATAGTTTGTGAATTCATAAATATATAATTGATGTGTAAGTTTTAAAAAAATGAGATGCGACTCATTTTCCTTAATTTGCTTAAGTAAATATTACAGTAACAATCTAGTTGGAATAAAGAAATTCAAAGCAATAAAAGAAGTTAATCTTACTATATTCAATCAAGCTGATTTTGAAACTATTTAATACTTTAAATTAATGAATTTTTTGTACGCGCAGCTTGTACTACTATAAATGTATAATTCTAATGATTTTTATGTGGATTTTAGAATTTTTATATATACGAATATATTCTATATAATACATAAAAAGTTATTTAAGTTATAGTTATTAAAATCGGATCACATCGACTGAGCCGAATCGAATCAAAAGCCTTAATATTCGTCTCAATTCGATAATTTAATAAATAATAAAAAATATTCGTACTCAAATTAATAATTCAAGTTGAATCGAGCCGAGTAATTAACGAATCGAACATCAAACATCAATCTACTCTGTTCAGTTCATTAAACAGCCATAACTTTCAACAACAATGCTTAGAAATGTACATGAGTACTATCACATTGTCAGTATTCTAATTTCATTTATATGCATGTGGTAGTCGTATATACCTACTTTGTCGGGTTATTATCAAACGATACATTAGTTTAGCCTTTGAATCTTTATGGTTAATTATGTATTTTGACCAGATAAATATCATATGTTTAATTTTGTGTCTGATGATGGTTTTGTATCTGATGATGGAGCCGCATTTCTCAATTTGTTACACACTTTCGATACTTGCCGGTTCAATAATCTTTCCAATTTGTTAACCCTTTCGGTAAGTATCCGTTCAATAATTTTTCCATTTTAAATTATTATCATATTTTGACTCGATGAAGCTTAAAAATGTATATGAATATACGTAAGTTTTAAACTTAAACATGTTAGAAGATTATTCCGCTCATTTTTATGATCTTAATGGTGAACTCGATAATCTTAACTCGAGCAATGCAAAAGAGATAGAAAGAAGATTATTGACAAAATAGAATTAACAAAATACAATAACCCGGAAACCCCTTTATAAAAAAGGCTCTTTGTAGTAATAATATTTCGGAAATTTCAATGAACTGAAACTCCCATTCAACCAAGAATGAAAAGGACAAAATAATATCGAGGAAATGTGGAATAAAAAAAATAAACTACATAACCCTTGTGCCTTTCGCAAATAAATTCTTCACTTAACAAATATATATCTACTGTACAGTCCTATTCTTACTGCTGTTAAGTTCCACCAGCTTAGTTAATAGCCGTGAGGGGAACCCTGGAATCTCCTAAAATATGTTGTTTTATGTCCCCATTTGCTTGTTTTGAAGATTTTGAATCCCAAAATGACTTCAACAACTCCTCAAATGCTGGGGTTCTGAGTTCTTCAATGGATGTGATGCTAGGTAGATTGAATGATCTTTTCCTCGGGGTCGAACACGATGGTTGATCAACCTGTGTATGATTAAAAGGTGACAATTTACAAATTTTTACTCCTTCAGCAGGAAAATTTTCGTATTTTAATTTGATCAGGAGAAATTTTTTTTCTTTTTATTTAATATGCTTACCACATATTCAGTTAAGAGGCATTTTCCTGCTTCTTCTGTGATCTCAACAGTCTTGTGGTAGTGTCCACTCTTCAGCTCCCTTAAGTCTCCACAGCAAGGAGCAATCATGGAATCGAGATTCCCGAGTGCATCATGGTCAAGTTGTAATGAATCTGCGAGGAATTGGTGTTTTCAGTTAATTAAAACTTGCTTTTCTCATGACAAATGAACCATCAATGCGAAATCAAATAATAAGGCTAATCACTTGTACAAAACTAGTTACTCACTATCAATTGAGAGAAGGAAGTTCTTGCTTGCTATATCTGCATCTTCAAGGGCAGATGACACGGAAGATGAAAACCGAGAACGAAGTATTTGATTGGCATCCATTCCTCCTCTATAAGGATACAGAAGACATAAATAAGATTGCGTATATATTTATTATACATATGTCAACCCCAAGAACCTAGGTGTATATGTATTATACATATGTCAACCCCAAGAGCCTAGGTGTATATAAAGAGGTAGCCAGACCTTATTATTTCATCAATAGAAGCAACATTGCTCTTCTCCAGGCTTAGCAAGGATTCTTGAGCACTGCTCCACTGCTGTTGTCCCATTTTTGCTTTTTGTAAACTGCAAAGTTTGTAGAGCACCAAGGTGGTTTATTTATAGAATGACAAACAGAATAAAATTTGTTTCAAATCATGATAGATTATAATATTATCTCACAAGTGGTTCATACCATTTCTGAAGAACCTCCTCCATATCTTGCTTTCCACTTTCCACTGCAGCAGTATCCTCAAGATAATGCGCTTCTGCTTTGTCAATGTAGCTAGACCATTCGACCTTAACTGAAGATGTTGAATCTTGCATAGTTGACATTTCTTGCTGTAATTTGCTGGTTCTGCTGGCTGCACTTTCACGAAGACCTGTGACTGCAGCTTGGACCTGAACAATGTGCACACCAGCTTAAGTAATGCAAGACTGTTAGACCTTGAGAAATTGAGCTGTTGAAGGAATATAATGCACCAAATATTGTGACTGCATGACCGTCATGGATCCAGTATATATAATAAGTCAAAGACACCATATTAACTTCAATTGCCATAGTTCAAATATTATCATTCCCAAATCACATCAGAAGAAACCTATGTCTTGATGTAAGAAAATGGTAATATATATCCATTATAGAAATTAATCTACACAGACAACTAATTTATACTTTGCTTTTGTGGTTTTCATAAACCTGTTCTGTACTTTTACCTTCAGGAAAACGAGATTACAAGATAATTCAAAACGGTTTATATGTGCATAAGTTATCAGACAAAATAAAATTAGTTTGTAGTTTGTATAAGCACTACCAGTAACTTCACCAGTTTATTTTTGGTGCTCATTTTAACTTTTCAACACAAAGAAGTGTTAAATTGTTGGAGATGGTGAATCAGATATTAATGATGTGAAACATTTGGAACAACTAAAAGTATGTTATTTATTGCTTTCTTATTGATTAAAGGGATCTCCTGCACTTGAATAGCATCACCTTGAGAAAGAGTCCTCTCAAGACTGAAGTATAACAATAGAAATGATGTCACAAAAAATGCTCATTACTCAAAAAAAGCCAGTTTGTAATGAAGTTCAGTTAAAGTGCTAATGAATATTACACTAGAGAAAAATGGATTCATACCAGTTTCTTCTTTCTAGAATTTGAGTTTGCAAGCAGTTCTGCAATTTTTTCTAGGAGTTGTCTTTCTTCATTGGCTGCACATTCCTGCGTATAAATACGAGATGTTAAACAGGAAATTTATGGATGTACTTCCTAAATTGATTCAAGCGAAAAGATAAGTACTTCAAACTTCTTTTCAAGTTCAGACAATTTGTGGTCATTGACTGTTTGTGCTTCTTCTACAAGTTGGCTCAAGTTGGAGGCATGCATATCTAAGGTCTTGAAGAAGTTAACAGTAATCTGAGAAATTGATCTTGTTGTAGCTACAGCCCTGCAATGTGCCTGTTTTATGTGTCAATAACAACATTATTAGTACCATATTTATTATCACAAAGTCATTTTACTCAAAAAAAGGTGTAAAAGCGATTCAATTTTGCTGACCTCCCTCTGCTGTTGTGCGAATGCAGTCAATTTATCCTCCTGACTATAGAGACTATTTTGAAGATCATCAAGTAATGCATTGGCCTCTGAGGCTATTTCCTTAAAAAGCTGCATTACATGAAATAAAGTCAAATACAGCCATAGGATAACATTTCTCAAAAGTTCTCTGGAAACAACTATCAGGAGACATACATCACCAAGAGCAGATGAATGTTTAGAGACTTCATTATTCAGATGTCCAAAAGTTGACTGAGAATTTCCATCAAGCTCCCCAGCTAAGTTGTCCAACGCTTTAATGCCAGAACCATACATGGCTTTCAACTTCGATAGGTGTTCTCGAAGTTCTTCAGTAGCCTAAATGCCCAAGAAGATCAAATCTATATTACTAATCACAGCCCAATAGAAGGCTAATAACCCTATGGGTATCTTACAAACAGTATACCTCGGCCTTCGTGGATACAAATGACTGCATATCTTCCTCCATGCCTCTCAATTGCTGCTCTTGTTGCGTGACAGAAGTTGCCACAGTCTTATGCAAGATTTCAAGCTGTTGAGATAGTTGAGACTGGAACTTTTGAATAAGAACTCTGTTTCCATTTTCTATTTTGTCCTTTCGCTCTGTGAAAATAAGAGTGATCGTTGTAAATTAGCATTGTGAACAAAAAAAATCCTTCAGAAGATTCATTTCTGAAATTTTGCCTACACACCAATCTTGGTGAACAGGCTAGACACATCTGATGCAGCACTCTCCAGCTCAGCTCTTAGCTCAAATGCCCTTTCAACGAGTGCTCGCTCTGACAAAGAATGAAATTGTTAAAAACCATACTACTAACAACAAGATGGTAAAAATTAGTACAGGTTGCAAATCTCATTCTAAATCGAAATAATAACAGACAACTTTACATAGTTGGCATTCTTGCTCAGAACATAAAAGAGCTAAGACATATCTGGCAAATAAAGTTGTTTGAAGTACAGAGGATATTTGGCTCACCAGACTTAAGAAGATTGGAAATCAGATATTCTTTTTCTTTGATGGTAGCATTTGCTTGTCTGTGTCTTTCTTCAAGATCAACCAATGCATGTTCAGTTTCATGGAGCTTTTTCTGAAGTTAAAAAATGAGAAAGAATAAGTGTGATTATTGTGTGATAGGAAAGGAGATGATAACTACATATTGAACACAGTAACAAGACTTAATCCGTTCTACAAGGCAATACCTCTGTCTTTTCAAGTTTATCACTTAATTCTGCAGTCTGTAGTAACTGACAATTATAAAGTCCCTGGAGCTCCATAAATTGCTGTTTTAGAGGAAAATGTATGGTAAGAAATCCAATTTCTTGATGGCAATCCCCAGAAGCGATTTCAGAAGGTTACAGTGAATGTCAAATACCTTGTCCCTGGATTCAAAATCGAGCTCCATGCGCTCTATCTTCTCGGTCATTGCCTGGAGAAAAGGACAATGTAAAGAAAGCTTAGATTTCTAATTTCCAATACAGTTCTTGGTGGGCGTAAATTATCATCAAAGTCAATGACACAAACTAACCTTCTTTTCCGCTTCGTCTTGAAGAAACCGGTCCTTTGGAATATAGATCCCATTCTTCTCTCTTGCAGAATATACCTCTTTTTTGACATAGAGGAAATTGTAAGTACAACATCATCATATTGATAAGTGAAAGGTTAGTAAGAAGTTATGTATCATAAGTAAAAGGTTAGTAAGGAAGTTATCAACCTTGTTTAAGCCTGTCAATTTCAGAGTACAAGTCCTTGATCATTGCAGATTTCATCATTTTCTGATTGATCTGAAATGATATTCAATGCAACTATTTTAGTATCGGAGAAAGATGGGAAATGGAAGTATGTCTTGAGATTGTGAAGACCGCAGAAGTTTCTGGGGAAAAAGAAACAGATGATATGGAAGGAAGTCCATCATTAATCACCAAAGAACTGACCTCTGGTTTGTTCTTGATATTTTTGGCACGGTGTGCATAATCTAATGTGCTGAGTGTCTCTTCCAAACTATAGACTGAGGGTGATATTGTGGCAATTATACAAGTCTTTGTCTTTCCTCCCAAGGAATCTCTCAGCAACCTTGTCAATTTACTATCCCTGGCAGTGGTAACAACTTTTTAGCAATTTGTCCCATTCTCTGAATGTAACATATCTCTCTGCCAATTTAATTCAGAAACGCTATTCAAAATTACCTGTATGGTACATGCCCTGAGTGTTCCACTAGTGCATTTATTACACGACCAAGTGTAAGCAAGCTTTTGTTAATCTCACCAGCTTCCCTTGCTCTTCCCTGCAGTTATGAATGTGACATACAGGAAAAATACCAAAATAAATTAACTATATTGATATGAACGTTTGTCTGCAAGTTTATACCTCTCTTGCACCAGAACGTGAAATATTCTCAGAACCAGCAAGGTCAACAAGATTGAGCTTCCCACATTTTATCATTTCTTCCCCTTCTGGAGTACACTCCTTAATGTGAATTGTGATAGAAAATATTGAATGAGAACGACTGCTTTGTTTATTTAAAAGGGTCTCTGCTGTACGCCTTTTAGCAGAGCCTTTCTCCAAAATTTTGTAAATTTCATTTGCGGTGCACACTATTTCTTCTTCCAATCCTCGAACAAAAACACCACCTTTGCCATCCTCCATTAGCGCTATTGGTTTTTTAGATTTGTCATCAACAAATTTTGAACATTCCTCCAGAGCCAAAAGATCTGTAATATCCTCATTGTACAGCTCAAGAAACGTAACTTTCATGCTATACTCAGCACTTTGAGCTTCTAATATATCAAAAATTTGCCGAACAGCTCTGGGAATAACACCGGCGTCACTTGGAAATTCCCCATTCTAAACAAATAACAACATAAAGTATTAGTTGCAAAAAACAAAGGTATGTAATATGTATTATAAAACAAGCTCAAAGCTTTGGAAAGTGAATAATTTTAACCTTCTTCCTTGCTCCCCCTTCCATTGTATATGTTTTCCCTGTTCCTGTCTGTCCATAAGCGAAAATGGTGCAATTATAGCCCTCAAGAACTTCAAACACAATAGGAGATACAGCCTGATCATATAAATCCTTTTGTTGGGATGCCGGACCAAAAACCTACAAGAGTTTTCCCACATTATAGAAAGGCACTTCATTAGTAGTTCTTGAAAAGTGTTAGGCTATCCCTCCTTATTTTGGATGGCCTAATAACCTAAAACCTATTGGGATTAGTAAATCTAGCCCTAGGGTTTAAAAAAATAATAATAATAATAATAATCAGCCGCATATATTGAGAGAGAGGAAGAGATTTGAAGAGGAAAAATTCTGCACATTCACAACACCAAGGACTAAAATCTGAACGGTGGAGATCGGATTCGGAGCTCTCTAAGTCAGGTGATTCTGTCCGTGAACAGTGTTGCGTCTTTGGATGATTTTTCTCTATTTCTCCTGTAATTCCATCTCTATGAGATGATGTTTTTTTGTTATTGAGTGCCAAGATTGATTCTTGATGATTTGGGCAGCCTCTAGTTGACTAGAGAAGTGAGACAATTATATTCCCATTATTAATTCGATGGTGGAAGTTTTGGCTTGTGGTTTTTTCCTCACATTGAGGGTGTTTCACGTTAAATTGGTGTTTCTTGGTTGCTTGTTTATTCTCCTTAAATTTTCTGTACTTGTTGTTTATTTCCATTAAATTGTTTAACTAGGGAAAATTTGATCTCGGGAATAATTGTTTAATTTTTCCAACAGAAAGCTTCTAATTACTCATTACATGCAAGAAATCATAAAAATAAACCGCAAAATGTTACAACAAAAAATGGTATCTATCTAGATGGCAGACCTTGTCAAACATAAATGTTCTATCAATCTGCTTGTTGGCTATACTCTGAACGGCACTAACTTCTCGTCTATTCTCAGCACAAGAAATCACAACTGGGGTATGAACTTTCATTTCCTCTTCACTCAATGGCCTATATTAAATCATCATTCAGAGAAACTCAAACATTTAAGATATAACAAACACAATAACACAAACATAATCAAATCACTCATCCCAAAGACCGCAAATCTTACCTGCATCTGACAATGACTTGAACATTCACACCTTTATCCTTATTATTATCATGCTTAATACTCATATTCCCATCCCCTGATCGCAGATCTCTCACGGCTTTCTCGCTGGACCGCGGTGTTTGAGACGGAGAAATCGACACCAAGCCCCCTCCTCCTCTTCTCTGTGAAGTAGACTCCATTTCTTCCAATATTTCTTTCTTCAGAGATTCAATTTCCAAACCTTATCGACTAATCAACAAGTGTAAATGAAATCGAAAAGCCGAGTCAACTCAAATCAAATCTGAGAAAACAAAACATCACTATTCATCACATTTACTTCCCAATGACGTACCATTTCAGGAAACAAATAAAATCTGCAAATGAAATAGGAGTATAATATAATAATAATTGCACATTGCAGTATATGACTGACAGTCAAATTACAAGGAAATCAAACCAAATCAAATCTGAAAAAACAAACTTTCACTATCCATTTAATCATTATTCAGTACAATTACTTCGTAATAATCTTACCATTCGAAAATTAAAATTGCAAAATAAGTAATAAAATATAATAATTGTACATTGTTGTGTATGACGGACAGTCAAATACAAAATTAACGAAGAAATCAAAGGGAAAACATCATAAATACGTATCTATGTATGTTTATACTTACAGTGTATGAGATTGCCGGCCGTTGAGGGCTTCAAATGAAAAAAGATAATGTACAGAATTTGTAGAGAGAGAAAGTAAGAGAGTAGATAGAGAGAGAAGAGTGTAATGGAATTTATGATTATTCTATATTTAGGGTTAAAATAAAGGGCGAGAGATGTGAGATGAGAGAGAGAGTGAGAGTGAAGCTGTGGGGTGGGACTAGAAGAAGAAGGGAAGACAGCTGAGCCGATGAGAGAGAGAGAGAGATAAGAGAGAAATCAAAATTTATGGCCGTTACGGGAGCGTTTGAATTTTGAGGAGCAACTTCACGATTTTAGGATGACAGACGTTTATATCAACCTTTTGTTCTTTTTAATTTTGTGACCGTTACTGAAATACATTACCTATTTCTTCTTCTTTTTTTCTTTTTTCTCCCTTTTAATTATTAATGACTTAGTTCTATTTCATTTTGGAATGAGTAAATCTAAGTACACAAGACGGTTCACTTGTCTAAATTTCGAACTTTGAGTTTCGAACTTAGTTGACGAGGGTCATATTATTAATCATATTATATTTTCTCAGACAATGAGTGGCGGTCGTTTTTCTCGATTTTTTAATAATCATATTATTATCTCTATAATTTTATAAAAATTTTATATGTATTTTATATAATATTTTATATTTCGCATCCTCTGATTATATTTTTTTTCTCTTGCTCCCTTCAATATGCCATTATGTTTCCGTCTCTGTTTCTAACCAGTAACTTTTTATATAATCAAAAAAATTCTAAGTATACAAATTAATTTATAAGTTAATTAAAACTTAACACATGAATAATTTTTTTTTTTTTTTGTGGAGACAATATTTTCTTTATCTTTATATAAATTTATTAATTAATTTAAATTTTGACTAAATTTTTCTATAGATTTTCTATTCTTCTCTTCTGAAACCTCCCTTGACAATATTTTAGATATGAGAATTGGAGAGGGAAAAATTTTCTTAAATCCTCTTCTTTTTATTTGTTTAATTTGTTTGAATAAAATTATGCTTTGATATTTCACTTTTCTCGATATGAAATCTTCTTCTCTAAATTTAGATTTTTTTATTCTTGCAAGATATTTGTTCGATTTGAATTTATCCATTGTCGTAGGATTCTTTTTTTGTGCGAGAATGATACTGACTGAGAATAAGAAAATTGGTTATTCATTTTACTTATTCTCTAATGTTTGAAGAAGCAATTGTACATATAATATTCTGCTAATGCAATATTCTGCTAATTATTTGTGATAGTTGATCAAAATATCAAATTATATATTGTCCTACAAATTATTTTACAGAAATACGTGTATTTCAGTATTTTTAAATTGAATGATATATGATAATTTTATATTATTTTTTATTCTTATTGTATTGTATATGGAGTTGTAAACAAATTGAGTTGTTCGCTTGTTCGGCTCAGCTCGGCTCGTTGAACATGATTTTTTGTTTGTTTTAAGTTTTGAAGCTCGAATCGGCTCGGCTCAAGCTCGAAAACTCAATTAAACTTGCGTTGTTTATACTGTTCTGCTCGTTTAACTATCTAAACGAGCCTATATCAAACATAACTTTTTGTTCGTTAAATAAAATATGTTCGAATTGAGTAAGGAATAAGTTCGAGTAGGCTAGACTCAACTCGGTTATTTTATACCCCTATTGTATAATCATTTTACTTTACTTGTAATTCGATATATTCAGTGAATGAAATCTTTAAAAAATATTTATATAAATTAATTTGTGTTCTTGGAGTTTGAGTTTAGGGTTTCAGAGTGTATTTCATCTTTTGATTTGACATTTGTTTTTTTCATAATATATTTTAGTATAAATTTTTAATTAGATTGTTCAAAATAATTAAAATTATAGAGTTGGGATGAGATAAGTTTAAGAAGTGTATGATACACAAAATGATACAGATGCATTTTTATTTTTGCTTTTGTTTTTTTTCCAAACTACAATGATTCAGAGTTGAAATTTAAAATTTTTAGCTAAAGACTTTTATATCAACATTAAATAATTCTTTGAACAAATTGATGGAACTAAGAATAATACTATACTAAGCTAAGTGACTAATTTAGATTTAAATACATTAAGCACCATCCGTTTTGAAATATATAAGAATATATAATGATTCATAAATTAAGTCCGTTAGAATTTAACGAGTTATAAATAGGTTCACATTAAGATGGGCAAAAATATTTTATACACTCACACACTCATTACCAATATTTTACAATATTACTTAACGTGATCTATAAAATTTGAATTCCCAAACTTTTTGTACATAAAGAGATAGTTGTAACCATTTGATAAAACGTTAAGTAATTATAGCTTATATATTAAGTATGAAAAAATGGTCATCACAAATGTTATTATGTTGTGAATGATTTTTTCTTCTTTTTAAAAAACCAATATGGTTGTCTTATTATTATTATTATTATTATTATTATTATGGTACGAGTCATCTTATTGTTTAGATCCATCATAAAGAAGAGAAACTCCTATAGTGAAATATATAATTTCTTGAGATAATTTCTTTAATTTTGGGCATAAAATTATGAATATTAATGAGTACGGGAAAATACTTCTTGTACGAAAGTTTAGAAGTTAAATAACATAAAATACTCATGTCAATCTCAGGCTCTTAAAATTTTTGAATTGCCTTTTTGAAAGAGATGAAGTAAAAGATTGCCAATATAATAACATGACTATATTTGTCTTATTAATGTCTTAGTAAATTAAATTAATACGGAGTATATAACATGCAGCGCTCCTACTTACGAGGAGGTGGGCTCTATATAATTTATATATAACATTTCTACTGTCCTTTTATCTACTTTGAAAAGAATAAAATATGTGCAAAATATGTGATAATATCGTATAGATACTTTTTGGTATTAGATTTTGTGGCTAAACTCCTGTCAGAAGGAAGGTTGTGTAAAACGAAGTAACGAATTTGGCACTTACATATTATTCCTATTTCTTAATTTTTTTAATTTATTTTTTAATTTTATGTATAATTTATTTTGCATAATTTTAATTGTATAAATAGATAAAATATGTATAAACATTATATGAGAATCACAGTGAGTTTCATACGGTACAATTTAATAAATGTAAAACCATAATTTAAACAAACAAAAATTCATCAAATCTAAACTATTTAATTAAGTTACATCAAATTTCACATATTACGGTGAGTGTGTTTTATATTGTCAAATTGTGTGATACTTAGTACGTTATCCTATTTTTTTAAGTTTTATTTATCCGTATAGTTAAAATTACATAAATAAATTTTATTCAAAATTATAAGGTACAAAACAAATTAAGGAAAAGGCATAATAAAGCCAAGTTCTTGTAAAACGACTTCAAAATAAAATCATTATAGAAACCACTCGTCATTGCATGATGAAATGAAAAATCGGGATTATATATGATGAACGATTATTAATTGTTTATTTAATTTAATACGGAGTATTAATCGAAAAGGCAATTATAAAACGTAAGATGACAGTAATCGTATATGTTTATGGCTATATGTAGTTATTTACAAGCTTCGATTACAAGAAAATACGAGATTCTTTTGCTAGATGGTGTTGATTTTGTAAATTAAGCGAGTCATTTTTTATTTTATTTTTTTGGTTAAGTCAAGTTAAATAGAATAAATTTTGCTCATTAAATAATAGAATGTGCGTGTAATCTGATTAAGTTGAAAATTATAAATAAATTGAACTTGTTCCAATATTTAAATTTGGGTAAACTTTGTTCAAGTTTAAAGTCTTTAACAAATAAAAAAATGCACCTAACATTTATGGTAAACCTATTACTCCTACACTTAAAATCTAATAAATTTTAAATGAACTGAATTCCAAAATGTAGAAGGACTCTTATTCCTTTATAAACTTATTTAATGGATAGAATAAAATTTTAGTACTCTCTTATTCATCAAAAATTTGAAAAAAATATTCAAATATGTATATTAAGGTGAATAATAATACATTCATCTTTTTGAGAAAATGAAATCCATCATTTTAAAATGAGAAACAAAAAATAAAAGGAAATGACACACTTAAGTTTTTAAAACTTATAATTTTAAACTATTTTTTGAGACATTTTTTAGGAACAATAATATCTTTTTCAAACGGAGAAGATATTAAATATCTTTACATTCAGCAAAGAAATGGAGTAGGGAAACTTGTCAACATTCTGATTGTTCTTACAAACTGACGAAATTTTGTTAACAAACATGTGAACACGTGGAGTTGTCCGGAACATGATACTTCAAACAAGGTAAGTTTAGGTGAATTATCCAATCAATACATTTCTTTGTCATAGTTATTTTATTCGTAATTTTAATAGTACTTTATATTTATATATTAATTTATGAGATCGCATATTAAATCGACTGATAATAGGTTGGTCAGTAAATGGAGTACTCTTGATTAAATAATCTCTAGAGACGCAGCTCGTCTTTAACGTGGGCCGTTTTATTATAAATGAATTTTTTAATTATATTATATTTTTATATTAATTTTTTTTCTTAATTTTATAATATTAAATAAAAAATACACATATTTTTAAACTGATTAAATATTTATATTATAATAATTTTATAAAAAATAAAAATTAGACTGTTAATATTATATTTTTTATATATCAGATCGTCCACATATATATCTAATACTTTTTTAAAAATTTGTTAACAATATTTAACAAAATGTAGTATTTTAATTTACATTGTTTGATTAGGTGGTATTGTAATTTTATTTTTTATGATTAATTATGTATAAAATTAATCATGAATAAAAATATTTCATGTAAGAAAATTTGTTTACTTTATGTTAGATTTGTAGACGGTTTTATTATTAAAGATATCCTCATTTTCTAACATTTTTTTGTTAATTATATTAGTTGATTTTTTCATTTTATTTTCTCCTGTTACAGATTTTTTATTATAGCAATTTTTTTAAAACATTATTTACAGTTAAAGATTTCAAATGTCTACTAATTATTTAGTAATTATAAACGACATATAGGTAAATTATAAAGTCAACTATTAAAAATTAAAAAATTAATTAAAAGAATACCTAGGTAAACTAAAGTTAATTATTTAAAATAAAAAATAATTAAATAGATGCATGTAACTCAATTGAATTAACATATTCGGTGAATATATTTAGTTAATTCATCGAATTATTAACCAAATGGAGATATACAAGTTAAGTTCCTCTATTAATAATACTATATTATTAACACTCTATATAGATATATTGATTTGCTAAACACCACAATAAGTCTATCACAATGGTAATAAGTTGGTAGCACAACAAACTAACTTGAAACCTCACATATTTTAATTCTATTGATAAATTTATGATATCTGTGATATCGTTCAAAAGGATAATTATAATCGAATTAATCATAAAAAATTAGTTATTGATCAAATTTAACTAATTAAAATAATTATAATTAAATCAATAACACAAAAATAAAACGACATAATGATCAATGACAATCACATCAATTATAATACTAATTTTAAATTAAATAAAACTAATTAATATAATTATAACCAAACTAATTATTATAATTTACTCACATTGTGTACGAGTTTTAAAGAACACGATGATCTTTTTACTTATAAAAGAGAAAATCAAATTTTATTAATTTTAGAAAAAAATAATATGAAAGAAGGATCATCTTATTTTGCTGAGTAATCTTAGTTAGTCAAATTATGTCATGCGTGTCGGCCAAATTCAAGCAATTAAGTAATCCATAAATTTTAAATGTCTATAATTTCATCGATTGTTCCCGGTTGTTTCACAAATTAAAAGGTACTCCATTCATTCGTTTTTATTTGAAATTTGACTTTTCAGCACTATATTTTAGGTAAATTTTTATATATGTTAAATATTTTATTTAATTTTTTAAAAATTAATAATTAAAAATATTTTAAGTGAGGATTAATATGAATAAAAATTTAATTAAAATAAAATTTTTAATATGTGAAAAAATTCACATTAAACGACGTACAAAAAAATCAAATTACAAATAAAAATGGACAAAAGGCGTAATAAGTTGGCTAAACAAAGATCGAGCAAATATATTGACACAAATAATTTAAGAAAAAATTCATAAATTAATGACATTTAATATGTGAGTAATTTTGTTATTCTCTTTCTTTCTTTTTTAATTGGATCCATCAATTTTTCTTATATTTATGTATACTTATAAGTTCTTCTTACTTTCTTTTTTAATTGAATTCATCAATTTTTCTTATATTTATGTATACTTATAAGTTCTTCTTATAAAGTAATTTGTGTACAAAATTTATTGAACGAAGATTACATGAAGGAGTAAAGATATTATGATGCAAAAAGTTAAATTAATGATTCAAATAAATTATCGAAAAAAAGGCGGCTTTCGCGGTAATGTTAGTCATCCGCAGGCAAAATTACAAACTCGCCGGCTCTATATTCGATGCCTCTGCTGCCGCTCATCTGTGTTTCTAGTAAATGATTTGCACGAGTTTCTCTTAATATATTCTTTATTTTACAGAATTAAATATAATTTTATATATATATATATATATATATATATATATATATATATATATTTTTATTTATCTCATTTACACTAAATTATCTAATATATAGTATATCATAATGAAATAATAATATTTTAAATTTTTATTATTTACATTTGTTAATCTTTAATTAATAGATAATACGTTTAATTACATTAATATATATTATATATAATATAATAGTTATATCATATAATGAATGTACATTAATATTTCGTATAAATGTATTAACATTAATATATGGTAATAATGAATTTAAAAATATATAAAATATTACTTTTTATATTAAATTAATATATAATATTTTAATACAATATATATATATATATATATATATATATATATATAAATTGATATATTTAGTAAAGTATGATTATAAAATATTATAAATATAATAAAATAATATTATAGTTTTGATGAATATGAATAGTGATATCATAGATTTAAGGAAATACTGTTCACAATTATCAAATTAACTTTAAAATAGAGACAGTCCTGATGCAACTTATTTTTTCTTCACTTTTCATGAAGATTCTTTAAATATAAGAAACATGATTGAGTTTAGAGAAACTAACACTGACTTAGATTTAGTAGACACGTGTGTTTATAGTTAATATATCTACCTATGTCTAGGAATATCTATCTATTCACATATTTTTAGGTGATATTTACTACACGTTAGATATTTTTAAAAATTTTAATTTTTCATTTATATAAAAATTTGATTAGACTATTTTTTACTTCTTATTTTTATTAAAAAAATATAAAATATCTAACATATACTAAATATCACCAAAAAATTCATGAAGCAACATATATTTTTGGACAGAAATAGTAATTTTTAATTTTTTTTCTATCTATTTTAAAATTAAAGATACATTTTTATTTTTTGAAAATAAAAAAAAACATAAAATTTCTTACATGTCATTCTATAACTCCACTACTCAAACTAGTTATATTATTATCACTACTCAGTGATCTATAGTATAACTATCACTATTACTACTTTAAATAATATGATAATAAGAATATACTTAAAACGTAAAAAATATTTTGAAAAATCTTTGTTTTAAAAGTATATATATAATTTTAGAATAAAAGAAGTAGTTAATATATTTAAATAATACATAGCGATACATCCAGCGTAAAATAAATAGATGGCATGAAAGGGGAATGAGGGGCTGATGTTCTTTTAATAATAGTCCTTAATTTTTTCTTTTGGCTTTAAATGTAGTGTGTGGTCTCCTATCTAATATGGAACTTATATATTTTAAATCATTTTAAATCATTGAATTATAGATCTTCAATAATTAAAAAGAAAAAACTCATTCACGATTTTCGAACTATATTAATTTTATGTATTTGATCTTCAGATATGTTTTGTTTGTTGTTTGGAATAAACCTTTTTTAAAATATGCACAATCAAAAAAATTTGTTAATCACTAGTTAAATTTAATAAAAAAAATATACTTGTGCGAATTATATATGTTGTTGTTATTCTTTAGTTTTTGGAAAAATATCTTAGAATGTCTCCGACCAAATATACAAAACTGATATAGATCCAGAATAGTCAAAAAAGAAACGAACACATGAGATAAGTTGACAATTTTATTCTTTAAAATTATATGTGTAACTCGCACGAGTGTATTTTTTATTAGATTCAACGAGTGATTTATATATATATTTAAAAAGCTTTTATACCAACCAAAATGTAAAAAATATTTAGAGACCAAATACTAAAAATGTTTACCAATTAAAAATGAACCTCAATCCGTATGAAAGGTGACCTACACGTGATGAAAGAATTGTAGTAGCTATAGCTTTGCACATGTCTTAGGATTTGGGGAGCAAATGCAATCTCACTGTTGATTTTGTGAGGCTTCCTTCATCGAGGAGCATTTAGTTTATATTATATATTCCGGCGGCATTAGTCGGGGTGGGTGGTGTTGGTGGTTTGCCGTTTGAAAGCTAAGGATTTAACACATGCTCCCACATGTTTATTAGGTATCATGTCATGTCTTTCATGATTTTTTACTTTATCAAGTTGATATATATTTTTAAACCACATTTCCAAATTTAATCGCATTTGTTTGGTAGATAATTCTACCAAATTACATATTATTTGTAGGTATGTAATTACATTTTCCACGATGGATACTATTTGAGCAAATTATCCCACGTGAAAACAAAGAAATGAGATTAGTTGTTCCAAATGATTTTTCATATATCTCCTCCTCTATTTATTTTAGGGTTATCAAGTATTTCTTTATGGTTTTTAATATTTATTAAAACATACTTATATAAGAGACACATGTCAATTTTACGAAATTTAAAACATAAGATGGAGTATCCATTGGAACAGTTTAAACAAATTCAAAAAGAAAAAAGAGTATGATTTATAATAATCTATTTATCTATTACTTTTATTACTATATATTAATTGATAAATCATGTTTTAGAGACAAAGTCGAGAATGCTGAGTCAATTATTGACTATGTCAATTTAATTATTCTTTTCATTTTCTATTATTGCTAAAAGTAATTTTAATTGACTCAAATCCGTATACTACTTAGTTTCCCTTTGAATGAATTTTTATTTTCATGTTTAGAATAAATATCATTTAGTTTTAACTTTGAATGAGTTAATAGTTAAAAAATATTATTTTATACATATAATTACATACTACGTTCACAAAAATATTAGATATAAAAAATCTTAAAAAATTTATAATTTTCTTAATATTATCTAAAAATACAAAAATACTTGTACTATGCACAAACATACAAACTAGTATGTATAATTTATTACTCAATGCTTCCACCATTAATACCATAATTGTACATCTTAAGTTTTGTAACTACACTAATGAATTATATACTGAATAAATATAAAAAAATCCCATAACTAAAGAAGACATATATATATATATATATATATATATATATATATATATATATATGCTAGCCCCATAAAGGACCTCTAAGTCTAACTATACATTTCCTCAAAATTCAACCAAAACAAATTTATATTATGTATAAGGCTATTTTCCTATTAAAAAAAAAGGATTAGAGGGAGAATAATAACTAATTAGAAGATGTGGAAAGTGAAAAAGAGGAAAGAAATGGGCAGGTGGCATAAACAGTGAATCAGGTATTCAGTTGGAACAGTTTCTTACTTGAGGCATACTCTATGAATGGATTTATACGCTGCGTATAATACACTTCATTTTATACGCTGCGTATAATACACTTCATCTACTATTTATTCCTTTTCTTTAATTAGGAACACACACAAGAGACTGACAACAGAAAATGGAAAGAGGGGTTGTTGTGATTCTTCCTTTTTCCGGACAAATCCAATAATTTCAGCAACTATTATCTCTAGTATATCTTACCTTTTTAAATTTTTTGGTAGCCAAAATATCTTACTTTGTTTGGCTTAAAATACTATAAAATGTATCATTAACAGATTTTATTCCTATCAATTATGATCGAATACGGGGATGAATATATTTTTAGGGTGCATTAACATAATTATATACAAAAATTTCATGAATTATAATAATTTTTAAGTTCAATATACATTATTTAATTTAAAAATTAAAACATATCCCTAATTTTAAAATAAAATAAAGAGAACACGTGATTTTACCAGGTGCTACTTTACTCTAAAATGCTGTTGTAGTAGGCCCGTTTGATGATTTTTTTCTTCTTTCTTTAAAATAAAATTAAAAATCTTTTGAAGTAAAGGTACAGTATGTGGTGTCTGGCAAATGGAAGGGTTAGATCAACTTTCACAAACTAATTAAGTAAGGAACTCATTTTTTCACAAGTTTTTTTTTGATATTTTCACATGAAATCTCACTTTAATATAGTTTTTAATACATATGTACAAGTAACTTATACACAATATCTAGGGTATACACGTGGAACTATCAAAGAGCTTGTGAAAATAGTGTTTCCTATTATAAATTATACCAGATAATAACGCAACGAAAACACAACCAACAAGTAAACAATCAACAAAGTAAATTATAGATCATAGAACGACACAAGATTTAACGTGCAAAAGCTAAAACCAGAAAAAATCACATGCACAAGAAGAAAAATATTATTATGAAAATCAGAAAATTACAAGAAGGAACCAAGCTCACCCACTCAATTGCTACCAAGAGAAAACATACATCATCTCACAAGATTAGCCGGAGATACACACAATCTCCCTAACTCATCTTGGAGAACTCTCTTCTCTCTCTTTTTAACTAAATAAACCTATCAAGTCTATTTTTACAAACAAACCTAATCAGAATTAGAATATGAATCATATAACTTAATCATCAAGTCGCACTAAGAAACTAAGTTGAAAAAAAAAGTCTTAATTTTCAGAATACCTGATGCACGGTCGTGCATTGTTGCACGGTCAGGCCGTGCATTACTTCAAAGAATTAATTTTTTCTCTCAAACTTACTGCACACTTATGTATTTTCGCACGACTAGACCATGCACTACCCCAAAAACCCAATTTTATGAATAAACTTTAAACGAAATTTTTCTAAACAAAGAATTTGAGTCACAACTCCTTGCACTTCCCTTAAGTAAATGGCACATGAGTGGGAGAATGAATAGTTGTAAGTAGCCGCATGGAATAAAAAAGAGGCAGGTAAAGTAGGTTTTTCTGCAGAAGAAGAAATAAAATGAAATGGATGCAGTAAGATATGTTTGAAGAAAGAAAGAAAAATGGGCCCATCACCAAAATACTTAAACACACAGATGTAATCATATACACGCACATGCATGCTGCTGACTTATATCGTATTCAATCTCCCATCTCCCTCACATTCTGATTCAAGGAAACAGATTGTTTAGCTCCAAAATTATAACCATGAAAAAGATATGTCATTATATCGGTTTATTTTGGCCTAAATTATTTGGTAATATAAATTGTACTTTTATAATTTTAAATTTTTAAAATTTAAATCAAAATAAACATGATCATTATAAGTCAATTCAAAGAATTCTTTCAGTATTGAAGATATCATTATCCTAATGGCTATAGCTGATACATTTACACAGCGTTTGGTTCAAAATTGAAATGAAAATGAAAATGAAAATGTGAATTTGAAATGAAAATGAAAATGAAAATGTGAATAAGAGTAGGGAAGGAGAAATAATAATAATATGTTCTCAAATGAATTATACAAATATTTATACGTAAATTAGTATGACGAAATATGAGGCGGAACCTTTACGGTTGGACAATTTTTTATAGGCTATTTAAATTAATTTTATCCTTTTAAAGTTTTCCCTAGTCGCGTAAGGCAACAAATCCCGTGAGTTTAGGGTTGTTAGACCTGTAAGTCCAAAGAACGGATTATGGAGAAAATATTAATTTTAAATCATTCTTAGTAATAAGGTTATAATGTTGAATAAAACCCTTAGCAAAAAATCAATAAAATTGAAATTAGATAAAGAATTATTAAAAAACTCTTCTGAATTAAAATACAAAGAAATTATTGAAAAATATAAGACTTGGTAAATGCCTACAATTTCTCCGAATGAAATTTATGTAATTAATACTTTTGATTTTAAATCAAAAAAGATTATTAAAACAGTTGAAAGAACTGTTCCTATATTAAATCAATTAGAAACAATTCATATGTTTGATCCAGGCAAATTGAAACGTAAAGATAATTATAATTTTTTACATATTAAATCAGTTCAAATTAATATTAAACATTTAACGAGAGAAGGTTTAATGATTGCTTTAAGAGATTGTAGGCATAATAAATTTGATGCTTTATTATTGGGACTCGTTGAAACTAGTTTATATAATGGTCCAATATTCTTTAATTGCTTTTCGAATTTTATTATTTCTTTAACATATAAAAATATTCTGGATGTAATAATTTTGAATGTTAAGAAAAAAGGTTATGATATGAAAAATTTAAGCGAACGCGTGACTATTACTTGTCGAGTTTCTTATAAGGTTATGAATACTCTCACCCCTCGATCTAAAATTAAGAGTAATAAAGGAATAACAACTTTATTAGAAATTGATGAGGAAAAAATCTAATATGATGGTTCCTAAAACTATTTCTTGGAATGATGTAGATCTTCCAACTGATTGGTTGCTTTCTTCTGTCTCTCCTTCAATACCTGTTAAAAATAAACATGTAAAATCTATTATCCAAACTAGTGAAGGAGATGTTAGTATAAATTTTGCTATATCAGACAGAAGGACTAGTTTTAGAATTTCTGAATTTGAAAAAGATTTTAGAACTTCAACCAGTTCTGAAAGAGTATATAATATTGATTTAAAACTTGAAGCGATTAAAGAGTCAGACAACACATCCCTCATGAAATTTATAATAAAGAAAAAAGACATGTCTCCAACAATTTCGGACATGAATTTTTTAGTCTTAATTTTGGAAATAGAATTTTCTTATAATAGAAAAATATTAATAATGATTTTATAAAAGAAGAAAATAAAGATTTTAGAACTTGGTATTTTCAAAACCATTCTAAAGAAAAGTTACAAGATTTAAAAATAGATTATTATAATTTCATAGATACTAATAAAATTATAATACTTTTTATAGATTGGTATTTACAAAATCATGATCCAAAAATCCAAGTATTAGAAAAATATAAGAAAACTTGGAATACTTCTAAAGGAATGATTACTTCTGTTCATCCTCCTCCAGAAAATATTAATATGTTAATTTAAAAACCAACGTTTTTAATAAATTAAATAGTCAAAATAATGAAACCAATAAAATTATAGGACAGAATAATTATACCAATTTAACTCTACGAATAATAGGATCTCAACTAACTAAAGTTGAAGGTAAATTGAAAAAAGTAGAATTATCTAAAAATAATAACAAACCAATAATAATAGGAATCCAAACTCCTATAATAAAACCATCAATCAAGATGACACCTAATGATTTTAAATTTACTTCAAAAAGAGAAGATGAATTTATTAGTTCTTCAACTAAGAAATTAAAAGATCTAAATCTAAAAGATAAACATATCAATGTTATAGGACAAGAAAAAAATTATAGTGACATTAAAAGTGATGTCCTTCAAGAAATTGAAGAACAATTCACCACTCAAAATTTAAATTTTAATAAAATTGGAGGTAATTTTGGTACCCTAAAAGTTCCAAATTCCTCAATCTACCAATAGATATTATTATCTGAGACCAACTCCTGTGAATTTGGTTCGTGAAGAAGAAAGTCTGGTAGTACAATCTTATTATAATCCAAAAGTCATTTATGAATGGAACATTGATGGCATGTTAAGCTATGTTAATAGAATGATGATGTTTGCATCTGCTCGCAGAATAAATGGTAATACAGATTCTCAAATTGCTCAAATTATTGTCACCTGATTTATTGGCCAATTAAAAGGCTTGTGGGATAATATATTAACTCAAAAGTAACAAAATAAAATTTTGAGTTCAACAATAATTATTCAATATGTAGATCCGAGTATGAGTGAAATTAAACCTTATCAACAAGAAGATGCAGTTTACACTCTGGTCCAATCAATAATTAAATACTTTATTGGTCAATCTACTCAATTGATAGACAAGAGTAGAGAATTATTAATGAATCTAAGATGTCTAACATTAACACATTTTAGATGGTATAAAGATGTTTTCTTGACAAAGGTAACCCTTAGAAATGATGCCAACTCGGTTTTCTAGAAATAAAAAATTATTACTGATTTACCACCATTGTTTTTTGAAAACATAAAAATCAGAATTAGAAATAAAAACGGAGGAACCAATATTCCTTATGATTCATATACTTATGGTGAATTAATTTCAGAATGCACAGCTGAAGGACTAGGTTTGTGTAATGATTTAAATTTGAAAGCTCAATTAAAAAAACAAGGGTTTACTAGTAGAAAAGAATTAGGTGAATTATGTAGTCAATTTGCATATAATATTTCTGCCTCGAAGGTGAAAAAACCTGAGAGATATAAACCTAAGAAATATATTAAAAATTCAAAGAAATATAGAAAACTTATCCCCAATAAAAATGAGAGAAAACCTTTTAAGAAAAATGATAATAATAAGTTTAAAAAAGATATTACATGTCATAAATGTGACAAGATAAGTCATTATGTTAATAATTGTTGGGTTAAAAAAAAGATTCAAGAATTGGACATAAGTGATGAATTAAAAATATAGATTATGTTTATTTTAATAAATTCTTATTGTGGTAGTGATTCAAAAAATGATATTAATAATATTCAAGATGATGATATTTATACAATCTCAGAAAGTGATAAATTTGAGAATGATCATAAAGAATGTGGTTGTATAAATGAAATTAATTATTATAAATCAATTCTTAATTTAAATGGTTTAAACATAAATGTTTTATCAAAATCTCAAAACTTAATACTAGATATTATTGAAAAAAAAATTACAGATACAGAAGAAAAAAGAAAAACTCTTATATAATTTCTCAATGATTATGAAAGACAGCTGAAAACTGATATTATTAATAAAAAGAAATTAACATACAATTTTCAAGAAATTATTAATAAATTTGAAACTTTAAAAAAGGAAATAACGGTTAATGATTTGAAACAAGAAATTAATGAATTAAAATCAAAAATTAAAGTTTTAAAAACTAGGATAGAAGTTTTAGAAACTTACCCTTATGATGAAGAAGAAGAAGTAAAAACTTCTAAAGGAAAAGAAATAAAAATTGAGGAAGATCAATCTATGGATTATCATAATGTTATGGACAAAATTACATATCAAAAATGGTATGCATATATTTCTCTTGTTATTAATGAAGAATTAAGTTTTAAAGTTATTTTTTTATTGATAGTGGGGCAGATTTAAATTGTATAAAGGAAGGAATTGTTCCTACTAAACATTTTGATAAAATTAAAACAAGACAAAGATTAATCACTGCTAACGGTGCAAAAATAAATTTAAATTATAAATTATCTAATGTTAATATCTGCAATGATAGTATTTGTATAAAGGCTAATTTGGTTTTAATAAAGGGTCTAAGTCAAATGTTGATTTTAGTAACACCCTTTATTAATATGATCCAACCTATAATGGGAATACATTCCTCAAGATTTTTTACCACTCTTAATGAAAAATCTAGTATCTTTAAATTTATTGTTAATCCTCAAACCAAGGAGCTTAATGAGTTAAAAAATCATTTAATTTGTAAAGAAAACTAATTAAATTTCATTCAAAATGACTTGAAAAGAAAAAAAATATACAAACACAATTAAAAAATAATACTAAAAAATATAAGATCACACAAATAAAAAATAGAATAAAGAAAATTTTGTGTAGTGAATTACCTACAGATTTTTAGAATAGAAAGAAGCATGTAGTGGAATTAACTTATAAAAATGATTTTAATGACAGGATGATTCTTACTAAGGCTAGGCCTATTTATATGAATAATGAATTATTAGAACATTGTAAAAAAGAAATACAAGGTTTAAAAGAAAAGTTCTTGATCAGAAATAGTACATATTCCTGGAGTTGTGCTGTTTTTTATGTTAACAAAAATGCAGAAATTGAAAGGGGAGTCCCTAGATTATTAATTAATTATAAGCTTTTGAATAAGACTTTAAAATGGATTAAATATCCCATACCTGATAAGAAAGATTTGTTGAAAAGATTAAGTGAAGTATATATCTTTTCTAAATTTGATTTAAAGTCTGGTTATTGGCAAATTCAAATTAATGAAAAAGATAAATACAAGACAACTTTTATTATCCCTTTTGGATATTACGAATGGAATGTTATGCCTTTTGGCTTAAAAAATGTTCGATCTGAATTTTAGAATATCATGAATGATATTTTTTATCCATACTCTGGATTCATTATTGTTTGTATTGATGATATTCTAGTATTTTCTAAAAATCTAGAAAATCATTTTAAACATTTAAATATTTTCATAAATATAATTCAACAAAATAGTTTAGTATTGTCTGAAAAGAAAATGAAATTATTCCAGACCAATGTAAGATTCCTAGGTCATGAATTCAATGAAGCTAATTATCTCCCTATAAATAGATCTATTGATTTCGCCGATAAATTTTCAAATGAAATAAAAGATAAAAATCAACTTCAACGATTTTTGGGAAGTTTAGCTTATATTGCAAAGTTTATACAAAGATCTTGTCAAAGACAGCGCCTCCATATGATAGATTAAAAAAGAATCCACCTCCTTGGAGTCCTGCTTACACCAAGGCCATTCATACGATAAAATTAAAAGTTAAGAAAATTTCATGTTTAGTCTTAGCTAATCGTAATTGGAAAAAAATTGTAGAAATTGATGCCTCAAATATAGGTTATGGAGATATCTTGAAGCAATTAAATCTTATAAGTAATAAAGAAGAATTAATTAGTTCTAATTATGGTAAATGTAATAATGCTCAAATAAATTACGCTACTATTAAAAATTTCTATTGTCAAAAATATTTTAAAATTTCAGGATGATTTATTAAATCAAGAATTTACTTTGCAAATTGATTGTAAAGTAGCAAAGGATGTTATTGAAAAAGATGTAAAAAATTTGGTTTCTAAACAAATATTTGCCCGATAGTAAACTATATTATATGTATTTGATTTTATAATTGAATACATTAAAGGTGATCAAAATTTTTTACTTGACTTTCTTATTCGAGAATTTTTGCAGGGAATTATGTAGGTCATTCTTCTCGCAAAGGACAATTATCAAGAGGAGGTTCTTCTGGGGTAGTTCTCCTTGGGGTCGAGGAAAAGGAAAAACAAATAATAGAGTGAAATATTCACGTCAAGGATATGCTCCTTTAACATATGATTAAAATTATCCAGCAACTCTTTCTAGTGCTAAGATTCTGAAAGAAGTGACTATTCATGCTCACGAGATTGTTAATGATAAGAATAATGATTTACAACAAAAATCTTATTGTGAATTCCTAATGGTTCTCGAACCTAATTGCAAGTGACTAAAAGAGCCACAAAAATTGCAAATAAATATTTTGAGTAAGGAATTTTCTGTCCAAATCATGCCAAGAAAAGCAAGATACAATATGAAATTATACTGAGTAAAACCAACTCAGTTTATTTCCAATATTCTTCCTATGATCATGATAAAAACTCTTATGATTTTTCAAAAGCAAAAATCTTAAATATTATTTCAGTCAATGAGTGGGGATCTAGTGTTGGACAGTATCGAAGATATGTTGATCCAGACACACCCAATAAATTATTTTATTATAATTACTGGAATTATATAGAAGTATAGACATTATGCTTTTATTTACCAAAATATTCATAGAAAACATTCATGATTTTTTATGTTTAATCATGATTGTCAATTGGAAAAAAAATTCTAAATTGGTTTTTAAATAATTGAAAAAAAATTGGTCTTGAACAAACCTTTTTGCCTCATGAATTATCTGAATTATTGGTAGCATATTCTCAGCTACATCCAAATATTTGAAATGAAAAATTATCAGTTTTAATAAGAATCAGAAAGACTTTATTATATTTCATTGCCCATTTCAAAATTCTGAAAATCTCGCATTGACAGTACTTTTCAATTATGAATGAGAATAATCTTCCATATTTAGAGATTAATTATTTTTTTAAATAGTGCCCAAATTCAAATATAATTCATACATCACATGAATTGAAATTCCACATCAGTTGTGCTACTTTTTAATCATTCTCACCGAGTGATATTCTTTTACTTATTACCATATTTACCCATTACACACTTCTCCTTTTTATTTTATTCCTCCCAAGATATCACAGAGACTTGACTGTTCTACCTTCTTCTTCTCTCAACTTATTATTTCACCTTCAACCCCTCCATCGCCACTGCTGTCTCTATCACCGTCATAGCATCTCGGTCCATATTTATTACCATAGCACCACCATCACTATATCCGATCTGAAACATTATTTTCAATTTTATTTTTCAGATCTGAACTAGATACCTTTAGATCTGAAGTTAAAAACTTACAGATCCAGCCTTTATTTCAAGTTTTTCGGTCGCCGTCATCGTCCTCACCTTAATATCGTCCTCTTCCGCCGCCGTCGACCTCCTCCACTGTCTCCGACATCATAGACTCATTTATGTGCGTTGATTTCCTCCTCTGCATCCTCATCCGATCATCTGCACTTTCTTCTTTGTCGCTAACCACTGCTTCTCCCACTCAATCTTCTTTCTATTTTAATAAGTATTAATTATGTTCACTTTCAGATCTGTAGATCTGTTTTTTCTGAACAGTAACACTAACCAACTAAATAGTAACATTCGGTACTCAGATTATTATTAGTGTTATTTTATTGTTGTTATTACCTTTAGTGCTGTACATACGTTTATTCATCTAAAATGATACATTTAATTGCTTCGAACCATTTGATTAATTTTTTTTTCGGAATAGTAACACAGAGAACATATAGTAACATGAATGCTATCGACTGTATGAAGTATTAATATGAACACTGATGTTACTGTTTTTCTATATTAGTTTATTATTTTTGTATATTTTTTTCCTTTGTTCGAGACTTGTGTAATATTTTTTAAGATATGTATCATTTTTTAAAATCAATTCGCGAACAATAAATAGTAACATGAGACCTATATTACTGTCTAGAACAGTAATGCCACCTATTGATTGTATTCTAAATATTACTTATTTGATTCTTTAACATTTTTTTTTTGTTTGAGTTGTGTTTAGGTGTGAAAAATTATCTGTTTGAAATTATTGGAAATTAATAGTTTTGTTTGTTTTCATATAGTAACATAGAAGAGAAATAGTAAAATGAAATCTGCTTCTAAATAAGTTTCAATTTTGTAATGTTATTATTTGTACTTCATACAAATATTGATTTGAGTTTGAAATATCATGTTTCTAATACTCATAGATAAGTAGATGAGTGTGTATTCTTTTCTTCATATAGTAACCATTAGGAGAAATAGTTACATCAAATTTATTTGTATAAAACGATGATTTGTTTGAATTTCTTAGTGTTAATGTTTATATTTGAAACAAAAATTTGATTTAAAATTTGAAATCTGAATTTTTAAACAAAAATTTAATATTAACAATAACAAATTTGATTTTAAAATATAAAGATGTATAAATAAGGGTAAAATAGTAAAAGATATAAAAAATAACACTTACAGGAACAATGAGAAACTAAGAGCACTGCCATAGAATATTAATTTGTTTACCATATCGGCCAAGGATTTGCCCAAAAAAAAAAATCATCTTTTCTTCCTGGCCTTTATTCACATTCTAATTTTAACCACAAACCAAATGCACTGCTATTGTACTACTCTCTGGCTTATTTTATACTTCAATTTTCAAAATATGTGAGTTATGTTATATTTCGATTTTTAAAATATATGCAAAAATTTTAACTGAAAAAACAATGCAATATGTGAATTTTATGAATTTTTTTCAAGCTCATTTACATAGTTTTTATGATTATATAAAAATCAATTTATTTTAGCCATTAAAATGTATAAATTTAACATTGTTATAAAAATCATATTATTCATCATAAAAAGATGAGCAAATTTATGTATCCTTGTAATTTTTGATACACTTTCAATCCATATGATTGAATGAATCGTTTATTTAAATTGTGAATTTATATATGTAAAATTAGTGGATATAATTTAAAAAATAAATTATAACACAATTACCTTAATCACACACACATATATGTGTGTGTATATGTGTAGCATATATACATGCATGTGTGTAGCATATTACACATGCATGCACTACAATTTTACATTGTTTACATAAAGGAGGAGACTTAAGTTTGTGGAACAAACTAGGGAACTTTTTCCGTGGAAAGGCAGGGATTATTTATTTTCTTCAATAAAACTCACTGGTATTTATTTATTCAATTTAAAGCAATAATAATGGTTCGGGCCAAAGTAACTAATACCCAAACCAGACCATGCATATTAATTGGCATGTCTCCTAAAAGGTAAGGAACATGAATTGTTTCATTCCTTTGAAGATAAAGAAGGCAAAAGCTACCACCAGATCACTTAAAATGATCAATTTCTTGGTGAGGCTTCCCCCTATTTGGATTAAGAAGTCAGAATTTAAAAAAAAAATCTAATAAATTTCTTGATGATTTATCTTCAAGCTAATTTGGTGATATGCAGGTTGAGCAAAATGCAAGAAATTGGCACATATGAGAAAAGATTGGTTTTATTTTTTATATTTTTGTGATCGACGAAATCTCTTTTATCACTAACCCAATTATCAGCTTGAAGCATATGCTTTAAATTGTTTATCAGAACTTAGAAGCCTCACCATATAAAAGGCAATGTGACAGGCTCTCTAGTTCTAAGGAATGGACATATGTGTCAAAAACTTAGGATATAATATATTGGACCACTTATAATTCCAAATTAACCTTAATAAAACTTAATTGTAGTCCTCTTTTATGTTAAGCTATCAGGGTACAATTATAATTGGACCGTGAGAAAAAGGTCTCTCCTACAACATGGCAGTTGTTACCATGTGAAGGCCAATGTCAAGTACTCTTCTTCTTAATTCATGAAAATGGGATTATATTTTTGTATTTTTTGAGTTTTTGGACTCGTTGATTTATCTTTTCCTAGCTAGGATATAAACAGCAATATTTATTTTTATTTTTATTTTATTTTAGTTGCTATACATTTTGTCAAATTACAACATTTTGAAAATGACTTTGTTTCTTTCTTGGTTACAAATTAAAATGACTTGTGTTTCAAGTGTCCTAAACATAGAGCCTGTTGGCTCCATTCCGTAATATATGTCCACTTTAAATTTAAAGTTTTCTTTGCACTAAGAAAGTTTTCGTTCAACTGATAAAAGTCGGTACTACTTTTAGAGATCGTTGACATGTTCCAACTTTAGATTGGGGAAATCTCCCATTACTTAAATTTTTTTATAAACAAAAAAATAATTTAATGTTTGCAATATTTACTTGGAAATATTTTTGGAACATGATCCTTAGAACTACAAGTATTGTAATAGCAATCCTAATTTTATTGATTTTAAAAATATATTTTAAATTATCCATTCATAAAAAAGTAAATTGATCAAAATGAATCAAGCAACACACAAGGAGAGCCCCTTATTCCTTATCCTTGTGTACTATATTTAAAAGGACATATATTAAATGCAAAACTTAAGTTTTTAATAAAATGTATTTGTTATATCTAGGGGAAAAATGTATCTTACCGAGTTTTTCAACAGGAAAGAGAAAAAATGATGAGAAAATTGACAAGTGCCTAGTAGTTATTACGCAAGTAACACAACTTATCTCAGTGAATAGTATATTAACCCCATCTGTTATTTAGTCCGACTCGAGATCAAGTCCATAAAATTTAGAGGTGTTAAATGTTAACCAATTATTAATTTTAATAAATTTTAGTAACATAAGTGTCCGATTCAACTGAGTCAAATTTAAATACTTATTTTGTTATAATTTTTTTTTAAAGATATTCGATTCAAGTCATATATAAATATTAAACTACTTTATATGCTAACATCATTATCTGCGAACAATTATAATCTGAGTCAATTTTGTGTACTAATTTGTAATTAATTAACTAATAAATTATATCATAATATAGTTATTAGGCTATGGTGCATGATGGCCTTGACGAACTTCAGCTACTGTTTAGAAATTCTAATCATCACGCCCGTTTAATAATTTTGGAGGTGGTGGACAGTGATACACCAACACTTGGCCCATAAATTTTGAAGTCCACTGCAATTGTGTTTTTGAGCTTTGAAAATATTTGGGCTGTGGGCCTCTTTCGGCCGGCAAGGCCACAATTGGAAAAGGGTTTTTTCCTGGCCGGTATAATTTGATAGAAAAATATTCTTGTGCAGTATAACTATTCTTCAACTCTTCTCATTAAGTTTATACTGTCTCTTTAACAAAATTACAATGTAAATAGTAAAATAAGGTATTAGATAGTAACATGGTAACATAAACTGTACGAGAAGAGTTCAAACATAATCAAACTATATCGTAATATTTTTTAAAATACCACATTGGCACGAGAAGAGTTCAAATATAATCAAACTGAGGGTCCATTTGTTTCATGGATTTCATGGAAAACGTTTTCCGTATTTTCCATTGTTTGTGACGTATACGAAAAAAAAAAACATTTTCCAGTTCCTTTGTATTTTATTAAACATTTTTAAAAAATGACTTGCAGAGTTTAAAAAGAAAAAATATTTTTCGGAAAAATTGGTGGAGTTGTTTGTCACTATATATATTTTAAAATAATAACATAATAGTAATTATAATATAAAATAACATAATTACATTAAATAATATAAATTCTATTAAATAAATAAATATTTATATAATAATATAATAATTAATATAAAAATAAATAAAATAATTATTCATAATAAGTGATAATAACCTTTATATACATAATAAAGTAATAAAACTAATAACAATAATAACAGTAGTAATACTATAAAAATCTAATAATATAAGAGTAATAATAATAGTATAATATAATAACATGCTAATAAAATAAATAGTAATTATAGAAAATAGTAGTTTTAAATTTTAATCATGATAATTAATAAGTAATGTACATAACAGTAATAATAATAAAAAGAATAATAACATAACAAATTTAATTTTTATTATAAATAAATAAAATCACATATATAATAATATAATAATTGTAGAACATAAGGATATATATAATTATATTAAAATGATTATCACCATCAATCATTAATAATAATATAATAATAGCAACAACATAAATAATTAAAATTCTAATATTATTCTCATATTATCAATCAAACACCAGAATATGATATTTTCGGAAAATATTTTCCTAGGAAAATATTTTTCGAAAAATAATTTTCTTGAAACAACCGGAGTCTATATGATAATATTTTTCAAAAAACTATGCCGACCGATAATTTTTTAATTAAAAAATTATCATCCAACTAACAAGTTCAATTGAGGGTAGCCCAAAACCATGTTGGAACTCTATTGTCAAGAAATCCAAAAAAGTTGAAAATTACGTAAAATTATGGAATCTCATGTAGAACTATCAAAAAAAATTATGAAAATATTACTTTTCATATTATGGTCATTGACTTGAAATTGTATAGAAGCCCATGGAGATACATATTCAGATATAATTTTGAGATAATATCAATCGATGTTATCTATGTAATAAAAAAAATATTAAAAAAAAAAATCTTATCCGTGTGTTACGTACGTGTCTGTGAATATGAATATCTCTATTGCTTAGATAAGTTAGATCATCGACTATGTGTTTAGTTCAAATAGAAAAGGTTTGAATTTAATTAATTAAATATTTCAGTTTTGGGTCTTATAAATATAAAGTACATTGTTAGAAGTATTCCGTAAGAATCTATAAAATACACCTTGTTGAGAGCATTTCTTACGTAAAGGTCTAATTAAAGTGCGGTTTAAATTAGTTGAGATAACTCATATACCGAGCAAAAAATACCCAAAAAAAAAAAGTTAGATCGAACCATGATATGACTAGAACATCATTAATTTGCCTTATTGAAATTTGAAAGTGTTTTATTATCATCTATTCCCATTTGATTATTATTTCGGAAATAAGTATAGTCTTCTTGTATGATGTAAGTTCATGAGGTGGTCTAATTGGTACGCGAAAGTTATTATGTTGACCAATTTACCCTTTTATTTTATTTTATTTTTTGTACTCAATTACTCCCTCTGTTCTCAGTAAATTGACATTTAAAGTTCTTGCATATTTATTAAGAAGTAATATATACAATGAAAGGGGTTAACTAAGGGCATTTTGAAAAAAAAAAATAATGGTGTATTAATGTCTAGAAAATAAAAAACATCAATAAAAACATTAAACGAATTTAAACTGTAAAAATAGTACTTATATAATATTTAATATCATTTAGTGGATTGTACTCGAGTAGACAATATTGAACAAGATTCAAATAAACAGATACTCTTAGAATATTGACATTGGATTATTAGAATTTTTGTATTTAAATTTACTACTTGTTAGAAGTATTTGTCATTTGTGTTCATTACTCAATGTAAGTCAAACTTTAGTAATCCAAATAGTTATAAAGAAGTTTACAATTGTGGGGCAATTCTGATGTCAAGCTGTGTTCATATTAATTCATCATAGTTAGGTTTGTGCTCTATAATTTATCTCTTTGATTTAATCACCTCCATAAACTCACTGGTAGTCATAATCACTCGCTTTTAGAAACCTATACACTATGAATAGCAAAAAATGTCTCATGATATATTGCATTAATTGCAATAACTTAGACAGCAACTTTAGACACTTCTCGTTTTTATCTCATATATGTACTTGTAAGTCTTGCAAGTACCCCATGTGTGCCGTCTTTAGGCAGCTCTCTCATTCAAGATAGTGATTTGGAGTTGTAGTGGTATTACTTCAAGTTATGAACCCCTCCAACTATATATAAGACACCATTAATTTCACATACATTCACAATTCACTATCAAATAGGCTGGTAACATCACACAACAAACATGTATAAAATATTAATTATTTGTATAACTATATCGATATACTTTGAAACAACGTCAGCACACATTATGTAAAAAGTTAATTACATTTATGCTAAAAGGCTGATACAATTGTCGTCGTTATAATAAATACTAAAACTTATGAAGAAATCGATTAAGGGTATGGTGAAGTGTTTAATTTTAGGTATGGAGAATGTACTAATATCTTGATCATATATAGATACATATATCAAGTTCATGATTAAAGACCTAACCAACTTCAAAAATGGCAAACCAGAGTTGACTCCAACCATATTTTGTTATCTTGAGCTAGCACATTTGCTAGCTACCTTCCAAACCTTCTCAAGAAAAGCCGTGTATTTAGCTACAAAGGGGTTGCTTGCAATTGCTTTTCTCAACTTTACATGGAAAACACACACAAGTGAAAATGACTAGTGCTTTGGGTTGGGGGTTACCCTTATCTTTTTAAGGGGGCCTTTATTAAATAACTTGTTCTCTCTCTCTCTCTCTCTCTCTCTCTCTCAAGTCTCACCTTTCTTTGTCAGTTCATTTCAACATCCCACCGGCCAATTCAAGAAAATGCCATGCATTTGAGATGAACTCCAATGTTGAGATGATTTGTGATGTGGAAATCCTGCAGGCTTCAAGATTTTAATTTGATGCCCTAGTAGTTTACTAGATTATAGCTTGGGTTTGCTAGGTCAAATGTCCCCCCATGTAGATTTTGTGGTCACAATTATATTTCAAACTAACTAGCTGCTTCATTTATTGGTCATTGTACTATTTCTTGATATATAATGTAGACACTTAGCACTATAATATTAAAACTAAAACCACCAAAAGTCAAATCACTCCTTAGTTAAATTAACATAAGTATATATTTAAACCATTTGCTACATCTTTCTCGAATCTCAAGAATTAAAGGATAGCTTCCGTATCAAGACTTATGAGATAATATGGAGGAAAAATAAATGTTAATTTCTATCTCTCTCATTTTATGTTTCCTTGGTTAGGTTTAGGTCAGGTGGGTACACATTTGATGTTGAGATAAGTATATATTATTGTGTCAGAAACATTTAGTCTCGAGAGTCAACATATAGTTCGGAATTATTTCATTCCCAGTATGATATTAAAACAGACGATTCACGTCTGACTAATATATAAGTTTTAGATAGTAACTTTTTTTATAATTAAAAAAAAACTGAAAATTTTATTCACATGCAAGATCTTATGTTCTATACGACTAACTTATACGAGGACACAAACACTATATCATGCAAATTCACTAAATATATCTCAGATGTTTATGTTACTTAATAATTATATTTGTATATTTGAGATTCGATTACACATATCATTTTTGTCCCTCATTAAGATTTGCAGTTAGAACATGATTTTTAGTGCTCTCGTGAACAAACTCCCTAAGAGCCAAAGACTATTGAAGATTTAATTAAATGAATAACCAATAATCAAACTATATATAATGTAGTTCACATTTATAAGCACTTTTGAATTTTAAGCTAGGCAATATACAACATAAGTAAAATGAGTAGTTATTAATTATGCTTGCTATAGTGGCTACCTCTACAAAGTAAGATAACATACATAATGGGCTTCAAATAATATTCTCCTTCTTTAACCCAGAAGTCAATGGGGAATCACATAATGTGATCCAAACGAGTTGGACTTAAAATTGGATACTTGATGATATGAAAAGATCAAAGTCAATGGAGAAAGAGAGACTAGGGATATAGTTCTTGCTTTGCTTTCTTGTTCATCTCAAGTCCTTGAATTGACTGAAAATGCCTATATACCTTTCATCTTATTAATTGCCTTGGTTAATGTCATGGTCAAGTCTCATTAAACTTAATTTTGAGATGAATGTCGAACTGACACACTAGGGAAGAGGGTTTTTTTTTTTATCGTGGAGTTTGGTTGTTTTGTACTTTAATTAAATTTAATTAGATTTCTCATGTCGTGGATCATGCAATTTTTCCTCTGGCAGGGAAAGAGCATTTTAAAAATAAACTTTGTATTTTATTATCTTTAATTTGTCAAAATCATATGTCACTATGTTTAACTTTTTCTTCTCGATATTACATTAGACTTAATTGTCGCATATGGTAAATTGTGGTTGAATTAACGTGTGAATAGAATTAAGATAGGATAATGAATGAGTGTTGTCCACATAAATAAGTTATTCAATTTTATAAGCTCGATCCTTTGAAGATTTTACTAAAAATTTAGTGTGAACAACTAGAAATTTCTATCTTGGCACCCCTACAAAATTTCATTTATATCTCGAATAATTACTAAAAACATAAGAATGTTGCATTTTTGTATGTGCCATATTTTCGTATCATCATAAAATACATAATTACCAAATACTATCCCAAAATTTGTGGGACGTAATAAAAAAAAATTTAGGCTATGTTTAGCATGTGAAAATTTTAATATGTGAATGAGAATGTTATATCAACGTTATAAGATATCTAAAAATGTTAGTAATCTAATATTATTATATTCATGTTTAGATGCATCCAAAATATGTTTAGAATAAAAATTTAAATAATAATAAAAAGTCATTGACAATAACAAAATTTGGTTGGTGACTGTACCAATGGTACGATAATAGCAGTAGTGGGATAATGACGACGGTTGTGGTGTGTTGATGGTGGTGGTCGGCGATGATAATGGTGGTTGGGTGATCGACAACATTAGTGGTGGTCGACAATAATAGCAGCGGTGATAGGGTGATTGACGGTGGTGGGGGTGATAGTGGTAGTGACATCATTAATACTATTGTGATTAGATTACTTAGTAATGATAATCTGAATAACACACTTTAGGTAGATTTTAAATTATTACATTATGTATAAAAAAATTCCTCTTTTCCCCTCCTTTCTTTTCTCTTCTAAAACCCTAGTCTCCCTCGGTAGAGATAATAGATCTAGGCTCTTCCCTAGATTTTGTTCTTTTCATTTGTTTTTTGTTTAATTGTTTTGAAAAAGTTATCATTCGGGGTTTTGTTTTTCTTCATTTGGGATTATTTTTTCTCCGAATTTATATTATCTATTCTCGCGAGATTTTTTTCTCCGATTTGGATTTATTCATAATCGCGAGATCATGTTAATGTGTGAGAATTGATAAAAATTCAGAATATGAAATTTTGTTAGCTTGTTGGGATCTTCTCGGATCAGACGTTTGAAGGAGCAGTTATACATGTAGCATTTCGCAAATTATTCTTGATGGTTAATCAAAGCATACTTGTTCTACCGATAGTTATACAATAGAACATATACTTAAATAGTTTTTAAATTGGATGATATGTGATGGTTCTGTATTTTTTTTGTGTTTATTGTGATCAGATCAATTATAGTCTGGGAGAATTCATCGTCTTATTTTGCTTGTAATTCGATTTATTCAAATCTAAAAAAAATAAAAAGATTCTTACATAATGTTGATATACATATCCTTCATTCTCATTAATTACTTGCCCTTTCTTTATATATTAAACCAAACACGAATATTATGAGTATAAAAATAAGTTACTCATTTTCATAATAATAAGATGCATATACCCCAAACATAGTGCAACTCTATGGGTTGTTTCCAAATATGGATATCGAAGCCGATAGCCATAATGTCGATGTTCGTGGAGGTGTATGTCATTTTAAAGCATCCGAATGGTTTTGTTTAAGCAAGTTACTTATGTAACCACATGCAAGACGTACCGACTTAATTAATCACTAGTTCTTTCTTCTTCTTTTTTTGGGTGGAGGAACTGTTTTAAATTTGATAGCTACTTTGTCTCTTGACCCCATATATGAATTTGGCCAAAAGCACAAGCCTTTATTAGTCGATATATATGGGAATCACAAGCCAAATACATATCCATTATCTACATGGATTATAGAGATTATTAGTTGTCTTTTCAAGTTTATTACTCTTCTCATGTATCATTTGCCTTGGTTCAATAAATTCCACAGAATATTTTTTTTTTCACCTTTTCATGTTCCCAACTAGAATTGGAGCATTATTTCCCTCGTAGTAGGATATATAGGCACTCATTATATGCCCATATGGTTGTACTCCTAACTTGTGTGCTTTTCTTAATTTCACACACACTAAAAAATGTATAAAGTTACATGCATATACACAAGAATTGGCAGAAGATTAGTAGATGAATTCTACTATATCAAACACTATAACATTACATATTATAGCTATTTTAAAACTGTAAATATTATAATCCACTCTATAAAAAAAGTGAATAAAAGAGAGCGTCAAATTGTAAAAAATATTACACCATCGGATTAAAAATTAGAAATACAATCTCACTTCATAAAAAATAGATTTATACAATTTTACAGTTCAAAAATGAAATGAAACTTTTTACTTTTAATAATTTTAAAGTGAAGCGTCACATAATGCACAAAAAATACTCTTAAATACAAAATTTCATATTCTTGTATTTTTATAAATTTATACCACATTTTAAGATAGGACAATTACATATGTTGTTACAATTATGTTCAAACTTCAAAGTTAATATTTGAGGGGGGAAAAAAACATTTTTCATAGGACAAATGACCAAATTTTCTAATGGGAATCGTAGAAGTGCGTTCAAACAATGAATGATTATAGTCTCAAAATTAAGAAGGTCCACCTACGCGTTGAGGTCCATATAGCTGTTGCAGTCTGATTTTATTGTTACATCGTACGTGTCATAAGTCATAACTATATATACTAGTCCTGGAAAATGCTACTATTTTCACCAAGTTTAACACTAGCCAGTTTTTAACGCTATATAACTAAAATATATTTATTTAGTCCCCAAATATTTTATTTAATTGGTTAAATCAAAATTTGTTTTTATTAAGCTGAACGTTGGAGTCTTGTCAATTTTCTTTGTTAATTGTAATCTATAATGGTGTATTTGGTCTAGTCTTAATGAAAAAAAATATAAGAATTAGATGAATATGTCTTATACCATTTGTTAAATTATATGTGTATAATATCCATTCCTTACTTTATTTTTTTTTATTAAATTATGTGTAGTTTTTAAACCCATCCTTTTAAATAGAGTTTGTATGTGCCTTACAATTGAAATTTTATACAAAATTTACTATTTTTTTTCATTCTTATACTCTTCCATAATTTTATCTATCATTATCTTTCACCTCTATACATTTTTCTTATACACTCATTTTAATTTTATTTTATCCAATTAAACATTATTTAAATTTGTATAACTATATATAATATATGTGTGCTATAACATAGCATAAATTTTGCTCTTCGCTTTCTTACAACCTTTCATTTAAACTTTGCTTGTATATTATTTTACATAATATGTAACTAGTCAAATTTATTTAAATGTGCATCTTTATTCCAATTGAATGGGCTTACTGTTTGCAACATATAGAAACCAATAAAGTGGCAAAAATTTCCTCGAAGACATATATAGTGCACCACTTTTAGCAAAATTGCAACTGTTGTGAAACATAGATACGGGTACGCAACATAATTATTAAAATGAATAGCTACTACTTTCTAATTGACATCCGTATAATTATTTTCATGCAAAAAAATTTGATCTCCATTGGCTCCAATCTTCTTACTCAGTTACATTGAGCAACCGATAAACGAAATGTTATGTACTTGTTACATTGTGCACCAAATTGCAGTCTACAATTTCATAATTCATTCTATCGAAATTTTTGAACAGTTGTAGACACTTCAATTCTCATGAAATGATATAGATGATTCTCAAGGACCTACATTTGAATGGGCCAAGAAGGTGCGTTAGGGGTCCCTAGTCTTGTGGTTAATGTAGTAATGTGCATCCATGTTTTCCACATTACTTTCAGAGGATCCATCATCATCTATTAAGATTTTGGGTCCATTTTGTATGTTTTTTTTGTGTATATATTGGTTGTATTTCAGAAGATTTTATCACTAAACTCCATGAGTTCTTGCTTCAAAAGTTGTATATGATCTTATATAAGTAAGGGCAAGTTCACAATCAATTCAAGAATTTGAAACTTCCCATGTGAAGATTATTGTAAATGCTTTGTGGAGATTGTTAAAGACATGGAAACTCAATATATAATCACTTGATTTTGAGTTAGGCGAGATAATTTACATACGATGATAATTCCCTCCACGAGAAAAAGATGGGTTTAGGGGCGGAAAGCAAGATAACATATCGAGGAGAGAGAGAAAGAAAACATGATTAGAGGAGGCAAAATGCAAAAAATAATATAGGATGCATATGAAAATTTTAGAGGTAATAATAGAGATTTTGAAAACTCGGAAGATACGACCACCACTCCATGTCCTAATATAGTTCCGCCCCTGTATGGGTCCCACTCGCCACCAATTCTGCCAAAGTTACCATGCACCTAGCTTGATTCTCTTGGAAACTTCATTAAATTGTAAATTATTGTGATATTAGTTAGTAAATTATTCATAAAAGACTTCATTAAATTGTAAATTGTCGTTGTGATTTATTAGTAGACAAAGATCGACACATTTGAATAAGTAATTACAAAATCATGAAAAAGTGTTCGATGGACTAGCATGCACATAAGGCATTTTTTAAAAAGTAATTTTTGACAATTCATTTAAATTAGACTATCATAATTAATTACTACTATGATAAGGATCTGTCTTTTGCATCCAAATTTGGAATATCATGCTATCCTTTTTGTCATTATAATGATGATTACCCTAAATAAATTATTCCAAACCTAACTAATTATTTATTAACTACTCTCTATATGCTACTCACATGGACAGCAATTAAAAATAATTAGTACCCCTTTTATCTTTATTCATTAAAAAATAAATAAAAAATTCACATCCCTTTAATCAAAATCTCTCCTTCTCTCACCTTACAAGATCTTTTTCTTTCAAGCTGAAACTAATTTAGTGGTGGGACATTTTCTTACCTCTTGTCAAATGCAAGTTGGGTACGAATGTTTTTTTTGTCAGATTTTAACTGCAAAGAGATGATACGTGGGACCACACAGAAAAGTACATTTTGCTAACTACTACTACTATAGATCCATTCCTTTGGGATTTCCACTTGGTTTGAAACTATGATGAATACAACATTCTAGTTAAATAAATAGATTATACAAAATTGAAAAATTGTTTCCAAAGGATATCATTAAGTATTGGAAGACTAGTTCTAGCATTGCTTTTTGTCGGTATGATTGGGATGATTAGTCTCTAAAGCAATATTAACTTAGGTTTAGAAACTAATGAATGCTTGCTTGCAAAATATAGCATGTCCTTGTGCTTTTTTTACTTTTGTTGTTAGTCGTAACTTGTTAAAATATTGCACTGCCATATATGGGGAAGGAACGCCCCCACCCGCGTACGGTTAAATTTCGATAAAATAATATATTTGAAATTTAAACAAAAATATTTATTTAGCAAGATTATTTGTTTATCAATTTAAAATTATTTATTGATAAATTAATATTTATTATCTTAGAGAGAGTTTTTTAATATAAATATATACATTGTATGTGATAATAACAATTAAAAGTAATATTTGAATCTAAAAAATCTCAGAAATTTTAGTAAAATTTAATGTTTTTAAAAACTAAGTACTTGTGCATACTAAATGAAAACTAATCTTTTACCTATATTATTTGAATCTAGAAAAACTAAATATTTTTAATGAAAGTTAATTTTCCTAAAATTATTCAATGGGTAATTAACAACAACGATGAGAATGATTCTGAACCAAATGATAGCAACGTTGTCCGAAATGTGTCGTCAAAGAAAACATTTCAAACAATAGTTATCTTAAACAACTATTTGCTACAGTACGAGCAAAATACTTCTGACGCTTTGTATGCTCTACAAAAAATTAAGGATAAAGTTCATTTTGGTTTAGGTGGGAAGAAAAAATAATGATGCATATTTTCAAAAGAAATTATTATTGTAAGTATATTGTAAAAGGACTAAAAGATTTAGTTTATACAATATATATATATATATATATATATATATATATATAATTTAAAAATTATTGCTTTATATTTTTATTGAGTCTCTTAAAAATTTAATTTTTTTATTATTACATGCATTTAGTAAGGTTGTTATTTTAACCCGTTGGCCCAAATTAAGATCAAAAAAAAATTATTCTATAATTGAGTTTATTACTTTATTGAGGTTTTACTGTATTATTGATTTACTCCCTCAAGTTATAACCTTTTGTAAGTTTCACCCCCTTTGTGTTGTATACATGTCAGAAGTGCATGTTCGTTACACCTGTAAATTTACTTTATGGCAAACTTAACTTGATGTGTAACTCTTTAGTACGTCTTGATCATCAAAATACTGTCAATTAATGAGAGTTTTAAAATTACTCGGACAAAAAATTAACAACAACAAAGCCCTCGACGATATCAATTTTTTCTACTGAATAGTTACAATAGTTAAATTAGACAATTAATCAAATGGATAGTTTGATAATTTTAACTAGAGGAGTAATGAATCGAGTCGAATTCAAACCAAGTTTAATAAATATGTTTATAAACGAGTTTAATTGAGTCAAGTTTGAAATCATAAATGAACAAAAATGGTGTTCAATATCGGTTCATTTAACTATTAGAACAAATCGATTTAAGTTGAACACGCACAGGATAATGTAGTCAAAATACGGGAAAACTCCATTCAATTCTCGATGGAAACGGAGTTTTGCGAATTCTCCCCGGAACTCCCTACGCTACTTCCGTTAGTAGAGCTCTCTTACTTGGTTAGGATCTTTTCTTCGGGATGGCCGTAGTTAGTCGCCTATAGTTAATGGTCCTCTTTGGCTGTGTCCAAGTGAAGTGAAACTCGGGAATGAAGCAGATAGGTCTCAGTCGAAGAATTGAACCACTCTCATTATGCTCGAGAGGCAATAGAAAGGAGGACGACTCCACGTAAGATAGCGCCCGACTGTCTTCATTCAACTGCTTCTCTCTCGGCATTCATCTCTCACTATACATTACGAATCAGTCTAAGATCCAAGGGTTATGTGATTGCTCAGCCACATCTCTTTCTCAAAAGCTTCCGGAAATGTTCAGCTGCTTTTTACGATACTGACGAATGAGTAGACGGAAGAATGAATCAGATGAGCTCCAGTCCGGACTCTCATTAGTCAAACAGGCGCAATAAATGGAAGACAGACAAGTGGCAATACCTGAAAGATTACCTAAAGGATGAAAATTCCTGGGGGAAGGCCGGCGCTTGTGTACCCATGATGTCAGTAGCGACAGCAGTATTAGTTAAGTTTACTCGAACTTTTCGAATTTAATCCGAGATGAACTAAGTCTAAAATTCATAATGAATAAAACATTATTTTCAAAATTGAATAATTTATCTTTGTAAACCAAATCAAATGAAATTTAAACAAATCGAACACGACCAATTTCTCATTTCATTTACGCCCTAATTTCAACCAAACAATGTCTATGTATATGCAATACCTTCGAAGAACAAGTAGTTTTACTCGCATGGAAAGTTCATTAGGAGTGGAATAGTAACAGCATTTCCCCATAGAAACGGAGGAGTCTTTGCCATGGCAATGCTTTGGTAGGGCCCCAGCATGTCTATGGGGTCCAAATATAAAAGTTAAGTCAACTCTTTTTCTCACTTCCTCGAAATGACGTCATCTTCCACGTCATCGTCCAGCTTGTCCAAACTCTTTAAGTAGAGAGTACTAGCCCATCCCACTTCATAGCATCCATCATTCTCTTTTTCACACACACACACACTCCTAAACATCAAACTCAAAGCACCACAAGCCATGTACGGATACCATAACAACAATGACCTTTCCTATCCCTTCTCCGGCGACTTCCTTGGCGACTTTACACCACCGGAGGTCACATTTCCGGTGTCCTTGTCATCACTTCCATTTCCACCAAATAATTCTATGGCAATTCCGGCCAGTGAGTTTGACTCAGTGTCACTACTAATGAAGCAAGAATTGTGTAATTACACTACTGCATCCACTAGCAGTGGATGCAGTAGTTACAGTTCACCGAGTTCACTCACGAGTTGTGGGACTACTCAGACATCAAATTTGATGCAAAGGAGTGTTAGTAGTCATTCACTTCAGAAGAACGTCAACGGGTTTCAGTTTCATTTACCCGCGGAGTTCTTGATCTCGGACACCAGTCCTGTGAGAAAGGCTTTCAGCACCGGCGATTTAGAGGTGAGCACTTAACTAAATTGGATTTTCTATATACCAAGTATAAGAAAATAGTACTCATTTATTTCATTACTCCATTCCTCCTAGCAAATGTATTAATTGTACCTTTGTTGGATTGTAACTTGGTAGATATTTCATTAGGTAAATAAAAGAAAAGACCACCATAAGTTTGTAGCCTACCTGTTCTACATTGGGTACATTTAACGGTTTGCTCTTAGTTAAAATAGGAGATATATTGGACACAATAGGCAAATTTAGTGGTTTCATCTTTGTTACTCCCTCTTCATGGTACGTATGTCTTTCCCTTTTAATATCCGACCAATATTAAATTATCATTATTAACCTCTCTTTTTTTTCTTTCCTATTATAAATAACATGTTAGAAAAATACTTGAAATCATTTTGTTAAAGTATTTCGCGCGTGCTCGTGTATAAGTTTCAAGCATGTGCACGCACACAAGCTTGCTTGTCATTAATTTGAGACTAATGGATTATTAGAGATTTCGACAATTAAATTACTTTTAGGAGTGTGTGGGTGTCATCAATTTGAAACCGATGGAAATTAGAGGATTTCAACAATTGAGTTACTTTTTGACTTTGATGTGACAGAGGATTAACATGTTTAGAAAGATACTTGAAATCATTTTGGTAACTTATTTCTTCAACATGTGCGCGCGTGCCCGTGTATTGGTTCAGACATGTGTACGCACACAAGCTTGCGTGTCATTAATTTGAGACTAACGGAAAATTAGAGGATTTCAAAAATTGAGTTACTTTTTGACTTTGATGTGACAGAGGATTAACATGGTACACCACAATAATAATCGATCAGAAAGTCCATTATCAAATGAGAGCAGCATTATTGAAGGCATGAATGCTAAAGCCTGCAAATATAGTCCTGAGGAGAAAAAAGAGAGAATTGAGAGATACAGAAGCAAGCGTAACCAGAGGAATTTCAACAAGAAAATAAAGGTTCTTTTCTATATTTCCATCATTATTACCAACAGTTAGTTAATTCTTTCTCCTCTAGCTCCTTTTTCGCTTTAATAATATAAACTTTAGTCAATGCAATAGCAATGGCAATAGTAATAAACATTATAACGATTGAAAGTTTGTCTTCACTCACATCTACAGCAATAGCAACAATAGAAAGTATTTATATTTTCGTTTTAAAATAAAGAGATACATTTTTTTAATAGCCAAAGGTTGATATTCTAGAGTTCAAAAAATGATGCGATTTTTATAAGTTAAGTCGATACACTTATTTTCATTTCAAGTAAAGTACTATCCTAATCGCAATTCACAGATTTTACATTTTAAATTTTGAAATTGCATAGCAATTGATGTTTGACTTTAAAAAAAATAAAATCAATATGTATCATAATTTTGGAATGAAATAAACGTAATGTTTTGCTCCATTTTGAGATGGGGGTAAAACAAAATGGATTTATCTGTGAGACAATGACCAATCAGTGAAAGTTGAGTTAGGTTTCAAGTACAATATGTTGCTTACAGCATTGTTTGTATTACAATGGCCTGTTAATCGTGCAGTATATCACATGCACATCCTGTACTATGTGAGTTACTATGTGCCAAGTGATCCTTTGTAGCTACAAGATTATTCATAATATTGTTTTCCTTTTTTTTCTTTTTGGTTATTGTTGTTGGTGGTGGTGGTGGGGTGGGGGGATGTCTTCATATCTCATAATGTTAAAAGATCTTCGCTTAAAAACAAATCAAAAACAAAAATATGCATGCATGCATGAAGTGAGCTCCTTGATCATTGACAATTATGTTAAGAAATTCATATAAAAAATGCAATAATTCATTGATCTAAACAATTTTGAAATATAATACACACACACACACACACATATATATATATGTGTGTGGAAATAAGTGACTACTTCGAGGCCAACTTTTTTTTCCATTCCCCTACATTAAGTTAATTTTTGAGACTGCTGATAAAAACAATGATGTTATTGTCTATCAACAACTCTTTATTCTGTGAATATTTCGATAGCATGTTTAAAATTACTGCAACTAGTTTCTGATAATTACGTTTGGTGATATCAGTATATATGTAGGAAGACATTAGCAGATAGTCGACCGCGGATCAGAGGAAGGTTTGCTAGGAACGATGAAAATGAGAAGGCAACACAGAACGAATGGAACCATGTCGTCGGTGAACACGAAGATCTTGATGACGACGACGAAAACTGGATTAATTTTCTCGATGCATTCTCAGCTAATTTGATTCCATGATTCGTAAATTTCTGTATAGAGCAATTTAGCTTGCTAGACTTGTGATAATGTTTAATTATTTGTGGCAATTATTATTAGGCCGCATGTCTTTCAATGTTGTGTCCATTTCAAGAGTTCCAAGTTTAATCCCAGATGTGTACATATATTATTATGGTATTAGTGTAAATATTATGATTTGTTATCACAATTTCTTTTTAGATTTGATGAAAGAAATTAAATGTACATAATTCATATACATACATACATACATACATACATATCTATCTATCTATCTATATATATATATATATATATATAGAGAGAGAGAGAGAGAGAGAGAGAGAGAGAGAGAGATTGACTAGTAGCCAGCTACGAGAGCAATATCATCGAGAGTTTCGTTTTCTTAGCCCACCAAAGCTCTAGTAATCAAGTTGCACCGCCCATGAAGCTACCCGAGTGAAGAGATTGACTAGATAGTACAATTACGGAGCCACTACAATGATTACGATTGTGAATATATAACATGATATATTATATATTCAAAAGGGCAGATAAGTTCGCAAGTGTCGACGGGTGATATTTTTGCATTGTTTGTGAGAATAATAATAATAATGGACGAGTTTTAGTATTTTGGTCATAATTTTCATAGTTTTTTTACTTATAATATAGCTATTTTGAAAATTACAGAATGCTAATGTTTAAAGGAGGCTAGGGACATATTTTCGATAAAAAAATATTACTTTAAAGTTTGTAATTAACGTCTTTATTGTCTTTATTACACTAGTTTTATTATCTTTATTACATTTTACCGACAATAATGATCTGTTTGTGTCAATTAAATCCGTGTCAATTACTTGAGGTTAATGCCTTAAGTTAATAGTTGTCAGTTTCGAGTTTTTATTGCTTGATATTAAAGCCTGTGTTTGACGAAATATCAATTTCAACACGAAATTAAATATAGGGGAATTTTTGGTAGAACATAACATACAACACAATTGAGAATCACTCTTCTTATGAAAGTTTTTTTTCTACATTTTCACAACCTATATATTCACTCAAGATCTAATATAAATTTCTATCACGCTAAATTTAACTTAGAGACTTCGCATAATATACAAGAGATGAAACATTTTTAACCCCTTTAACAAAATATTTTTTGCAAAAGACGTTTACCATGTTAAGAACAAATTTACTTGAATCGATTATCTCCTCCTTTCGTAAAAATATCAAGGTTTATAAACTTAACTGAGCGAGCTTTGCTATTTTAGTGTGAACAACTTAAAGCCGGAATAGCCTGTCATATATGCTCATATTTGTATAGTGCATTTTCATATCAGATATTGTGCAGTATAATTTTTTTTCACCAAAATAAAAGGTGAACATCCTAAATATATCAATCATTTCTCGATATCTCAAACTATGGCTATAAAAGAACTAGGCTGCTCATTTGTTCAGCTCAATTTAACTTATTTAGAGCTCGATTGGATTTAATTCAATTTGTTAAACAAATCTATCTCGAACACGATTTTGTGTTCGTTTAATAATTTATATTCAAACTCAACTAATTTATAATGTTGAACTCGTGCTCAGCTCGACTTGACTAATTAGACCGATGCTTTTTGTAGATTGAAATAGAACTCCAAATTTGATGAGCGCAACAAGATTTGGTGGAGCTTGGTGGCCTAGTGTCTCTACTTGAAAAGAAAATAAGAATCCTACAGATTAAACAAGTCAGAGACCCACAAGACTAGTAATTTCACATATTGTAGCCACCGCCTGTATGCAGAGGAATAGATCACATTCAAATCCGGGAAATTCAAATAGTGTATTTGCTAAAAGGAATGAATTTTGTGACCGAAAGAAAATGAACGAATTTGAACGAAAGGAAATTCATCCACCATACCAAGTACACTTGTACCAAGGCAAGGTTAGTTATTCATAGCATCCATATAATAAGAATTTAAAGCTTCTTTATGTTACATATTATTTATATTAAAAAAATATTTTGATAATTATTATTACCTCCAGCACTCTCTTAAGAGTGTTTATTACTTAATGATGGGATAAGAAAATAGAAGAGAGATAAATAGAGAGAAGAAAAAAATCCATAGAAGTGTTCTTTTCCCTCCCCATTTATTATAAAAAGTTAAAATAGAAACTCAGTAATTTGAAGAATATATCTAAAGGATTCTTTTCAGTGTTCTCCAATTTTCTTCCTTTTACTCCTAAAATAAATAATAAAAGACAGCCCCAATCCTTTCCCCTCTTCTTTTCTTTTCTTTTAAAAAGGAAAAACTCAAAAAGCCCCTCTACCTTTTTGACTTTTCCATTTCTTTTCAGCATGTTCTATGAAAATAACATTTATGGAATGTAAAAATACATAAATAAGACTGCGAGAAAAAAGCTTAGTGATCACGTAAGTGGTTTAGACACTTTAAATCCACCAGCAAAGATCGCTTGTCATGTTCACAATACGGCACTAATATTTATAGATCAAAATTAGAATCAATTCCTAATGTAACAAATAATCGAATAGCATTTTTATCTCATATAAAAATCTCTCTTGTGCCACAATAAAAGAACACATCAACTATCTACCTCAATCAGATTCCTCGCCATTTGATCAACAAAAGGATGCAATAATTTTGGTTGGAGCTAAGGATCGAACGGTATTTTTAGAAATTGAAAGATGTTACATATTACTATAAAAGTGAATTCAACTTCAACAACACCCTACAATCTTTAATTCTGTTAAAGTGCTACAAGTGAAGCCGCATAGGTACGGCAATTTCTGGGTAATTCATGGGTACCACTGTAAGTTTTGAGGCGTGTGACAAATTGTGATCTTAAACACAAACTTTATATGATAAAAGAAAAGGGCAAATTATACGAAGTAATAGAATATCTTTGCAATCATTGCCATTTATTGTACAGGTGAAGTTATCGAATAACCCCACATCATTATACCTGTCTCTGCACTAATCAATTGGGCTCATGTTATTTAATCATGCATTGGAGCATAAGAAGAAAATTATCACGTAATTCGATCTATATAATTAAAATTAGAATCTGAATCCAAACTTCTAAAGAAAAGGATATTAAAATTGGATTTGGCCCCCCAGAAGTGGGAGAGAACGGCCGTCTGTCTATTCTTGTCGGACACAGGTGGATTAGCCACTTCAAGTTCAAAAGCAGAAAATAAACTAAACTAGGAAAAGATAATGGATGGATCTATGTTCTTTAAATATATGTGTATGTGTGCGCGCTCTCTCTTATGGTTAAGGAAACACCTACTTCATATACAAAGATTAATCAAAATTAGGCAAATTACCAAAAAATGAGATAATACAGCCTAAGCACCGGGGTAGCAGAATAATGCTTATCGTCTAGGCGGGAGATATCAGACTAGACGGAGATTTTTGAACATGACTATTTACATACACGAAGGCTCCAGCAGTACATACTTCTGAAGAAGAATAAATAAAGCATGACAAAACCCTATTAAAACTGATTTAACCAAAACTTTTTTATGTTTATTATCTATAATTTTGAGAAGAAAATAATACCAGAATAAAATAAAGCCTAGCCTTTGAGCCCACAAAGAAACACCTACACGTGCTAATATTACTAGGTTAAGAGCCTAGATGGTTCCAAAATTTTCACAATGCAGCACTATAACAGTATAACTTTTCATAATAGCTGTTCTATGTAGACTATGCCGTTAGTAACAGTGATTCCACACCGAACCTAGCTAACTTTTCCAGATTCCAGACAAGCTATAAAAATAAGAACAGATAAAATGTTAATGATAGCTAGTAAGATCCTACACTATGCAAATTGCAGCCCCTTGTATTCTGGAAAAGGAAATAATAATAATATTAGGGGATTGCTATCATATTGAGGAAGTACAACATTACACGGCCAGTACTTGTCTTAGTTTATACTGAATAACACATATGCTACAGAGTAAAGACTATAGTGATGATTAGGGCTTTGTTAAGCAATAATATAAGGTAGAAAGATATTGCAGCACATGCAGAGCATTGGGATCAAGAATAGCAAGTTGGGGTTTATAAATTAAAAGAGACTTTACCATCAAAAAGATTGTTGGCCATTGCAGATTGTGTACACCATATGTATCTTAAGCTTTGGCTTGTTAGAAGTCTAAAACCTGTTTAGGACCCACAGATACTGAAAGAACGGAAGAAGAAAAGTAACTTTTCAAATCTTAGAACATCACATAAACATAGGATTACAGTTTACGGTTTTCACTTTTCATTTTTGCTCATCAGTACCATATTGACAGATAGCAGAAGACTTTATTTGGATACTTCCATTTATTGCCAAGTTGCAGCAAATAATACAAATATGACAAGTTATACTGTTATATTGATTTAATTTACTTTTCATTTTTTCTCTTTAAGAATCACTACATCCTATTGTCCATTGTCTACTCTCCTTTTTACAGTTTTCTTCTAATGGAACACAAAGATAATGCAAGACTTTCCCTGGATGCTCATCATTGAACTTCAGGGGCTTCGGTGGTCAACATAATCTTCTCAATTAACGCAACCGATGAATCAGACCAATATAGATACATACATAAACACACACAGCTGCGTATATTAATAACTAAATACTACTTGCGAGTCTTCTTCCCCTTGCAAACTTTTGATCCACCCAGATGGATCTACTCCCACGATGATTAATTCTCCGTGTGGTATATTGTTTGTCCTGAATACATATGGTGTATACAGAATACACACAGAGTCCACTATGAAGCATGGACACTTTATGGAGGATGACAAATCTATGAACTGAGACTTTGCAGATACTCTCATATACTTCAATTTTATTATTTACTCAGTATACTTTGCTAATTTCAGATATTCTATAGAAATTTAACTTCAACATGCAAATGCTACTTAGGTATGTCCTTTACTACATAAATTGGATACCTTTTGTTTCCGTACTCCATTTCAAAATATTGTGCATGTTCTATTTAACAAGTGTAAGACAGAATACAATTATATTTGTATAAATTATACCGTCTATTTTTTCATTTTGTAGAAGAAGAATTATCAGTAAATCCAATGCATCCTATATTCCTATATATAAGATCCTCCTCCATTTTGGGAAGATATGGGCTGTCACATGTCAAAGTACACACCTAGTTGTATGCGAAGCTGTATGTCAAAAGTACAGCAGCTAATTGTATGTGTAGCTGTATGTCGAAGTACAACAGCTATAGTAGTTGTATGTGAGCTGTATGTGCAGCAAGAGTAGCTAGAATTGCTGAGTCAGCATGTACCAGGTTGTGTATGTACGTAGCTGGAGTTGCAGGTCACATGTGACCTGCTGTGTGTCAGTATTTGTAGCTGCTGTTGTAGTGATCAGCTACCAGCAGGTTGTTTATGTATGCTATAAATGGCACCTCTTTAAGCTTTGTAAATAAGATGGAAAATAATAGAAATATAGATAAATACAATCCTAAGCTCTAGCTCTCTTGCTCTCTCTCTCTATATATATATATGTGTATGTGTGTGAATATACATACAAATTCTTGACATGGTATCAGAGCTGCCTACGGACAGCCTGTGGAAGCTCTGTCTTCTCCCATAAATCTTGCTACAGTCTGGTACTGATCTTAGGAAAGCTTCAAAATCAGTTTTGATGTTTCTTTGTCATAGTGCTGTTCTTGAGTCCAAACAGTCGGCCTATTTGAAATAGGAAGTTACTAAATCATACATGAATCATAGATAATTCATCTGCAGCTATTAAATCATAGATGAATCTGCAGCTATGGCTGCTAGATGTTTTTTCCTCTCTACCTTATCTTCATCTAAACCTTCTTTTTCTTGTGGTTTTTTTTTAAGCTTTTGAGTACTCTAGTTTGAACCAAACTTTCCTACTTTCTTTTGTTGTTTGAGCTGCTATCCACTTTTTCCTTTGATGTTCATCCTCATGACCCGCTTTGTTCATGGGTTCTCTGTTCAGTACTAGCTTGACCGTTGAAGCTTAAGTACTACAACAGAAAGCAGCTCAAAGTGTTCCGAAGTGGTTGATAGTGGTTCTAGGAGAGGAGGTTCCCATGGTCCAAACTCCTCCTTAGTAATCAGTCCTATAAAACTAGATGGCACCAATTACTTGGCATGGTCTCAAGCATGAAAGTTATCTATTCAAGCCAATAAAATGCAACGGTTTATCAATGGCAAGTCCAAAAACCGGAAGATAAAGATCCATCTTTGGAAGATTAGGAGTCAGATAACGCCATGGTCAAGACCTGGTTATTTAACTCGATGGAAGCCACCATTCGAAACAGTTATTTGTGGCATGATCCGGCAGAGGGCTCGAACTTACTCATACTCTGGAAATATGGGATAACGCCATGGTCAAGACCTGGTTATTTAACTCGATGGAAGCCAACATTCGAAACAGTTATTTGTTACTTGATACTGCAGAGGGCTCAAACTTACTCATACTCTGGAAATATATTCAAGAGGTATGAGATTCGGAAAAAGGTGCGAGAATCCTCGCAAGGAAGCAAAACTTTGGCTCAATATTATTCTGAAATCACCGCATTACTGCAAGAAATAGACCACTACAGTGTGTTCAAAGGCAAGTGCGCAGAGGACGCCCGGGCATATCACAGGTTCGTGGAGGAAGATTGCGTAATCGAGTTTTTGGCGGAATTAACTATTGATTATGATCCTGTCAAAACTTAACTCCTCGGACAGGAACTTTTTTCAACTCTTCAAGAGGCACATGCCCGAATCCAACATGAGGAAAGTCGCCAACATATTATGATACCTAATTCCTCAAATTCTGAACATTCTGCTCATCAGTGAGCTGGTTGTGCAAAAGACATCGATTCAAAAGACAACAGTAATCCTTGTAAAAAAGGAACAAGTCCGATGTGACTATTGCAAAAGGCCTAATCACACTCGTGAAACTTGTTTCATCCTTCACCTTAAGCTTAGGGGTAAGGGACGTGGTCGAGGAAGAGGACAAAGGTATAGCAACATGTCCTTCGAGATAATAATCTAAATGCTCACATGTTTGTGGTTGATGAGCCAGATACAAGCACAAGTCAACGCTCTCCTCAAGGAGGTTCTTTAACTGCATCTGAGTTAAATTCCATCCGCCAAATGATGACTAAAATAGATATTGGTACCTCAACTCTCTCATCTTCCTCTTATTATGCTAACGCAGGTATATAGTTCTACATTACCTACTAATTCTTGGATCATTGATTCCAGAGTATCTAAGCATAAGACAGCCTCTAAATTGCTTCATTTATATAAATATTTACCTGAACAAAATAGCGTCTGTATAGCAGATGAAACTCTTGTTCCCATTCGTGGACAAGGATCATCTTATTGTCTTCCCACGCTACCTTTGACTTCAACATTACATGTTCCTTCTTTTCCGGCTAACTTATTATTTGTACAGCGCATCACTGAAGCTCTCAATTCTTCGGTTAACGTTTTTCCTTCTCACTATGTATTTCAAGATCTAGCAACGGGCAAGGAATTTGGTCATGATAAAGTGAGCAATGGCTTGTACGTCCTCGATGATCAACCAGGATCAATCCCTCCAACCTTCCATGTTTCTATCAATCCTGTCTTAAAGTCTCTTTATCAATGGCATTGTCGTTTAGAACATCCATCTTTTGGGGTTCTAAAACATTTTTTTTCAAATTTAACCAAAAGATGTAACAATGATGAATTTTCGTGTGAACCTTATGAGTTGGCCAAACATAAATGATTTGTTTTTCCTGCCCAAAATAATAGGAGTCCTAAACTCTTTTCTATAATTCATACAGATGTTAGGGTTTGTGGTCCTTCACGGGAACCCAGTTTACAATGGATATCGTTGGTTTGTTGTCTTTGTTGTTTGTTGATTGTCACTCTAGGCTCGCTTAGGTCCATTTACTTCGTCATAAAAATGAGGTTTTTGAGTGCTTTAAAACATTGCACCAAATAGTACAATATCAATTCCATACTTTCGTACAAATATTGTGAAGTAACAATGGTATTGAGTATATTGACCGTCTTTTCAAATCCTACCTAAATTCTCGTGGCATTATTCATCAAACCACTTGTGTCGACAACTCCCAACAGAATGGGGGTAGCTTAGAAAAAAAATAAGTCATCTTATGGAAGTTATTAGATCGTTGATGTTAACCATGCATGTCCCAAAATACCTTTGGGGTGAAGCAGTCTTGAAGTCTTGACGTATTTGTGATAAATCGTCTTCCTTCAAGTGTGTTACAATGTAAAACACTTGTATCATTTGTCCCTCCTTTATCCTTGCATCCTTTACCACATCGCACTTTTGGAAGTGTTTGTTTTATTCATAATCACTCTCCTGGTAGTAAACTCGACCCTCGAGCACTCCGTTGTCTGTTCATAGGATACTCATCCAAAGGTTACAGATGGTTTCATCCGTCGTCTCGACATGTTTTTGTAAGTCATGATGTCACCTTTTGGGAATCTGTGTCATATTTTTCACCAGGCTCATTGTCATCTCTTCAGGGGAGATCAATATTCTAGAAGAGAAAGACAAGGAAGATTCTTCTTTTACACCACACTTCTTGCCTCGATTCTTGCCATATCCTTCACTCTCTTCTCCTTTGATTGAGGGGAACCTTCTTCTATTAATGTCAACGAGGAACCTGAGTTTGACTCAGGTATGAGACTAAACAGACCAGATTTGTTAACCTATTCTCAACGGCAACAAAACATTATTTTACCTAATCAATCTGAGCCCGAGGCAGATTCAAAAAACAATCCTCTAGAAAAGAGTAATCTTGATCTTCCTATTGCCCTCGAGAAAGGTGTTCATTCTTGCACTAATCATCCCATTTCTAACTTTGTTTCATATAAAGCCTTGTCTTCCCCCTCTTGTTTTTATCTTTTCCTTATCAGGTGTCTCAATTCCTCAAAAGTGGCAAGATGCAATAAATGATCCTAAATGGGAGAATGCAATGATAGAGGATATGAATGCCTTGAAGAAAAATTGTACTTAGGGAATTAGTTTCTCTCCTGACAAGAAAAAAATTAGTTGGATGTAAATGGGTCTTTACAGTAAAACAAAAAGGTGATAGATACAAAGCACGGCTTCTTGTCAAAGGTTATTACTCAGACATATGGTGTTGATTATCAGGAAACATTTGCTCTAGTGGGAAAAATGAATTCCATTCGAATTTTGATATCATGTGCGGCAAATCTGGGATGGAAACTCCAACAACTTGATGTTAAAAATGCTTTCCTTCATGGTGATTTGTACGAAGAAGTTTACATAGACATTCCTCCAGGATTCTCTTTGCAAGAAACTACTAGAAAGGTTTGTAAATTGAAAAAAGCATTGTATGGTCCAAAGCAATCCCCAAGAGCGTGATTTGGGAGGTTCCACAGCGGGATGGTGAAATTTGGTTAAAAGCAAAGTAATACAAATCACACAATGTTTATCAAGAGAAATGGCAGTAAGATTACTATCTTAATTGTTTATGTTGATGATATCATTATGACAGGAAATGATAGTTATTCATAACTATTATAAAGAGGAACCTAGCTACCGAATTTGAAATTAAAGAATCGGGACCACTAAGGTATTTTCTTGGGATTGAAGTTTATAGATCACCGTATGGGATTTTCTTGTCCAAAAGGAAATATACTCTTGATCTCCTGAACGAGACTGGTATGTTAGGCTGCAGGCCTGGCAATTCTCCTATTGAAGCTAATCACAGGCTTTGTGACAATGTTGGTGAGAAAATTGACGGGGAAATGTATCAAAGGCTAGTTGGAAGGCTTATTTATCTTTCTCATACACGGGCCAAACATATTATATGCAGTAGGAATAGTTAGTCAATACATGCATGATCCTCGTCAATCTCACATAGAAGCAATCTACTGAATCGTGGGCTACTTGAAAGTCGCGCCAGCGAAAGGATTAATGTTTACAAAACACGATCACTTAACTGTGGAAAGCTATGCGATGAAGGACAAGAACATTTTAGTGTTGAGAGTCACACAGATGCAAATTGGGCTGGATCTTTAGATGATGGGCGGTCCACCTCTGGGTACTGCACCTTTGTCAGTGGAAACTTGGATACGTGGCGCAACAAGAAGCAAGTTGTGGTAGCAAGATTCAGTGTTGAGGTGGAATATAAAGCCATGGGTCTAGGAGTCTGTGAGACTGTGGATCCATTCCTTGCTAACTGAGCTAGGGCTTGCAAAGAAATGCCCGAAGAAGTTATACTGTGATAATATAGCTACCATCAATATCACTCAAGATCCAATCCAACATGATAGAACTAAGCATATTGAGATTGACCGTCACTTCATCGAAGAAAAACTCAATAGTGGAGTCATTGACATTCATTATGTAAGGACAAATGACCAGTTGGTTGATATCTTGACTAAAGGGTTAAGTGGAAACACTTTTCAGCTGATTGTTTGTAAGTTGGGCATGAGAGATATCTATGCACCAACTTGAGGGGGTGTCAAAGTACACACCTAGTTGTATGTGCAGTTGTATGTCAAAAGTACAGCAACTAATTGTATGTGTAGCTGTATGTCAAAGTACAACAGCTATAGCAGTTGTATGTGAGCTGTATATGCAGCAAGAGTAGCTAGAATTGCTGAGTCAGCATGTACCAGGTTGTGTATGTACGTAGCTGGAGTTGCAGGTCACATGTGACCTGCCATGTGTCAGTATTTGTAGCTGCTGTTGTAGTGATCAGCTACCAGCAGATTGTTTATGTATGCCTAAAAATGGCACCTCTTTAAGCTTTGTAAAAAAAATGGAAAACAATAGAAATATAGATAAATACAATCCTAAGTTCTAGCTCTCTTGCTCTCCTTTTCTCTCTTTCTCAATGTGTACGTGTGTGAATATACATACAAATTCTTGACATCACACATCGTGTCTTATTCATTTAGCGGGTCTTATCTATATCTATGCACTATAGTTAAAAGCAAAAGCCTCTTTTTTATCTCATAATTCCGTACTTTTTCTTTACAATATACCCATTTCTAATTCCTTTATTCCATTATAATCCATTCCTAATCCACTTCTACCTTTTATCAATTCCTACTATTATTAGAAATTATAAAACCCATAAATACTCTTTTTCTTTCATTATAATCATTTTCCTAATTCACTTCTATTTTATAAATTTCTATTTCAATTAAAAATTAAAAAATCTTTGAAAATATGTAATAAATTTGTAGTCCAATAATCATCTCTAGTTCTACACCGAAATATTTTTCACAACTTGAACATATAAAAGTCCTATTTTTTTTATTTAGTACTCGCTCTATCCCCTTGTATAAGCCTTTTAGAGGTTTTCACACATATTAAGAAATTACAAATTAATATATAATTACCTAAAATAACCCTCCATGACATTTTAAAATTATGTAGTGAATAAGAGAGAGAAAGAGATGTAATGTGCACAATCCAAGAATACACTTGATATTAAAGGAAACTTGGGAATAAACACATTAATACTAATCTTGAAAGTTGTGGATGGCTTATTCAATGGGACAAAAAAAATCTTCTAAAAAGCTTATATCAAAGGACGAAGTACAATTTTCCATTTTTCTAAGAGGTACTGGTAAACCAATGGCTAATTATCAAATATACTGGTGAGTTTTTTTATTTTTTATTTTGTAGTATTGTTGTTATTTATTTATTTAATCAACAGCATTGGTCCACCCTACAAACAGATAAATATCATATGATGGTTAAATTTCTTATGACAATAAGATTTTCAATTATTTCTATTGCAATTATTTAGTTAACAACTTATTGGCAAGCTTTTTTTTTATTATTTGTTACTATTGTTATTATTTTTTATTTTCTAAATAGCATTAGCTCAATCTGCAAATTGATTAATATCATCGCTTTAAACTTCTTATAATAGTAAAATTTCCTAGATACAAGCTTAAGAGGAAGTCGTCCAAAGTTAGTAGTGCTTCAACCTTTTCAAAAGAAGACATCATATTGAAAAATTCTGAATAAGCTACATATGAATGTACAATATATTGATTTTTTTGTGTATGTAACACCCTGCTTTCATTATTCCTTCTAAAATTAGTCAATGTGAATTGAAATGGTCCGCATTTACTTGGGGACATAGGGCAAAACGATTTAAGCTGGAAAGGACGGATAAGGAAATAGCATCCATACAGCATATCCAGCAAAAACTTTACCAAATCCATGAAAATATACAAGCCTTGAAAATTAGCAACATTCAGAACAATTAGAACGGCGTCGTGTAATTTTAATAGCATTTAATTAGAATAGTTAAAATTCCATGATAATTGTATGAAATCATGAAACAGATTTGGAAGCACAACTATGTAAAACCAGAAAAATATTTAAGGCTTGACCAGGGAAAAAAAACTTACAAAAATTGTAGAATAATGTAAAAACCGAAAAGAAAAAAAATCCTCAACTACTAGACATCTGTCGGTCAGGAACCATTACTTTTTAAGTAAAAAGATTACCTAGTTTTAGATCTGCATTTAGACACTCGAGCTTTCTTCTTGAATGGTACAGGATTAAGCAACCGCTTGAAAGGAAACACACGGGCACAGTGAGATTTCCTTCTTTTTAACCCTACTCTACCTGCATAACCAATTATTAGGTAGATAAAGTTGCAATATGCAAAGGCTACACATCCATGCTACAACATATTTAGGATGTAATGCTAAAAACTCATTGACTGAAAACATAGATAATAATTTTATTAGAAAGATTCAGAAAGGAAACAAAAGGTTATGATCAAACAAAAAAATTAATACAGATATTTCACTTCTGGAATCGAATGAATATGATATTAGTCAGGAAAGAAAACATGAGTATTAACAAGAATCTAGTTTCTATTGAAGAACGAGGGTAAGAGGGCCACTACTGTAACATTAGAGCTTTGCTTCCAATTTGAAGTCATTTTATCAAAGAGTGATACTAGCTCTATTCCATGCCAAGACTGTCATTTCTAAAATTTGCAAATTTTAAGACATATTCATCCCAGGTTTGCCTCTAAACATAATGATAAAGGACATGGTGTCATCTAACAGCATCATTAATAAAACTGGGATCGATAAATGAACAAAAGCAAGTGTCCTATGGGACTCATTGTGAAATGAACTATGTATGATACATCGTATTTAAATAAACATGACATGCAACTAGAAACAAACTGATGAAAGATCTTAAGCAGGGAAATTCAGGATACTGGCCAAAGGAAAAGATTCAAGTACATTTTCAGGCTATATTGTTTGCATGAAACAACATCAAGATGGTTAGTGAATACAGCAAGATATAGAATGAATGAACACGAGTGTGAAAAGTCACATATCATCTTGCAAGGAATAATAAAATGAGGCTAGTACCTGATTGAGATTTACCCAAGACTGAATACTTCATTCCAAACTGATTACCTGTTCTCTTTTGCTCTTCCATTTCTACATCCGCCATTGGCTCATGACTGGCAAGTGAAGAATCAGTGTTATTTACAAGCACTTTGTTCGATCCCAAAACAGAAAATCCATCGGCTGAACCACATCCATTTTCCGTATATTGTTCACTTTTAGCAAAACCTTCTTGCAAAGACAAAACACTAGAAGCAAATGATGACTTTAATGTAGATTTTACATCTGTCTGAGTTGAGATTCCATCCATCACAGCTTGTGTAGCTAATACTGTGCTAGAATCGTATGACCTTGTACATTCTTCAACAGGGGAAGCAGCACTATAATCTTTCAACACTGTAAAAGTTTCCTCCGCAATGACGGCATTACTTTTTACATCTGTCTCAGCTGACATTTCATCCATCACATCATCTGGTTTAGCTAAACCTACATTCATACTTCTTGACCTATTGCACTCTTCATTCGGGAGAGAAATTTCTGCATCTGTCCTCATCGTGTCAACTACTGCTGTATCATCTGAAGACATAACATGCGTTTCACAAATAAGCAAGTGCCTTTCTGATTGAAAATCGTGAACTTCAGCTTCATGTTTCATCAAACATACATCCATCCTGCTTGCACACTTAGGATCTTCCACAGATTTGTTAGCTTGGGTACCGAATTCCTCAGCTTTCGTATATCCTTTCAGAATATCAGCTTGTGGCATAACATTTGTTCCATATATATTCACGGTGCCTTGTGGTTGCAAACCATCCAACTCACTTTCATGATCGGCAGAGAATGTTTCTAACACATCTGAAAACTTTGTTTCTTTCTTAGTTAAGGTAGCAGGGCTAGCAAATTCTTCAGAACTAGAGAAACATTTCTGAGAATCAGATGGAAATACTCTTGAATATGCATTGCCAGATGTCAGGTTTGTAGCTGAAGCATCATTTAATGGAGTTTGATATTCATCGAGAAGAAGATCAAGCCTCTCAGCCTTTTCCGATGCTCCATAATCTGCTATCACCGTCTGCTGGCAGGACAAGTTTCGATTATCAAGTGATTCTGTCAACTGCTTTGGAAAAGATACCAGATCTTTGATGTGCAAACCATGAGCAGGTAGGCCATCAACAATTGATGCAAAATCAACAGCTTTCACTTTCTTGAATGCCTTACTGGACTCGTTGAATGACTTGGCCATTTCATCTAATACCAAGTCACCGTCACCACTAGAGATAGGATCCCATTTAAGCCAGTCATCAAACCCAGACTCCTTAGAGTGACACTGTTCACTTGATGATACTAATTCAACTCTGATGACTTCCTTGTAAAATTTCTTTTTCCTTAGAGCATTAGCTATAAGAGATCTGCATATGAATAAAACAGAATAAGTCAGAAGAATAACATCATTGCAATCCAAATTTATTCATCAATATCCTAGAATAAGCAGTATGTTTACATACCTACAATTTTTGGAAATTGCTGCTTTCGCACGTTCCATAGAAATACCGAGTAAAGTCAACAAATTTGCAACATCATATGGTCCCCTAAGTTCAGCTACAGAAGGAGCAGCACTTGAGAAAATGAGATTCCTTCCTCGAGTCCAATCGACAAGCAGCTAGAATCATTAGGAATCTAAAAGATCAGATATTCTGTTGAGACAAACCACAATGACTGGAAACAACTGAAATGATCAAATGATTGATAACACAATTTAAAAACGAGTCAAGCACCCTCTTTATCTCATACTAGATATGAAGGATGCTATAATTTCAAGAATAATTATTCCATAGTTTCTGAGAAATTGCTTCTTTCATAATTGATAAAATTATTTAATTATCATTTATCAAGGGGCAAACAATAACAAGTTCAATAACAGTCAAAACTGAATAGGATCAGAAATATGTCTCCAAATTTGGTATCAGAGCTGAATTTCTGGTACAGTGGTACTCTTTTGATTTCCCAACGTTACCCAAATTATTTTCTAGCCTCTTAATCTCGTCGAAACTCGCTAGAGTCAACAACAAATCCAAGATTAAACTTTGATTGAGCTCATCTCAAATCTATCCTATATTTACTACCCCACACACACCCTAAAAAAAGGATAGAATCAAAAGCTACTGTTCATGTCGTCAGCCTGTTGCCAGAAGCAATCTATCGCTACGACAGCATCATCAGATCTTATTTTGAACAAAAGGAGGAGAAGAAGCATTTTATGTGTTTTGTGCTGCTGTTGCATCACGTAATCAATTTGATTTCTTTGCATTTTAGTCCCTGTAGCCTCTGAGTTTTTACAGACCAGTCGCTGGACTCCTAAATCAGCATCTGCAACTTTCCAAAATTGTAAACCAGTACTTCCGGTTCAAATTTTTGTAATTCAAACCCTATGTAATGGAATTAGTTTGCAGAGTATGTTGAAGTTGGAAAATCAGTGCTAAAATCTCAAAACTCTTCGTTAATTGGTATATTCAAATGGACTCAACCTCAATATGGTGCTGAGAATTGGAAGTTAGTTGATGAGTATGCATTGCTTGAGGAAGAACTTATGCATCTAGACATCAAATATGAGGAGGTAAAGCGATGCAAGTTGAGCTGACTAGCGAAATTACCGAAGAAGAACAAGAGAACAACAAAATTGCTGTCAATAATGGAATAAAGAAGTCAGATGATGAAGACTTCAAGAAAGAACCAATTGAGGTACAAGAACAGTTTGTGGATTTCATACTTACAAAAAAATGTGTTCGAGCTCCAAATTCGAAAAATCTTCCTTGAAGTGAATCTATTTCCTATGGTTGTCTAATGGAATTGTAAGGTGCAAAGTTTAATTTCGGCGTGTAGACTCTCTCCTCTCATGGTTGGTGCTCAACATGTACAAAACTTAAACCTTGAGGACAATTTTTTTTTTAATTAGAGGGGAAAATGATGTGAAGCAAGAATTAATTTATTAGTTTTAGATTTATACTATTAATTGGATTTAGTACTGTTGGGGTAATTTATTAGTAGTTAATCATATTAATTAGAGTAAATTGCATTGGTTTGACCCAATTTACATCACACCACCTATAGTTCAAAAATCCCTAAATAATCACCTGTGATTTTAAAAAATTAATAGATTACCACTTATCCTTCGTAGATTCTTTTACAAACTACTAATCTTTAGCGACGGACATGTGGTAATCTGCTAATTTTGCTAATTTTCCAAAACCATATGTGGTTATTTAGGGGTTTTTAAATTACTGGTTGTGTAATGCAAATAGGGCCAAACCACAGGTTGTGCAATGCAATTTACCCTATTAATATTAGTATTCTAGAATAACATCTTGATATTAGAGAGATTATAGAATAATATCATATATAAACTACTAGATTAATTCTACATATCTTGATATTAGAATAATATTTTGTTAATATTATTCTAGAATAATATCTTGATATTATTAGAGAAATTCTAGGGATTTATTATTACATGTGGGAGATATTTTAGAGATTTTTCTTGGTGATTTAACTCATAGAACTACTATATAAACAATTTTACTGCTTTACTATTGATCAATAATTGAATTATAGATTGAAATTATTGAGTTTTGTGGGTTGTTGCCCTAAATATCCTTATCGCATATCTATATTTTTTTTTTCTCATATTCCGTCCTACATTGTGAAGAGGGTGATAAAAAACTTGGGTTACATAACAGAAAAGAAGATGTGTTTACAATTCTGCATCAAGTCCTAGGTGCTTTTTGTGTTAATAAATGACAAGTGCTTAATGTTGAATACACTTCTGATTTATTAAATGGATCCAAATGCTGAACAGAAGACTCCTAAATCCATCCCCCTTTTCAAATAGCTAAAAGGCCCTATGCATAAAGAATTCATCCAAAAAGACGAATCGTATTTTCATAGTAATAAGGAATTTGGATTTTGGTTAACAAAATCATTCAGATGCATCTCTTAATAAGATTCAAAGACACAATTTATATTCAGATATGATAAAACTTATTCTGGGCTACTACATAATAGCAGGCCAAAATTAAGACTAGAAGCACATACTATCGTGAATAAGGCCGTCAAGTAATCATAGTTGTTAAAAACCTCGACTTCACATATGTGCATCACTACATCTCAACTCAAATGATAAATAGTAAATAAGATTTTAAACTTGAGTATTGCATTAGACTCGAGTAAATAAATGTCCCATTCTTGAACACGGGGAGGTCAGCACAATCAAGCTCAAGTTAAATTCAACAGAAACTCATGGCTAGATTCATTTTTCTAACAATATATTATTCATAAAACTATAGTAGTTATGGAAATTTTGACATACATAATACATACACAGTATTATAGTTATTCTGCTTCTAGTTTTACCATAAACATATACACACCATCACGCACAGAATATACATTACCTCACAATTTGGATCATAACAAAATTCTCAAAAGCATAAAAGGTGTAGGAATTAATCAGTTAGTTAACTATTTCTTTATAACCGACATGCAAATTAACACAATCAAGTCCGTAAATTAAGAACGTCACATTTAAAAGCCCATTTTGACCAAACAAGACAATCTTCAAAATAATAACCTTGACTTGACTTGGATTGTAAAGAGTACAACAAAGCTACACTACACGGTATTCAAAACAAAACACTTTTTAGTCCTCATCTAAATCCCAAATATTCTACATTCCAACACGAAATATGTGAACTCTCACCTTGGCATTGGATATCATCTGCCTCCTCGTTTGAGCATCAATGATAAGACTGGAATAACTAATTTCAAAATACACCCCACGCTGCATGTGAAAGAAAGACAACTAATAAACCACCTCGGACACAATTTCCATGATTTAATAATAAACAACACTTATGAGAAACATAAAGATAACAAAATTCATTAAATTGACATTGAAACACAATAAACTTCTAAACAATTTTCAAGCTGTTCATTTCAGATGTTTTGATGTTTTCCACCGTCAAATCATTGATTATAATATTGCAAAATTAGATATGCATTTCATTTTAATTATATGTCATTTAAACTTGTTGTGCGTATATATTAATGTTTTAGAATTACAAGGTTTGTATCTACTACTACTTTCGACCGAAATTAAATTATTGACTTCATCAATAATCAAAACTAAATTAAGTCATAGGATTTCACAAACAAACTGTGGTATGAAGCCAAAGGCATCATTAATTTACGAAAGGACGGAGTATAACATATTCTTCAGTTCTCTTAATAGCAAACAAACCTCGATAGCAGCTTTAACCAGGGGTTGCTTCAACCGAAATGGCAACTTCTCGGAAAAATCTATGGCAATCATGTCCACCTACAAATTCAACATGCACAATCAATACCCTTACCTAAAACAACTACACAAATACAACCCTTGTATAAAACAAATAATACTTCACCTCAGAAGCCCGGCAGGCCTGTTCAAAAGCATTCTGATTCAGGGGACGAACCGCAACAATATCGTAAGTCTTGAGAATCGGGTTTCCGGAATTGAGCGCCGAAACTTGCGAAGAACTATCCACGAGGACGGTGAGGCGGGTGTATTGACGGAAGGGGGTTGAATTGAGGATACCGAGCAGGTTGCGGTGGAAATTGACGGCGGATGAGAGAGAAAGGGAGAGTTTGAGGAGAGACGAGAGAGGGAAGAGAGAGATGGAGCAGCGATCGGATTCAGACATGAGACCTTTGATGGAACGATTGTAGGCGATGCCGGTGTAGCCGAGTTCCATTGATTTGACAATGAGCTTCAATCGGGTGGATTTTCTGGTGGGATTATCGGTGAGAGGTTTATCTGATTCGAAGTAAGGTATGTTCAAGTCGAAGAAACCCATTGTCGGGATAAACGCCGACGTGATGGACGGAGGAGGAGGACGAGCAGCGTGGGGGATTGGAGAAAGCCAAAAGCTTTATATACTGAATGTTGGAGCTTCGGACTGTTAAGTCTGTTTTTAAAAACTTCGCAAGAACTCCCTAGGGTTTAACACGCGCGCAAACAATACTTCTTACGCGCATTGTTTTGTTTTTCTTCATTTCCAAATGATCACCATGAATTAGGGCATCCGCAATGACAACTTGTCCTACCCTTACTTATAAACGTCAAATCAATTTTTTTCCTCATCTATATTTTCATAATTTAATTTTAAACTTTTTTCGGACGCAGACATTTTCATAATATTAATTCATAATTTGGGGCGTTTGATTTTTTATTCGTTTTAGTTTTACTTTTCGAAAATGAACATATCATTTTGTATTGTTTGGTAATATTTTTATTTTCAAAAAAAATAAAAACATTTTCGTTTTGACCCTCATTTTCAAAATACAAAAAAAATATTTTCACTTTTTTCGTTTTTATTTTTCTCAGCGATTTCAGAATGATAAAAATATAATAAACTACTATATGTGTGTGCGTGTAAAATAATATATATACATATATGTATATATACGTATTACAATAATATGGAATTTTTTATCAGTTTAGAATATAAAAAGCATATAAAATATATAATCTACTCTGTATAATATAAATCATACATATAAATTAAAATATATATACTTAAAGATTATAGTATATGTAATATTATTTTAAAATTATAAGTAAATAAAAATTTATAGTTATTTAAAAAAACAAATTATATTAAAATAATCAAATAAAATTATTATATTATTAAAATATATTTTAATAAATAATTATTAAAATATATTTACTATATTACAATAAATATATAACAACTTATATATAATATCTAATATATTAGATATTAATATAATTTTATATCATTATTTATACTATAATATTAATATTGTGTTAATATTGAACTATAATTTAAATAATATTATATAGAATATAAAATATCATTTAATATATTTTTTGTATTACAATAAGTTATTTTACGTGAAATAATTACTAATAATGTAATATATTATGTATTACATAATTATAATATATTAAAATAATGTACATTTACATATAATTTAAAATTTAATAATTATTTTATTTAATACCATATTTGTTTTAAAATGAAAAAAATCATCCAAATGTATTTTTATTTTTATTTTAAATGAAAATGAAAATATATATTAATTTTTATTTTAAATGAAAACAAAAAAATAAAAACAAACAATAAATCAAACGGCTCTTGATTTATAATCTTTTTCCATTACATCTGGTGTCCATATCATCATTTGTCAATCCAACATTTCGTTAACTCAAATTTTCTTTTTCTACCCAATTTTCACATTTAATACTAGATACATAAACCACATAATAAATATAATTGAGATAGTTGTAATCACAAATAGGTAAAGTATTTTTCATCTTTTATGTGTTGGATTGAAATTATTATAGATAATGTGTTGTCACATCTCATGTTATTAGCAATACTTCCTTCTTACATTTGACTTTCAAGCTCAAAATTATTGAGTAAATTTAGATCGAGATAGTTTTTCAACTTTTTCACAAGTGCCTTGACAAATTATTGAATAACTTTATCTTTTTTATTTGCTCGAGGAAATGATGAAGGTTATTGACTCGCCATTTCAAAAATTCAGAAAATTGATTATAAGAGGAATGTGATGCAAAAAATTCATTGGATGACTCGCCCATTATATACTATAATTTGATTGAAAACTTAATTGCATTTGATTCTCATGACAGCTCACAATTATTTAATATGTAAAACCCCAAAAATTTTAATAATAACTTCTAGTTGTTTCTTTAAATGAAATGTGTTATGAATAAATTTAAGTTTCAATATTAAAAATATAAATTAAACGAAACAAAAAGAATAACGACGAAAACACTAATGTGGGAGACAAAACAAACATTGACAGAAAAGATTTGGTGTTGTACAATTGATGGGGTTACAAAACACATCGCTATTGACAGCATACAACAAAATAACGGTCAAATATCTGCAATAAACGACAAAAAGAAAATTTACTTTTGGTATTATAGTATTACTGTTTAGTAATTTTAATAATACATACTGTGACAACTATAGTATCCTCGTTAGATTAATATAATATTAATAATAATATATTTAACAATTATATCCAAGTAACAAAATAAAAACATTATTTGAGCTGGTGATACAAATACTAATTAAATATAATAATGATAAGATATATCACACACATGATATGTTAAATATTAATTTTATAAGTAGAAAATGTATACACATAATAAATTCAGTTGAGATAATTAACAAACCATATACATTAAAATTATATAAGTACGACCTATGCATAGTAAATGCAAGACTTTGATTTTATTTGGATATAAAAATTTTGTGAAAAATTCACAGGATGTAAAGTGATGGGAGGAAGAAAACAAAATAGATTAAAAGAACACTAAATGAATGGACAATGGTGGGCAATGAATAATTCACAGGTAGAGAAAAGAAATTCAAAGAGTTGAAACTTGCACCGTATAAAAGTTGGTAGTATATAACTTTTTCAAATAATGAACCGGTTTTTAAAGGAAACTTGTCGGATATGTTTACCTATATAAAAGGCAAGTTTCTGCGTATGAATTCGTCACACCTTTTTTTAAATATTTTTCCTCTATTACACATCTTTTTACTATCAAGTGTCAAAATTTTTAAAAATCACTTTTGTGGATTTTAATATTAATAAAAATTACAGTCGAAACTATTATCATCGATGTTAGCCTTTTTAACTTTAATGTTTATATGTACACGTGAATAATATATACCAGTATATTTAATACATATTACTTTTGTCAAAACTTCTCTGATTTAAAAAGATTTATTCTAAAGATTGGTCCTAAAAGTTTCTTGTATAACATTTCTAAATTACATTAATTATTTAAAATTGATTAATATAATTTTTGCTGCTAAATGTTCTAAGAAATTTACGAATGAACATATTTAGAGATAATAATTATACGAATGAATAGTAACGTACGGAAATTAATTGAAAATATATATTAATGAGTTAAATATGATTAACTATTTTATATGTAATCTAATAAATTACGAGGCGAACGTTAGTGACAAATCGATGAAAGATATATCGTGATTTGACATATTTTTAAAAATTCGGTATTACAACACGGCCTTCTTCTAGTATCTTTGTTTAGAATTAAATTTGAATATTGATTTTTATAATAATACCAAAGCATTCCATATTATGAAATTGCGAGTATTATTGGACATTCTTATTGAATTTTTGACTTTATTGGACATTACTGTTGAACTAAAAACATTATTGGACATTTCCGTTGAACTATAAATATTATTGGACTAACAATTCCGTTGAATTATAACTCTTATTGGATTAACCATTCTGTTGAATTATTTACCTTGAGCAACACTTATTATTTAACAGTTTGAATATTTTGAACGTTTAATTTGAATATTTAACTTCGACTAACATACTATATTTGTCATAAACATTTGTTGTAATATTCACTTTCAGTGAATTCCTTTATTTCTTGTCGATAACCTATTTATTTAGGTAACTTTATCTTATTTACAACCATCAGGTAAGTTAATGTATTATTTCATTGGCTGGGAGTAAAGGAGTATGATTATTTTTAGATTGTGTGGTGAAGATAATTAGGTTTAGCTATATTTGGTTGTAACAAATAATTGTATATGGTATGATCATAACCACAAGGGGAAGATTGTGATAGTGTTAGAAAATATAATGATTTTATACCTCACTTATTAAATATTTTATTTTAATATTCGTTTATTCTTAATAATTCATTATTGTAAGATTTTCATATTATTTATTTGAAGGTTAAGGTTAATATTTATTATTCATTACCTTAGTCGCAATATTCTTTTACTGGACTATTGGAGTTCATCCTTTTTACTCTTAATTTTCTTTAGGGACGAAGATAAGAATGAAGATGTCAGGGGAATATAAGAGTGATGGTTCAAGTTTAGAATATAAAAATACTTTTTTTGATATAGAATATTGAGAATAAAGTTAGAGGAAACATTGTATTTTATATGTTGTTAGAGTATTTTATGTGTTTTGTAAAATAAATTTTAGTGTGTTAATATAATTTTATTTTCTTTTTGGTGACTCGAGTAAGATTGAGAAAATCTAATTTCAAGGTATCACACAGTAGTTGTAATCATTTGCATTAAAATGCTTAATTAAATTTGGCACGACTCAATTGCATGTCATGACTATATGTTACTGAGTTTTAGATAGAGAATAAAAGAATATAATTTTTTTTAACGAATAGACAAGAATAAAATTGTAAGTTTGGATGTTTTCTTTAATGTTATTACCAAGTTTAATAAAAGAAAATAAAAAGGAAATTTAAGTTGTACAATAAATGTACATTTTACCCTAAATATCATATTTTATTGTGTTTATACCATAATATTAGTATAGATTTTATAACACATGAAATAGTCTTAATAGATTTTTCATCCAAATTTTATTAATTTTGAATAAAAAAATTAAACAAAAAAACTACCCATTTTAATTATTTTATTTTCTATCTATCAAAAAACTCATAACAGATTAAAACGATAAAAGAACTCACATTAAAAAAAAACTACTCAATAACACAAACTTAAGTGCGTTGTCGGCTTTAATGGATATCTGAATGCCTCCATTGAATTTGACATGTCATTGGTAACACGTAATTGCTCAATTGATTAAGACATATAAGTAATTATAATTTTTTTTAAATAAACAAAAAGAGTAAAATATTATTTTATTCATCTTACAAAAATAGTTACACTTTGATTTTTAACGGGTATTAATTTTATATTTTTATTTTAGATATACATATTCAACAAATAATAACTTTTTTATTAATTTTATTTTATAAAAATTATTTTAAATATTCAAGTAATAAAAGGGATATGTATTCTAATAAATTGCCAAACAAAAATATAAAGAGCATATGTAAAATTTTGGAACACTAAATTTTAAATAACGAGATTTGAATAATTTGTTATAAGATTTAGTTAACTCAATTTATCACCCCGTACTTTTTTTTATTACAAATGGATAATTGGAGTATATAATAATACTATCAAATATCTATCTATATAATAAAGTTTGAAGGAACATTTACGGTTCTCATTTGTTGACAGAATACGGAAACCTGGCTATATTTCCTATTTTTTGTTGTTCAATGTCAACTGTGCCATAATAAAGATGAATATTTTACAAATTAACAAGTAAGTATTTTGATTTGGAAGGGGAGCAGTTTTTCATTTATTTAAAACTATCAAACAGTTACGGTTAGAAAAATAGGGTCTCATTTATAATTTTTAATATTAATATCAAAAATAAAATAATAAAATTTACAAATAGTATTACAATAAACATTTTAAAACGAAAGAATTATATAATTATATAATTAATTAATTATTATTTATATAAAAATAAAAATTACACACGTGTAAACGTATGCCCAAATTACTAGTATAAAAATGTATGCCCAAATTACTAGTATAGAAATAATGTTTCATAATATACTTTTTATAATTATAATTTTTATTTAATTTAAATACTTAAATTTTAACGATACTATTGTAAAATTACAAAATATTAATACAGTCAATGATGTCAAATTAAAGTATGTAATATATAACATATTACATCTAAATTAATAATATATATAAATATATATGTAGTTGAATAATTGATTAATAATATATGAAAAATAATGGATATAACCAATGAGCTAGAAATATAAATTATAATCCAATTAATTAGAAACTGTAAATATTTTTAATTAAGAAAGTGTTTAACATAATTATGACTAACAACAAATAGGAAGTATAGTATAATTAGGGAGTACATATTTTTTTAATAAGAAAATAATTAACCATGTTTAATTATGAGAAACTAAAAAATGAGTTTGTAAAAAAAATATATAACAGATTATTTAAAAAAATAAATTCATAAACATAATGGAGATCAATTCAGCTCAAATCGACTCAAATAAACTCATTTTATAAACCAACCGATTTTAAGTAATATATTTTATTCGTTTAAATTACCGATCAACTCAGCTCAAATTCATTTAAGGTTGAGTTGGAGTTGAATTGGCGAAACTCCTCCTTTGCAGCCCAGCAGCTACGAAATGTTGACTCCCGCGCGTTATTCGTAAACAGTAAAATTAAACTCTTTGAAACCTTTTAAACTCCGCAGAAGACACAACCTCCACGTCACCGATTCGCGTGATCTCAAATATTCCATCCGCACCCTCCATGATCATCAATCAACGGTTCAAAATCCTTCTATCACCTCACGGAGGATCATAGCTCGACAACCCAAAAACCTGCCCACCCAATATAAATTCACATTTGTCATCCCCATTTCCAAACATCTTCATCTTCAACCGACCCGACGCATAACATCTCCAGCGTTTTCAGGTATGAATGTCTCTCTACTTCTCTCTATCATCGTCTCTAGGGTTTAAAATTACACAAAATTTTCAATAGAAATGTCAGTAATTGTCTGTTTCAATCTCTAAGCATGAAACGTTTTATTCAAATCTCATCTTATTTCAATCTCTTTTGTGTCGATTCATGAGTTTCTGTGTACGAATTTGCATTATTCTGAGAATTCACAGACACTGAATCCTTTAAATCCTGAATAAAATTTCAGTAAATTTGCTGTCAAGTTCGTTTTGGCTCTGCATTTTAATTTAAAGGGTTTTGTTTACGACTTCAACGAGCTTTCAAGTGATTATTATTATCAATTTCAACGCCAATGAATCGCTGTTTCTGTAGTTCCACAGATGTTAAGAAATTGTTTGTTCAGCTGATCTGAGCTAAGCGAAGATGTCGGGAAGAGGAAAGGGAGGAAAGGGATTAGGAAAGGGAGGCGCAAAGCGTCATCGTAAGGTGCTGAGGGACAACATTCAGGGCATTACCAAGCCTGCTATTAGGAGGTTGGCTCGCAGGGGTGGAGTGAAGCGTATCAGTGGTCTGATCTACGAGGAGACTCGTGGGGTCCTCAAAATCTTCTTGGAAAATGTGATTCGTGATGCAGTCACCTACACTGAGCATGCTCGCCGGAAGACTGTCACGGCCATGGATGTGGTCTACGCTTTGAAAAGGCAGGGAAGGACCCTTTATGGGTTTGGCGGTTAAGTGTTTTGCAGTTCCAAAGTCTTGCTGTCAAGAAGAAGAATGCTGAAAGCTAGTAATTTAGTTCTATGATAGGGTTGTTTTCGAGGAAAATTGGTTGGTTTTGTTTAGATGCTCAGTGGGGTGGTGTAAGCCTTTTGTTTTGTTATGGGGGTTATGAATTTGGATGTCTTAGATATATGTAATTACGAATTTTAAGTAAGAACACTCCTATTGATTGGAATAGATTTGTACTTGATCATTCCATTTGATCTCCAACCCATTTTGTATCTGATTTTGAATGAATGATTTGACGAACTCTTAAATCCTGACTAGTGTAACGGGCGAATGCATGTGTTTAGCGGTTTAATTGAGTTGAATATTAGTGATCAGTTTTTATTTTAATTAAATTTTTGATATTTAAAGTTGAACTTCATTAATAGATTGAATATTATTTTGATGTTTAAATTCTAATTTAATTGAAATCGAGTTACTTATAAACTATTTGTGAATATTTATATTTGACAAATTTTACAAAATATAAATTATATTTATATAAGTTTTCATACTCTACAATATATTTTATATATGTAAGAATTACTTTAGTTACAAACATCACTCATAAAATAATTTAGATAATATATATTATATTTAAATAAATTATTATGATAAAATTAGCATTAAAAATTTGATATATGTTATAATATTTTAGTATAAAAAAAGTAATTTAATTATTCATAAATATATTCTAGTAATATCTCAATACTTAGATTTTATTTGTTTAATTTATCAAATTTTAAATAAGGTCTTAAGTTTGGGTCAATTTTATATGGAACTCGAGCTGAGCTGACTAATTTTCTAATCGAGTATGAGCGAATTCAGAACCGTTTGAATTCTATTACAGCTCTATATATGTCATATGCATGCAATTAGTATTTTAATTGTCCATAATTTTGAAATATCAAACGGAATTTTCAAGAAATTCATTAATATAGTGCACGAATAACAAATTAGAGATTTTTTTTAGGTTTCGATTTGATTTGTTTTGATTGCAAGAAACGTTCTTAAATACAGATAACTGCAGATAAAGGGGAGGGAAAATAAGAATATTTATCCACTAACCACAAGAGTATTTTTTTAAATCTCCTTTTTCTTGTATAAGAACTATATTAGATCTTCAATTGAAGTGTTACATGTATAAATCTCTGGGGTATTAATGATAACTCAAAAAATTGACACAATGATACCAACTTCAGTTATTAAGAGCCCAGACTCTTAATATATAGAGATATGAATATTCATTTGCTTTGATTTTTTGTATTTGGTTATACAGATTTATCTAACAAAAGTCAATCACACCACCATTTAGCTAAATTTTTAAGTCAGTTTTTGAATTGTTTGTCCAATTTCAAAATGACGGACACAATGCATTGTTTCTTCCTTCGAAGGTACTAATGTCAAATACACCATCTGATTTCATTTGTTTTATGAAAAGATCGTTGCTTCTTAAAATACTGTACATATTGCAACTGAAAAAGAAGTATAGATAATAGATAGTACATATGTTCTGCAGTAACCATTTTGAGGAATGACTTGAACGTGACTGAATGTCTTTAACATTTGAAGCCAATGACAATGCTATACAACAGTTGCCTATTTCAAAAACTAACAATCATAGTTGGGCGTCTAGGTCACTTAATCAATCTGTAGAAGCAGAGTGTGCCCACCATCTGGTCAGGGTACAAGAGGTGCGCAATCAAGCACAGTCCAACGATGAACTGATGGGCCGATGGCCACCCTCGGCACCTGTAATCCTGTGCTACACATCGTTGCACTTATTCCATCCCTGAGTTGATATGCCATACACGGATAATGATTGACAAAAACATTTTTACATCAAATATGAATTGATTTATGTCAAATTGAAGCCGGCAGATGTGAATTTAGTTTTGGTTTATTTTCCTCCAATTTACATCATAGCGTCCAAGAAAGCTAGCTAGCAAAGTCCTAGTAAATTCTAACTATTGGAAGTATCACAAGTGCCGTAACCACTTTAATCGAATCTTCCAGGTCCAACTAACCCAAGCTGCTTTAACGTGGACAAGGGTTAAGGATGGAACAATCGTATTGAGGTCCAACCCACTGAAGAACAACGTTCTCCATCATATATGTTTTCTAGGGGGGAAAAAGAAAAAGACCTCACTCTGCCTTGTCCTTCAATGGTTTTCTAGGGCGTGATGATACAGCTCCGCTTGTGCACCTACCCACAAGCTTGAGAACCTCATCAATTATAATCACAGGAAAAGCAACAGCTATGACTAATAACCACTCGTTCAGGCTGAGTGGGACTATCCCAAATACTTTAGCAAGGAAAGGAACGTAAAGGATCAAGAAGTGCAGACCAAATGAGACAGACATCGCCAAGAGGAGCCATGGGTTGACCCAAGGGGGCATTATCAAGAGGCTCACATCCTCAGAGAGAGCATTCAGGGAATTGAACATCTCGATGGCAACCAATACAGAGAGGGAGAGGGTCATGGCTTTGATTTTTCCAGTCTGAAAGTAGTCACATGGATTGGCATCAAAGTTGAACACTTGAGCTCCAGCTGTAAAAGGTGAAGCTGAGAAATTTCCCCAAGAAGTACACCGATCCCAGTTAGCAAGTTGTGAGTAAGTAACAAGGCTGTGACCATCTTTACTTAGGTCAATCCCTAAGAAAGAGTCTTGTGTGTACCATATGATGAAAACTCCAACAGTGGCTATCCCAACATAGAACCCAATCACCTGTGCCAACGAAATTGTAAGAAAATAATCAATATATGTTGAAAATACACCAGTGCAGTTCAGACATCTCAATTTTGTTTTAACAAGAGAAATGTAAGAAATATCAACCAGATAGCGGAATAATATCCATGGACTGATCAAAGAATCATCACTTCTGCGAGGGGCTTTCTTCATAATGTACTTGTCAGGGGGATTGAATCCCAAAGCAGTTGCGGGGGGTCCATCAGTGACTAGATTGACCCATAGAAGCTGAACTGGAATAAGGCCTTCTGGTATACCTAAAGCAGCTGTGAAGAATATACAAGCAACCTCACCAATGTTTGAAGAAATCATGTATCTGCAACAAATATTCAAGAAAAAACATCAATCATCATAATCACGGAAGGAATGTTAGCAGCCTTACTATACTTCAAACTTTAACCAGAACAAGTACAAATGGTAAAGTTAAGCACGATATAGATGCAAAATTCAATCTAATAAGCCGTGTAAATGAGATAGCAGTCTAAAATCTGAACAAAAAAAGATGCATGAGAGTACTTATTAAAGGGGTCCGATTCAGCTGAATAGTTCTCCAACAATCACAAATAAACTATTTTCGTTTCTGAACAGAAACCATTGTCTAACTGTTGGGATATCATAATCCCTTGTGTAGGTTCAATCTTTTTTCTTATTCATATTTTTCGCTGCATCAGTGGTGTCAAAAGCAAACAAAGAAAAGTAACATGGCCTTTATATATCTCCAAACAGAATATTTATGCAACAAAAAATTACACTAATAACACTAATTTGCTATACTAAAATTACCTAAAGAGAAGGTTTCATTCTTAAAATAAACCCAGATGATCAAGAAATCAAATTGATTGGTACAGGATGTTAAGAACAAAAAAGGATGTATGTTAGATACCTCCCTGTACTCTGTTCTGGATTCTTACAGGTTCTGGAATCTTGATCAGGCCAATCTCTTGGACTGACATAATTACAGAAATGACCAAGCATTTGAGGCTCTTACATCCAACCACATACGGTAACAGATAGGATGAAATGGATACTTTATTCAAAGCCAATACCCAAGATTATATTACGGAACTAAGCACTTGTACATTCTCTCATGTAAATTGTCCTAAGCCGAATGTTTGGATACAAAAAGCAAAAGAAAGATGAACGGACCTGATGAAGGCCTTCATATTGTTGTAAATAGATCTTCCTTCGCCAACAGCAGCAACAATAGTGCTGAAATTGTCATCTGCTAGAACCATGTCAGAAGCTTCCTTAGCAACCTGAAATAATACAATGCAGATGTATGAATTCCAAATCAAACCCACTTAAACAATGGAAAGACTGGCCAGTGTGTATACACTGCTGATGGTCCAAAGCCCCTTGGAAAAACACAGGACCGGATCTACAGCTCATCAAACACCATGAGATCTTATGAGTCCATGTACGAATTGGGAAATGAAAAAAAGATAGAATCGAAGAATTTAAAGTAACATAATGAGCAGCGGCAAAGGCAATGTGAAAGAACCTCTGAGTTTCCTTTATCCTATCTGTCAATGAACAAGGACACTCTGGGAAGGATAAATACACTCTCCAAGCTAAAATTTAGGGAAGCATCATTATGAAAAACGTGTTGTAACAAGCACGGAGAACCCAACAGTGAACTAAAATTCTGTGTGTCAGTATGTATATCTACATACGCGCGTGCGTGTGTGTGTGATATGACATGCCGTGGCAACTGAGTCCCAAAGCACAAGGAAAAGACAAAGATGGGGAAAGAGTGATATCTTAGATATGCCACGCAAAACTATGCTCAGTTTTCAGAAAACAGCATTAATAATCCATAACAAGGTTATGAAAATCACAACCAAGAAAAAGCATAACAGCGAAATAATGGGGTCCATTGATTCAACATATGGGGTCCATTGATTCAACATGCAAGATGTTCACATTAACAAGGCAAAACTAACAAAGGTATATGACAAAAGACAAACCTCAGTCCCAGCAATTCCCATTGCAATACCAATGTCGGCCAATTTTAAGGCAGGCGCATCATTCACCCCATCACCAGTCATTGCAACCACTTCTCCATCTTCTTTTAATAACCTCACTATCTCTTGTTTATGCCTTGGTTCCGCCCTAGAGAAGAGGAGGCCTCCGCTCTGCCTTAAATGACTTTTTGGGTCGCGAAGATCCATAAACTCTCTTCCCGTTAAGCTCTTAGAACTGATGTCCTCGTTCTGTTCAAAAACACCTATTTCGCGACAAATAGCTTCTGCAGTGTTCTTATTGTCTCCTGTTATAACCATAACCTGAATGCCAGCTTCTCTGCAGTCCTTAATGGCGTGGAAAACCTCTTTTCGAGGAGGATCCTTTTGACAGTTTAAAAATAATGGAAGACATCAAATAAAATATTGTTATAATGTTATCAAGAGCTTGAGTTTAAATTTTATTTTTAAAAACAGTAACTTACTCTTAGCCCAGCCAAACCAGCAAAAACTAGTTTACTCTCAATAGATGAGTAGTTGGATGGATTGAGTAAAAGCTCGTGCGCCAAATGGTCTTCTTCACCCGTATATGTAGCAAACTCTTGAAGGTCCTCCTTGAATGCAAAACCCAGAACACGTAGCGCTCTCGATGATAACTCATTAAGGCTTTGTAAGATAACATCCCTGCCCTTTTGGTTGAGTTCTACAACAGATCCATCAAGTAATTGAATAAAGGAGCTTCTTTCCAACAAATTTTCTACTGCTCCCTGCCAAATAGCTCAAAAGTCAATGACTACTCCAAAAGGCAACAAAGCCTAAAACAAAAGCTGAATAGTATAATATACGTTACAACCTCAAGTAGAAATGTCAGCAATGATAACAATGTGTTTCCTAGAAGACATGTTACATTAAACTCCACACTATGACATACAGATAGAAAATTCCATTCTACTTGATACAAGACATGCACAGAACACCTCACAATTCAAGCTTGTAAGCTGAGCATGTTAAACTTTAATTCCATACGGACTTTAACCGGACTCCTCCTCCGGGCAATGAAATTATTGAAAATATGTCAGTTAGCGAGTGGGGAAACTACGTGCTTGAGGAAATTTCGCGAAACTTTGTCTAGGAAAACAACAACCATCACAAAGCAATAGAGAAGAAGAGTAAGCAATGATAATATAAAAGGTTGCACTCCTGACACACAGTATTTACCAATGAACATGTTAAACTTTAATTCCATACGGACTTTAACCGGACTCCTCTTTTGGGCCATGAAATTATTGAAAATTGTCAGTTGCTGAGTGGGAAACTACATGCTTGAAAGAATTTCATGAAACTTTGTCTAGGAAAACAATGACCATCACAAGGCAATAGAGTAGAAGACTAAGCAATGATAATATAAAAGGTTGTGCTCATGACACACAGTATTTACCAATGTTAAACATATACATGACATCATTATGTGAGAAGACCAATCTGAGAAGATGATGAAAGAAGTATCACCTTAACAAGTAATGACTTTCTTCCTGACTTGGAATTCACAATCACTCCCATCGATTTCCTATCACGATCAAACTCAAGTGTAGCAATGCGGCGATCAATTCTATTCCATGTTTCACAACAACCTTAAATTCCATAGAATTGGAGAGTTTTATTAGCAGCCAAAAAACAAGGCATGCCAAACAAAAACAAATGAAATCAATACTAATGACATACGTTGAGAATCACTGCTGACAAAGGATGATCCTAGATTCAGTTCGTCTGGAAGTCCCATTTTCTCCACAAGAACCTGGAGAAAACATATTATATACAAACATACATTATACATTTTTATATATTGTGTTTGCATAGTGTGAGTTTGACTGTTTGTGTGTCTATATATAGTGTGTTTGACTGTTTGTGTGTGTGTGTGTGTATACATATACATATAAAAGAATTAAGGAAAAAAACATCTCCTCAGCTATATGCTGGTTGTTATCAATAAATATCCAAAAACTTCATATCATCTAGGTTGGAGACTATTTTATTCTTCAAGATTACAAAAAGAAACATGATAATATGAGACTGGAAAAGAAAACAAAACTCTAGATATGCTAGTAAGAAACTCAGCAAGAATTGTATGCAGTAATTAGAATTCCTAAAATATATGGTGCTTTTCTGTACAATTAGGAAATTTCGAAACTGACTCAGATTTCAAAATCTGATTCCTACCATTCTTTGAGAAGCTTATCAGGTCTGAAGAATGATGAATCCTTGTTAGCAACAGAAGTTAATATAATGTGTGTGTAGGTACATATACAATCACATACACACAACACAAAATAACTTTCAAATATTAAATTCAAGAACTGTGATAAACTTGTTAATGTTACCTTTAATGCTGCTTCTGTTGGCATTCCACTAGCAACATAATGATTTCCTGATTGTTCAATACTGGCATCATTGCAGATAGCAGCAATCTTTGCAATTGTTTGAATGTTGGCATCCATTTGACCCACAGGCCAGTCTTGTATTTTTCCATCAAAAGGATTGTATGTGGTCCCTTCCACATTGAATGTTCGGAGGGCATCTATCTTATGACCCGTTGCAACCATCTTAGCCACAGCCATCTGATTAGTTGTCAAAGTACCTGTTTTATCTGAACAAATCACAGTTGTACAACCAAGAGTTTCAACGCTGGGAAGCTTGCGAACAAGGGCATTCTTCTGAGCCATCTTACGCGTCCCTAGAGCCAAGCATGTTGTAATAACTGCAGGCAAACCTTCTGGAATTGCAGCAACTGCCAATGCCACTGCAATTTCAAAGTAATAAGTGCACTTTTCAAATGAAAATTTGAAATTTGACGGCCAGCCATCTACATACTCCCAAGTCAGAAAGTATTTCAAATTAATCAGCCAAACAACTGCACAAATAAGGCCAATTAACAGAGTAAGAACCTCTCCAAACTCATTCAATTTCTTCTTCAGCGGTGTATCTTCCTCATTCTGTGATGCTTCATGAATCTGTGAATGCACATTCCCTATTTCTGTATTCATACCCGTTTGAGTAACCAAACAGATACAATTCCCATTAACAACAGTTGTTCCTGCAAATACCATACATTTTTTCCCCTGAATCTCAGAGTCTTCTGAAACAGGCTTGACAGTCTTACTGACAGCTTCACTCTCACCTGTCAAAGACCCTTGTTCTAGCCGTAGAGTGGAGCTAATCAGACTCAAAACCCTCATATCTGCCGGAACTTTATCCCCAACCCTAAGTTCAACAATATCACCCGGAACAAGTTCTTTAGCAGGCAAATTTGAATGTTTTTTCCCGTTCCGTATCACGGTTGCTTGCTCCGATTGAATCTCTTTAAGAGCCTCCAAAGCTTTCTCAGCATTGCTTTCTTGCCACACCCCAACACATGCATTGATAATTAAGATTAAAAATATCACAAGAGGTTCAACAAAAGCTGTTATATCCATTTCCCCACCTTCATCGCCATCTAACCATGCCAAAACAAACGAAACAACAGCAGCAACAAGTAAAATCCTCACTAACGTATCATTGAACTGTTCAAGAATCAAACTTAAAATAGATTGCCCTTCATGCTTCTCTAACTCATTCCATCCATAAATTTCTCTCCTCTTTTCAACCTCGTCACTTGATAATCCATCCTCTCGATTCACCTGCAATTCCTTTTCACATTCCTGAGCATCTTTCGCCCACGCAGCAAACACTACTTTAACGGACTTTTTATCACTCCCCGTCTTCTCTCTCTTCCCATAATCCTCCCCTCCTTTACCCATAAGTAATCAACAATTTGATCCGAAAACACAATTTCAGCAATAATTTTTCAATATCTACACGAATTCCAAAATTTCCACCTGAAAATAACAAATTTCAGAACAAAAATCTCACGATCTAACAAATTAAGCAAAATTCATAAACCTAAACCCCACCGGTACACAAAATCATTCAGAGATCTAACTCAAACATGTGAAGTCTCAAATAGTAACATTAACAACAGAATTCACATACGAATATACAGAAACAGTACACTTACTAGCATAGATAAAAACAATCGCAAGGGTTTGGATTACCAGAAGCTTCTGTTGGTAGAATACAGTCCGTAGCAAGGTAAATGCTTTCTCTCTCTAAAAAAAAGTAGAAACTGCTACGAGAGAGAGAGAGAGAGAGGTGAAAGCGCTCTGTCGTTAAGGCACGAATTAGGTCGAAGCGGTTCTATTGTTATAAAGATGAGCCTCCTCACGTGGAAAGCCGTTCACTTTAATTTCCGTTAAAGTGGTTCTAAACTTGAACTCATTTTCTGACGTGACAAACTATGATTGGTGAGATAATTCCAAGGTGATTAGAGGTAACACTAATTACCCGGACAAGATAATTGTCAGTATTACTAATAGCATTTTTTTTATTAAATTTATTATGAATGTTAAATTAAAATGAGATTATAATATTGTAATAGTAAAATTAATAAAATTTAATATTATAATGAAATTTTAATATAAAATTTACTCTTTTTTTGAATAAATCTTATTTTTAAATGCTACTTGTTTTTTGGAATAGAGGGAGTATTAAATTCATTTGGAAACGATAATATTATACTTATATATTTTGTAAATATTAAAATTGAATGTTTAATATTAAAATTTAAATGAATGATAATTTAATTATTATAATTTTATAGTTTATGATAAAAACTTTTGATCTAAATATAATTTACATTTAGAACTTTCATATATTACATTAATTTTAATATTTAAAACGTTATCGTTTAACTCAAAAAATCAAAAATTTAAAACATAGGAAGTACTAATTATAAATTTTATTATTTTAAGATTTCATGAGGATCTTATAAAATTTGAGGAAATATATAATACTTCATAACGATGTTTATTGTTGTGATAATATATAAACAGTCTTACTAAATGCTGAAATATTATGATAACCAGTAAGTAAATATTAATAAAATAGTGCGTGTACTACTCTTTCTATTTTATCAAAAAAAAAATAAAATTCAACTTTGATTAAATTGAAATTGGCTCATTTTTAAATGTGAAGCTCGTCAACATTATTTTAATTTTCGTTAATACAATCATATATTTTATAAATATTTATATTATTCTGCTATATAGAATATGACACCTTTTAAATTTAGAAAAGAAAACAAAGGGAGAGAATTTTTTTTAAGAGGATGTCTTTGAGTTTATTCAAAGGAGAGAAAAAGAAAGGAACTCAATCTATTAGGTTGTTGATTTCGACTTTTTAAGAAAAAAAGGTGGAGGATTTTGAGAGAAAATTTTTAGTTATACTCTGTTTCCTTATAAAAAAAATTATATTTGAAAAAAAATTATTCTAAAAAAGAGTTATATTTGAATTTTTTTTTGTTAGTTTGCTATAAATTAAAAAAAATCAATTACAAATTTATAGATCTCATCATAACTTAAAGATTCATAACAAATTTCATGAGAAAAACTTATTATTTGTACATTTAATTTTTGGACAAATATATAAAATTGATAGTTGTCAAAAATTTAAATGTTGTTAGTTTTGTGGAACAGACGAAATAATATTTATAAAAATTCTTTTTACTTTTCAGAATTTATAGAGAGAAAAGAAAATTTTATATTTTTTTTCATATTTTCTTCAAAAAATTGACACTACCTTAAATATCGGTCATTTTTCCTATATAAGAAAAAGTGATACCCAGCATAAGTAATTAATATCATCTTGTAACTAAAATTGGTTAAAAACTTGTAACTAAAGGAATCCACCAAAAAATCATTCAAACAACGCCGCAACACATATCATCTTGGTATATATACCAGTTACTTTTCTAATAATTTTTTTATAAAATAATTATTATGTTATTATTAAAATGGTTAATGAAACTTCGAGGAGTTTGCCTTCAGAAAATTGAAGGACAAACCCATTAATTAATTAGTATGCACAACTCTGCTTTATGCATCATTTTCTTTAGAAAATTATAGTAACATTATTAAAATGGTTAACGAAACTTCGAGGAAATTACCTTTGAAAGTTGGTGTAAAAAAATAATGAAAAGTATGGGGGAAAGTAGATGCAAATGGCGAAAGGGATGCAGCATATTCTGGGATTTATTAATTTATACTAGTATTTTGGGATGCTTCTTCTTATTTTAACTTTAAAAAATTGTTTTGAATTCCTTTATTTAGTTGTAACTAGGCAAGCTTTGTTAGTTGGGAAGTCGAGATTTGAAACATACAAAATTATTATAATGTCATCTCAACAGAGGTAGAGTGGGGTCTACAAATTACAATTATATTTTATCCTAATGATTTGTCTGAAGAGCTAATTAATTAGCTTACGCACTACTACTAATTGAGGGCTTAACTTTAAATCTTAAATCTTAAATATACTCCATATCTATTGAATCCATAAGTTATCTTTATATTGATCTGCAAATATTATACAATAATTTTGGAGCAATCAATACGAAGTAGACATATAAAATGAAATAATTTTCCAACCCAAGTATTGAATAATTTTTTTCCATTTGTTTAAGGTCAAAGTGAGTTTTTATGTTATTTCCAAAAAGGAAAACAAACATTATGACATAAGACGTGTATATCCAAAAAATTGTACTCTCTCGATTATAAATTTAGAGACACGTATCTTTTTTGAAGTAGTATTATTTTAAAATTCTATAATTTAGTGGTAACTTTTAAAAATATGAGAAATATATAAATTTGTATGTAAGAATAATTTTTATGTATTTCATGATTTTTCACTTAAAATAATTAAAAGTAAAAAATGTCTCACTTTTAAATTATAGTAATTCAAAAACTATAATAACATAGAGATATGGCGCATTAAAAAATTGTTATTTTCTTAACACGTAACAACGATATCCCCTAATACAATAGAAATTAAGATAGAGACGTGTTAGAAAATGGAAATTTTAGAGCTTAATTAAAGTGAATTTCTCATAATATTTTCGGAAACAAACACGTGATAGTTAATCCTTTTCATGAGAACTTTAATTATTGTTATTAGATTTAAGTCATTTTTTTAGTAAAATCCATAAATAAATATGTGAGAATGAGCTTCCAATAAATGGATATGTAGATTGTGTCCCAACATTGAGACTAGACGCATTTGATACATTACAATGAAATTATTCACTAATTTAATCATTCACTGATGAAATTATCTGCTGATGTAATCATTCGTTGATAGAATTATCCACTGATGTTCATCGGAAGATAATTTACATTGCAGTGAAATTATCCACCAATGAAATTATCCACTGATGTTCATTGGAGGATTAATATCAGTGGATAATTTGTCCATCGAAGGATAATTTGTCAATCGGATGATATTTGTCATCGGAGGATAATTTGCCTATCAGATGATATTTGATAATTGATAGAAGTTTATATGAAAAGTCCAAACTAATTAAAATTAAAATTATGTATTATTATCAAATAATAATTAAGTGTTTTAATTCGATTCTAGTTAGTTATAACCCATTCAACGACCTATAAATATACATTATTTTACTTAGACATTACAAAAACTTTTTAAGGATATGTTACAAAAAGCTTTTGTTACGCGAACATTATAAAAAGTTTTTGCTCTCGTATGTTGCAAAACAACAAATATAAAATTTTCTCTCACATAACCTGTTATTTTGGATTTCCGACGAACTGAGTTGGTAGTCCCTACTAATATTAGATTACGTCTTAGTAGAGCTGTGTTGTTTTACCTTAGAAGGAGACTCGCAACAACCCATTGCAACGTAAGTGAGATGAATATTTCTTCAATAAAAATTGTTGTTTTTTTAGGGATTGGCGACTTAGTTGTTATTTTGCTCCGATAAATCCTTTTCTTTTATATTTTTCAATTCTCTTGTTGATTGAAATACTTATTTTTTCAATTTTGTTTCATTTGTTATTTGGATATCTGGGTCATGTTCTTAATATAAATATATCTATCTAATTGTGTTGATTTAATTTTTATTAATAGTACATAATTATTTGCTGCGATTCTAAGATTTCCAACAACAACATGTATATTCCAAAGAACTATAAATTAATATGTTAAATTTTATAGTCAGATGTGATTTAAAATTCAGCTTATTATACTTAAAAATCATAATAACTTATACATAAAATAAATATCATAAAATATTTAATTAAGAATTCGAAAGAGAGGAGGATTTATGACCATGCCTTCTTGTTAAAAACCCAAAGATGAGGAAGCCAGGTTCACATTTTATCAGTTATGTAGGTTGCTGTCTCTGTCGCAAATAAATTATACTCCGGTTGATACAATTTTTAAAGTTCCTATTAAGTCAACGATAATTTTTTTAATTACTTTTACTTTTTCCACTTTGTAATATATTGGTCCATTTTAGGATGCTGCGGATTGATTTTACTTATTATATCAACTTTCGGTTTAAAACAAATTGTATTTACAATAATAATATGCATAATTATAATTGTTGTGACATATCTATAATTATATTGAATTTTATAAAGAAAATGGACGCATTGCAACATCATTTGCGAGTATTTCTTTTAATCGAGGTCATATTATGTTGCTCTAATTCTTACCTTGTCAGATTTCCGACTTAAAAATTAAAAATGTGTATCCTTATTATTAAGTTAACTCACAACCTTATTTATAGCTGCAATATTGTAGTTCACTTAAAATGTTAGGCAGCACTAACCAACAAAGTAAGAATCTAATATTTGAAATTATGTGGGATTAAATAAAATTTAAAAAGAAGTAATTGAAATTAAGATGTAAAGGGACAATAGATCAAAGTGCAACGATCAGTGCCTAAATAAATAACTAATTGAAATAAGCGAGAACTTTTTAAATATGTATACAAGTATAGATACAAATTAATATAACATATTAAAAGAAAATTGCATTACTCACATAAAATGAAATATATATTGCAATGGAATCACTCTTTGGGATCAAGAACCATGGTGGAGCCAATTGGAAATATATATTGCTCCTGCGACTCTCTCAATTGTAGTACTATATATTGTATAAATAATACAATACTATATATATACACACACACACACACACAAATATTAATAGAAAGGATGCTCAGTCCAAATGGAAGAGTCCATGGACTGGGGGTTCATATCTGATACAAGTGATGTCTTTATTCCTTCCAAAAAGTTGGAGTGTGACCACCTTGTTTTTGTATTTTTCTTTCGCCATTCTTCTTTTTTATTTTTTTTAATTAACGAATTTCAGACCTTTTTTGAGTTTGGGAGCAAACAATCAAACAGATAATGACGCGTTATGATTATTGAATATATAGAGTACAAAAAATTTTGAGCCCATCAAAAAGAAATTCATGATACATAGCACTTGAAGTGAAACTAGACAATAACATAAGGAGTCAAAGAGCTGTGAAAGCGAAGTTGTTCTAAATTTGACAGAATTTTTTTTTGGGTAAAGAAATTTGACAGAAGTTATAGTGGCTTGCTAAATTTAATTCTCAGACTTCCAATGTTCTCTTTATTGTGAGACAACTCTGTTATAAAAATAGGAGTCAAATTTTCTATGTAATATTGTCAAAAGAATTTACAGTATTTGGAATGTGGGTGAGATTTATATTGTCCAAAACTTTCTCACTTCCACAAAAATTATGCTGGTCTTAATTAGCGTAGGGCGAAGAAAGCTTTTAATTTGTTTTTATACTCTAAATTATTTTGCGCCACACAAATTATACTTTTATCTTAATTAGTGTACGGGAAAAAGAACTCTTAACTTGTTCATGTGCTTTAAAGTATTTATGTACCGGTTACAAGGGAAAATTTTTGTTGAATTTTTGAGGTTAATTTGGACCCGGACATCCACACAAATTATACTTCTGTCGTAATTAGCGTTCGGTAAAAAAAATTTCTTAAGTTGTTCATGTGCTACCAAGTATTCTCGTACCGGTTACAAGAGAAGGAACTGTTAAATTCTTGAGGTGAATTTCGATCTTGGCATTCGAAATACATTCTTAAGAGGGCGAAATTATTCCTTATAAATAATACTTGCACGCCTCAATTCAAAAGGATAAATTATTCTAATTTACTATTTATTTACCAACTCATTACTCTCTGACTCTGATTTTTCAACATAGATGACAAACATTTTTTACTCGGTCACTTAAAATTTAGAAATTTAGAGATATATTTTTGATTTTGTAAAATCTTAGAACTAAATAAAGAAACAATATGCAAGTCTTTCTGAGTAGTTGATGTAGTTATCAAGCATTTTTCTTGTCTTGAAGAGGATAATTCACATGGTTCGAATCAAACAATGTAGAGCTCATATTTGGAAGTGGGAAATTGCAGCCTAAAATCTGATTTATTTTTTATGGTTTATGAGTAATATATTCATATTTTGAGATAGGGATTGATGCTGGATGAAGTCAGGTTAGCAATTTGACTCGTCAGAACATTATTGGAAAGTGCACGTGAAGTTTGGAAAGATAACAATATTGGTTCTTAATTAGGTTTGTACTCATATATGTCATAGATTTCTACATTGAGCCAAAATATTATGCCGATCTCGAGAACGGTCGGTGAAGATTGAGCGAAGATATGTCCTTAAGGTGATAATTCTCCTTTACCCTTTTCAATAAATTTATGTATATAAATTAATTCACAAAAATAAATTTTAAAAGTCAATTAATCTAATATGTGGATAATTTTATTAGATTGTGTTTAGTTTGACGAAATAAAATAACATGAGAATGAAATTAGTGGATAAAAGAAAAATTGTGGTGAAAAACAAGGATCACAAAAATTATGAGAAGAGTATGAAAATGAAAAAAATAATAGATTTTGTGTAAAATTTTGATTGTGATGAAATGAATAATCTCAATCTTGAAGGGTAAATTTAAAAATACCATAAACTTGTGAAAAAGAATAAAACAAATAATGAACCTTACAAATAAATGAACTAGCAAATAGTATAATATCATTTCATTATATTAAACCAAATACAGTCTTCGTCTCTCTTAGTTTTTTCAATAGAGATCAATTGTTTCATTTATCTTTATATGCATTTGTGAGTTATTTTCATACATATATTCATATATTTATTGCGTGTATAATGATAAACTTCTTAGCCCGAAAAATTGTTACATGAATCATTTTTGTCTAACATACTATTGTGTGCATGCTCAAAATTGACAACAAATTTATTTGAAGTCTTGAAGACATTAAGCTGGTAAAAGAGTTGAATTGAGTCTATTTGAGATTGTCTTTTAATTGAGCCAAGTTAAGTCAAATATACTTTACTTAACGAATAAAAATTGTGAAAATTGACTCGTTGAAGTAATCGAATGAATCGAACACCACAAACAAGTCGAACTTAGTTAAGATTTTAAGTTTAAACTGAGTCGAGTCAAACTTAAAAATTTAAATAAACAAAAAATTTATGTAAAATTGATTCATTAAATAAAATTAATCAAACTGAAAGAGTTTTAAACGAACTGAGCCGAACAAACCAACATGCCAGTTTAGAACACTAGTTAGATATATCAAACAACCTCAAATTCTTGAACCAATATACTAGGAAATAAAAGTCCCAACCAACTATTGCTCACCAATTGAAGTTTGAACTTCTGATAATCTTCAACTAGTTTCAAGATCCACGGACATCAATTCCATATTTTTTTGGGACAACTATCATCGGTACATGTTCGATAAAAATAATTCTTGCGTAGTTTTCTAATGTTTCAATGCTTCCCATTAAGTTTATGTTACTATTTTTTTAATGTTATTATATATAATGTTATTATCTGTAAAAAAAATTACACTATACATACTAACATAATGCATTAGATAATAACATTAACATAGTAACATAAACTGTACGAGACGAGAAGAAACGTGTATGAACTGGACGAAAATTTTATTCTTTTTATTGTACTGGCCGAAATTTTTTTTTTTAAAGAGATATGATTACTTTGGATATCCATAAACTCCATTTTCAAACACACAGTTTAGCCCGATATTATGTTGATAGTAAACTAACTCGTAAGATCATGTCCAGCCCAAAGATGGCCCCAAACTCAACCACACTTTTGGACTTAGTTATTACTTTTTTTTGACTGTTTGGATACAACGTATTTCATGAAATCAGATATTTCCTCCATTTCTGTTTAAAAAGAGTAAAATTAAATCCCAGTTCACCTATTTTTGTTTAAAAAAAGAATTCAGTAAAGTTAGGTTTCAAAAGTTTAGTAGGCCGTTTGGTTTGATAAAATATGAATTGAATGAGAATAAAAATTGAATTTGAATTAATATTTTTATTGATATATTTGGTAGGCTAAGATTATAAGTTAACACAATTTCAAAAACATTTACATTCGACTTTTAGGTGAAAGATGGTTTAAACTTCATTCGGGTGAGAAAGTGGGATAGTAATAAGTAGTACAGGATTACTGATCAAAAAATTAAATAGTATTTGATATGCTATTTAAAAATTACTTCAAAATTGAACCAGAGATATTATAAAAATTGACTAAAATGTCCTTTCTTGAGCTAGTATATATATATATAGATTAGCATAATAATTTATATATAGATATTAATTATTCTGCATTACATATCGTGTTATTATTATATTAATATTTTTTATTACTTTTCTTTTAAATTTAATATTATCATATTGGCAAACATTAATTTTTTTTTTGTTTGTAATCTAGTATTGTATCATTTTACTATGATATTAATATATTATTAGGAAATATTATTAGATTTGAATATAAGTAATAATATAACATTATTTTGAATATACAGATTTAATTACTTTTATATAATATATATTATAATTATATATGCAATGTAATGATGATGGAATATTGTCTTTATGTGTTCGATTAATTCCAGTATTCATCATAATGCTCTAAGCCTCCAATACGAAGCAAGCTCCCGTAGGTAATTGCCATTATAAATACATAAAGGAATGGAATTGGAAACGATTCCGATCAATAGTAATTAGATTAAATTAATTTGATTGTAATTATTAGATAATACAAATTTAGAATAATTTGCATAAAAATTCAATCCCTCCTATAAACTTAATAGAAAAGTATGGATAATTTATTGCAATAAAAATATTTTATCACACTTGTATGCCATTTCAAACTCTGAGTGGTCATATTAATTTCAAAGATTAATTAACAAGTATTTATTTATTTACTCGTTTGTAAGTTCAAATTTATTAAATTTTACATTTTTGCCTAATTCTTTAAAATAACCCCACATCTTTCAATACGGTCGCACTAGAATTAGCAACTGCCCTACTAGCTCAATCAGCTTAATTGATTGGGTCTTAAAATCAATATAATATAAATTTCATAAAGTTCATGAGTTTTTTTAAAAACAAATGTAATGTAATGTTATCAACAATGTACACGCATATTCAATTTCTTACTCACTTGACGCCAAACCATTGGATACTTCACCCCACATTCACCAAAAAAGAAACTCATATCATCATTTAATTTCCACTAGCACATAATAGTCCCCACTCCCTCTCCTTAGCTATATCTCCTTTTCTTGCATTCTAAGCTCACCTTTTATCATACTATAAACAAAACAAACCCCATCACTACCAAAAGAATAAATCATGGCCTCCTCTTGCATAGCAAGTTGTGTAGAGGATAGCCGGATTCCGGTCCGTGCCACATACATAAATCTGTACAAGTGGCCGGAATCTGACGTCGAATTCATACGTTCGGTGAGCTCGAACGGCCGCTTAAATAACGGCCGTTCGTCGCAACCGACACCAACACCCGTGTTTGTAAGGTCATTAAGCACAAATGGGCACTTAGATGGGCCTAATAATCACCCTAGGGTTGTGGATAGCATGTCATGCAGGCAGTTATACTTGAGAAGCTACACTTTTTCAAGAAAAGAGAGTATGCCACAAAAGACTAGGAAGTGCATCGGCCGTGTTAGAGAAAAGGTGGCGGCGGCGCCTAGAAGAACGAAAAATATTCCGGCCAGTGGTCACGGCGGTCGTGTAGCTAAACGAGCCAAGGAAGCGTCGTGCGCTACTCTCGCAGTGATTTTCCGGCGGCTGTTGTCATGCACCACCAAAATTGACGTGGTTGGTTGATTGAACATAGTGAGTAACTACATTAAGGTTGTATTTTACCCTTGTTTTTTTTTAAACATCATATATATATATATATATTTAAGTATGTGTTTTTATTTATTTCTATAGGATGCGTGGTGATTTACTATAATAATATTCTCACAAGACGATGGACATGTAGCATGTTTTTATATTATTATGATCATTGTGTATGGAGGAGGCTTGCATCCCTACAAATGCTAAATTTTACCTGCGCAAATTTTCAGCAGAGAAATATTAAACATATGTATGTACATTGTTTCCTTTTAGCTATATATGAGTTCCATTTTTTTCTTTCTCTTATTTAGATTTATTCACTTCACTTCATTTTTTTTCTGTGTATAAATTAATGGGCAAATGCATAGTCAATACTATATTTTTCTAAATTTCAAGAAAAGAAAAGCGATCTCAATAAAAATATTCGCCTTAAATATGGCATATGATATTAGTATAAATATGAATATTATTATATACAAAATAGTTTAAACATTCATCGCTATAGCATATATTAATTAAATAGTTTTTCTAAAAGTAATAACATTAGAACTGCATAGAATCGCTGACTAATTCGTCCTATATATATTTTCGTCTTTTGTAGGATAAGTTGTCCCTGACTTTTGAATTTTAGAAATTAATAATTAATAAATCAATAACTAAAATTTAAAAAATATAAGAAAAATATTTATCAATTTTAGAAATTAATCATGTAAGAAAACTCGCGAGAGACACGTAAAAAAATAGGTATAAAGTACGCTTGCCAGTAACGTAAAAATATAGGAAAATCTTATTGTTAATATTAAGATCCATAAATAATCAAAGACTTTTTAATCCATGCACAGGAACTAGAATGCAATTTTAACACAAAATTTTCGACTTATCAATATAAATACTTAATAGAGAACCAAGGTTTAATGTGCCCAGTTAGACACGTAAAAATATAGGTATACATAATTAATGCAAACCGAGTAACTTTGATCTCACTTTTTAAATAAAATCTAACTTGAAGTAATTTAGTACAGAATGCACAACATCCAACATATAAACTTACAAATGCACAACATCCAATATATAAACTTACAATAAGATGAACTTTTCGTATAAAAAAAAGTATTAATTCTTTAAAAATATATAAATATACCATTAAAGAAAATAATTTGCATACCCAGATGTTAAAATCACATCCCCAAATATCACATAAACTTATATGTATACAAGGAAAAAAACAAAAAAAAAATCACAACCACGGCCCTTGTTGGACACGCGCTGCTGGACCAGTATATTTCAATTTTCAACATCAAACGAAACACGTATTGTTCGAACAACCAAGATAGATTGTGTTTTATAAAATTGAACAAACTTGCGGGGATTTTGTAAAATATAATAAAGTACTTCCTTCGTCCATATAGATTTATATGTCATTTTTGAAATCTATACATTTATTAAAAAATAATATTATTATTATTATTTTACAATAAATGATGACGTAAATAGTTTTGATTTATCATTTTAAACTATAGAAATTAAAAAATAAATTAATACATTAAATGTGAGAATAATATAAAAAAATTCTTTTAAATTTTTCTTAAATATTATATGTAATAATTTTATCTGAACAAATAAAAATATTAAATATGATATATTAAATTGGAGTACTCCGTAATTTCTTTTTGCTAAATGAAACAACTTTTCGTAATTTGTTTAATGTGGAAAGACTTGGTACGCATTGAGCATAAATCATAATGTCCTTTTCCTTTTGTTGGACCTCGTTGTTATAGTTCTCTCATGCCTCTTAGCCGAACGCTGGGGGTGGGAGAGAGATAGAGAGAGAGAGAGAGAGAGAGAGAGAGAGAGAGAGAGAGAGAGAGAGAGTTACGAATTAAATATAAGTGCGTGCATATCAATGCGAAGAGTATGAACTATCAAGTATACTGGAATCTATAACTTAACCAAGCCTGCATCCGGAAGATATTACATTGTTTTATGGGGAATGAGAGAGATCACAGTGTTTGAGCAATCAGACCGGTTGACTTATATTTTTTATAATCTCTAAAGATTTTCACCTGATACGGGGCTAGTCGAACGTCACAAATAAATCTAAAAAATTTATTTGTTATTATTTATCTTGATATTTTTATAAAATAGAATAGAATCAAAATCTATTATAAGGTCCTAATTAAACAATGGAATTCTGTCTGCGATATATTATTATTTTAAATATTAAAATAAAAAATTTGTTAAAAAATTGGAACAGTGAATTTTTATATTAAAAGATTTGACAATTCAAATCTCTGTAATTTGTAAAATAAGGATACTAATGTAATTTTACAAATATAGAGTTTCTGAAAAATATAAAAAAATGTAATTTAATCTGTAAAATAAAAAATATGTTAAAAGATTCTGGTCTGAATAATCTTATATACATTGATTTAAAATCTTTTTGAAAAACTACCATTGACGGATTAAAATAGTTTTAAAAAATTGAAGTGACATTCAAAATTTTTGACTTTAATGACCACATAAATAGCATAATGTTTAATTATAATCACGTAAATTAGTTTTTATTAGCATGTATAGTTCGAAACTCTGATCTTCTCACTTTTTAGAAGAGTTAATCGATAACCAATAAATCCAACAATTAAATCATGTTTGTGCTCTGTTTTTATTCGTATAGTTATATTTGTCAAAAAATCTCGTTTCCAAGAAGAGTTATATATACTCTTTTCCTTAATCATCTGTGTATCTGTAGTATTTCCCATGAATACACATGTACAGATAGACACACATAATTTTTAAATTAAAAAAATGAAACAAAAAGGAGAGCTTCAGTATTTCTTAAAAGAATATTACAAACAGTTCTAATGTTTCATGAATACAATTCAATGAATGAACTTTTTTTAAATAGTATGTTTTTCACCTGCTCTTGTAATGATATAATATACTTAATGTTCAAATATAATTGGTATAGGCCACTACTTTTAATTTCTTCTGAAATAAATTATGTAACTCTCATTTTCTCTCTCTATCTCTATATAGTAGGAGAGAGGGACACTTATATAGTTATATATTAGACCGACATATCAAAATACATTTTGGTTTTCCCTTATGCGAGAATGTGAGAGTATATATATGTTAACGTTAACCATGACACAAACAACCGGACAGATGATTCATTTATTAACTTGACTTGGTCTTTAATTTTCAACATGTATACATATATTTGTTCATAACATTTTGCTTTGAGTAGTACCCTATTGAAATATTGAATGGTTTAATTTAATTTAATTTAATTATCTAAACAGAGAACTTGCCAAATTTTAAAAACATTACTACCTCTGTTCTGAAAAAGAACAATATTTGAGAATAAATTTTGTTAAAAAAAAGAAGAAGCAATATTTGAATAAAATTTTCATTATAATCTCATTTTTTTTAAAATTTGTCTTATAATCTTCTTATATGATATTTAATTAGACATTTATAATACATTTAATAGAAAAAAAACTTATTATTTTTACATATAATTCTTATAAGTCGTTAAAAATTCAAATGTTGGTCTTTTTTGAAACGAATAAAATAACATTTTGTTAAAAGGTACGGCAGATTAATTAATTAATTATCACCCTATCAAATAAATGTAGTGCAAGCAAATATTAGAAGTTGTTAATAGGATTGACTCCCGACTCATGAGAATTGATTTCATGTTCATAATTGTGTCGATTAGACAAAATTATGTTTCTGTGAAATTGAAGATATGATTGACCTAGTGGAGAATCGTGGATGTCTATAGAAGTACGGAAAAAGAAAAATTATGATCTATGTATTTAGTTAATCCATAATCAACCAAATCAATGGTCATATATATTTTTAGTTTTTAGTAATATCAAGAAAAATGTAATAATTGACATTAGAGAAAAAGAATTATTAACTATCGCCAAGAGAACGTAGTTTGATATAAACTAATACACATTAATATAGAAAACTAATTATAAGGCAAGTTTAGTTGGATACATCATCTGAAGCTATGAATATATTTTCATTTTAGGTATTTATTATTATTTTTATGCTTCTTTTTAATGAAAAATTTGCTAATAATTTCTTCACACTTTGCAATTCGTATATAGTGGATATGATTCAGGCATGCATGTTGCGACATAATTAAAGCTAGAGCACGCACTTGATCAAAATGAAAATGGTTTAACGTAACATTTACGTTCTAAGTTTGGTCCTACTATATATAATAATAAAGAATAAATACAAAATACTCCATTTATTTTTTTCCAGTTGACGTTTGATTTTTGTTTACGTAATCTTTGGTGAATTTTTACACATGTTAAAATTTTTATTTAATTTTTAACAAATTAATAATCAAAAGTATTTTAGATGAAGATTATTTATGAATAAAAATAAAAGTTAAATAAAATATTTAATATGTATAAAAATTCACTTAAAACTGCGTAGAAAAAAGTCAAACGACAACTAAAAACTCGAGTAATGATGTAGTATCCAATATTATTCATACTCAAATGTTCCTTATATATTATTTGTGATTTTTTTTTTGTATATATATATATAAGAATATAATGTACAAAAAAAGTATTATCTTAGACAATTTGGACGCATATGATAAAAAAAAAAATTGGAAATATTATTAAGATGTTTGATTTGGAACTAGAAAAAAAATCAGAACGTATATATCAGGAAAAAAAAATCAGAACTTAGCCAAAGAAAAAATATCATTTTTAGTGGCAGCCAAGAAATTTTTTCCCCTGTAATAAATGCTAATTTAAATCTTCTTCCGTTTATTCTCGTATAGTTAGTTTGGGAAAACAACTGTCTCTTCTGAAAAGTTGATTTAAACATCAAAATATTTTTTTTGTATACTTATTAAAATTACAATTTAAAATGTGCTCCATTTTATTTTTTTTGGGGGTTATATTAGAGGCTAAAAACCCATGAAAAGAAACAAATACAACTAAATAAATTGAGGAGTAGTCCTTCCAATAATATCATCACGTAAAAACTCGTTAAAATCACGAGGAGGTTGCTTCAAGTGGGAAGCATCAGTTACATTATCCATGTAGTGAGCTAGACTATTTTAATCTGTACCCCATCTAATGTTTTATTCTCTATGGTGTTATTACGTGTCCTAAAAATTTTAGCAATAACAACAATTTAAAATATAAATACTTATTAATTACATAACGAATGAGATAAAATATGAGACATATATATATATATACAATAGATATTAACCAATCTACACGGTATATCTTTTTCCTCAAACACATGTTGTACCTACGCTACACATATATGGTGCAAGTTTTCATTGGGCTCGCCAAAGTCCTAACAAATGAAACTTCTCTGAGCTCGGATTCAGATACTCTTACATATGGAATCCTGGCATGTCACAAAAGAGAAGGTCTAAATAGTCTGAATTATGTATCTCAAATATATATGCTACTACAAACTCTCTTTTAGGCTGTCATCTCCTTAACAGAATTTTAACTTTACTTAAAAAAAATTTATATGTGAACATGTGACTTGAATTAAACGGGTAACGGGTTAAAAAATACCGTATAATCTCATAATAAAAACTAATTTTAATAAATTTAATAAATTAAAATCACATGGCCAAATACTACTGTATGGCCAAAACTGTCTTCACTGCTGTCGCGCCACCACCCCCACCGTCATCACCACCACAACCCTCCACCGCCTTTGCCACCACCACCCCGCCATAACTCACCTTCTTCATCTCTTCCATCAATTCCCTCCAAAACTTGATCTACTACTACTAGTACTATTATAATATGCAATTAGTAATTTTATAATTTTTATTATAAGTAATATGAGTTTATTATTTACGTAAAAGAATAAGTAGTGATAGTAAAAAAATATTATTATAATTTTATAAACTTAAATTATTAATGATATTACACAAAGTAACTATAAAAGTATAATTTATGTATATATAAATATATATATAATCTTATATTTATTAAATTTGAAATGGTCGATTTGATCGGTTTCAGTTTTTTAAAACTTAAAATCAAAACCGACCAATCTTATATCGGTTTTCTTTAATTATAAACCATTAGTGTTCAGTTTTTTTCGATTTTAATTTTTTTGACTCAGTTTCATTTGATTTGGTCGGTTTCTTCAAAAAAAATTTGTTTTGTATGCACCTATATTTGTGTGCTACTTATTTCAAGGTAGCCTCTCTCTCCCTAGCTGCTTGATTTTGTACTATATCCGTTGTTGCGGCACCACTATCCCGCTGCCGGCATTACCACCACCTCGCTGCTGATGCCGTCACCACCACTACTCCGTCGCCGCCGCTACCATCCTCACCACTTTACAACCATCACCATCATAATTACATTTTTTATTCGTTTCTCAAATCAGTAATCAAATATAGGAAATAATTTTTCCAAAAAATATTTTCTTATAAAATATTTTCTAAGAAAACATTTTTCTCAGAAAACATTTCCTATAAAATCATTATCCATAAAACAATTTCCATGCATCAAACAGAGCCTAAACGGTAAAACCATAAGTACTGAGTACCAGAATTGAACATCCATTACAAGATCGGTTATATTGGTACTGATATTATGACCTCCATTTCATAGACACAAAGTCCAATGTTTGATTACATAGAGAAATACTGATATATAGAATGACTCATGCCAAAACCATTTCATTTATATCACTACTATAGATATTTTTTAAAATTATCATCATTTTAATGTATCATTAACTTTTTTATATGCACAAAATTTACTCCAAGAGCTAGGAGAAACTTTCATTATTCGAAATGAGCACAAATACAAAAGAAATGGACATGGGATGGATTTTCACACACACAGAGCTAATCAGCCCAAGCCTGGAAGTCATAAATCTAAAACGACTCATTTATAAGAAAACATACAGTTGAAGCAAACCAAAAAGACAATCAGAATGCTGTTTGGAAGTTGTAGGTATCCAAAATCTGCAAAATTATTATAAAAATCTTCGAAGTGGAAAAACATCAAACACCTGTGATGCATACTTACTTCTAAAATTAGTCATAAACTGTTTTAGCTTTTCTTCCATGTTGAAAATCCAACTTCTACCCCACACAATAATAAACCTCCCCAGAAGAAAAGGGTAAAAAACCCAACAATATCTCCACTTTTATCTTAGAATATCATAAAAAACACCTTCAACACACAATCCATCGCGAGTAATTATATGACTATGATCTTGTTTGTTTCGACCTAAATTTTAGAAATTATAAATTCTTCTGATGTAAATTACTTTTCTAGAATCTCTTAAATTTAAACTGAAACAAATATTATCAGCTCATAAGACATTATGTAGTATCCTTCATCAGTCAGTCATCAGCTACATGCAGTCATTACTACTAAAACCTTACAAAGCATCCAACTTTGGTAACTCATTTCATACAAAGCTAAAGTGTACCATGTAATATGATACTCTAACGTGAGAAACAATGAGCAGACAATTTGTTGTGTAATAATACATTAGAAAACTAAACTTACTTAAGCTGAAACAAGCAAACACCTACAGTAGTGCGAAAACTTCACTATACATTATAATATACAAAGGAACTACACAAAAAAAATTGAAAAGCAATAATTCAAAGCCAGCATCAACTTAATGATAAACCTCTTCCTGTTTTGTTAAACACCTAACTGCAGAAAAGAACTCTGAAAATAGTTTTTATTACGGGATAACATCATTAAGTCATCTACCCTCGGACTTTATTAGTTGAGAGAACACCTTACTCATAGAAACTCCGGAAAGATCATCGTCTGCAACTGACACTTGAGAAGCCGATGCAATATTGTCAGCATGCATGAAGTTGTGGATTTGGGGAGAAAGTTCACGGATGATATTAGTACTGTTCTCTTCAGGATCATTTTGAAGAACGGCCTCTTGAAGTTGAAGTGCATACTCGAGATTCCAGAGGACATCTCCCATAGAGGGTCGATCCACACCAAAATCAGCCAAGCATTTCTCTGCTGTTTCTGCAAACTTCCGAAGAGAATCTGGTCTGATCTTTCCTGCAAGATTAGCATCTATAATTTGATCCAGTTGCCCCCGTTTCTGCCACTTCATAGCCCATTCAGCTAAATTTACCATCTCCCTGGGAAGTGATGGATCAATTACAGGCCTTGCACAAAGAACTTCGAATAGAACAACACCGAATGAGTACACATCAGATTTTTCAGTTAACTGTTGTCTTCTGAAATACTCAGGATCAAGATAACCGAAACTCCCTTTTACGGCAGTACTCACGTGTGTTTGATCAATCTCTGGTCCTGTCTTTGATAGCCCAAAATCAGCAACTTTGGCCAAAAAAGTCTCATCAAGCAATATGTTTGCAGATTTAACATCACGATGAATAACTGCTTTTGCATAGCCGGTATGGAGGTAGTGAAGTCCTCTGGCAGCTCCAATGCATATCTCGAGCCTCTCTTTCCAGCCCAAGCTAGGAAGACCAGAGCCATACAAATGACTTTTAAGGGTACCATTCTCCATATACTCATAAATCAAAATCATCTCATTCTTTTCATCACAATACCCTATCAAGGAAACTAGATGGCGGTGACGGAATTGGGATAGCATCTCAATTTCAGTTCGGAATTCAGCAAAACCTTGTTGAGACTTGGGATTACCTCTTTTAACGGCGACTTTTGTACCATCACTGAATACTCCCTTGTAGACCTTTCCAAAACCACCGATACCAATAACCCAACTTTCATCAAAATTGTTTGTTGCCTCTTGAACTGCCACAAACGGACATCGATAGCCAAAGTTAGAATCAGCACTAGCAGTTGTCCCATTAGAGTATTTACTTCCCATTGTGTAGGAACCATTGACAGATAAAGGAACCCATGTTTTCGAATGTTGAAGACGTTCCAGTCTTCTTCGTCTGTGAATGTAAAATAGAACCCCAACCACTAATACAATGACTGCAATAACCCCTACAATGACACCTATAATCACTCCTGCATTATTCTTTGAGCTTGAACCCGTGGAAGGTGGCACAAAGGCCTTTCCACCAAGACTTCCCAAAGAATTGTTCAACTTCATTATCTCCAACCCATTGAGAATGGCATTAGGATAAGTATTATTTAAAGGAGATGGACCAATACTAACCCGAATCTTACTGCTAGTGATTGATGCAGTAACAAAATCCGCATAATATGCAGTGGCCAAAAAATTTTGGGTTTCAGAGGACAGATCAAAGTCAGGCAAAACATCTGTGGAATTAATGTAAACATTAAAGTACAGTTGACCGGAAGATGTGCTTACTATATCACAAAAGTGCAAGCGAACAAGATACTGAAACCCTGGATCCAAAGGGAAATCCCATGTTACATTGAAATTGCTTCTGGGATCATTTTCAGAGTTCATCCTTGTGGCAGTACCATAAACCGTTTGTGGCGCAATATCTTGTGTTGCACCACCTTGTGGATATTTAACTGCACTAATCTTTGACACATTTACTGCAAGATTTGGTTGCAGAAGATAAGATGTGTCTGGAACCCAGGTTCGTCCCAGAGTATCATTTGTAGATGTGACCATTGGTCCACCCATATTAACCCTCACAACAGTTTCCAAGGCCTGCAATGTCAGACCTTGGAACTTTCTAGAAGGGTCGACACTTGAAGCATCGTCAGTGATAAGATCGTCGGGGACTGAGACAACTTCCAACGCATTCAAGAATGCAAATGAATTTTCCGAAGGGGTGAATGTTATTACAAGCAAACCAGAAGTTACATTCAATGAATACTCTTTCATAGAAACACCATTTGAATTCAAATTGCTCAGCAACACATGATTTGGGACTGAGACTGAGAAAGATGCTGACTTCGAATTATAACTGTTGTAAACAAATGAGGAAAAATAAAGGCGGATCCAAAGCCTCCCGCTTTGGCTAATCGAAAACGAGTACTTAGCGGGTTGAGTGAAAATTCTAACTGATTGGTAGAGTTGAGACACATCTGATGATGGAACAGAATTTGAAGGGGTCTTGCCTAAAATGTTATCTGAGGTGGAAAGGAATTTTGAAGCTAAGTTGTCAGCCAAAAAGACCTTGTTACCAACAGAGGTATTGGTAGATGATCCACAGTCTATATAGTACTGGTCAGCAGGATCAAATCCGCTACAAAAGAAAGCTAAATACAATACAGAAGAAACCCAGAAAAACAGCTTAAATAAACAAGAATCCATCATTTCAAACAATTATAAATTCAAAAAGGTGAAGTTTTAGAGCTTAAATAGAGCTAAAACCTGAGATTTTGACACAAGAGTTAAAGTATATGAACTAGAAATTAATTCACATAGATAGAAACTAACAAAACCCCATTAAAGATCACTGAAAAAGAAACAGAAAGATGGCACCTTTGATAACCTATGAGATCCAACAGAGAAAATGAACGAAGCCCAGATTTGAAACCGTCAAGAAAAGACAATTTAGATCTTGAGCCTTTTCAAAAGGAGTGGATTATAGAAAAGCAAAAACGAGTGATTGGGTATTAATCAAATATACTTATTTCTAAGAGAAGACAGAGGGATTTGAACTGGAGACTCAGCTGGCCAGCTTAGATATCGACAGAATTCACAGATTCCTTTGACTAAACATAAATTATATGTTAGCTTGTGACCGGAGATATAAGTTTAATAAAATGATTAATATAAGCAAAAAGGAGTCAAATACATGGCAGAACAGGGCAATTAGATACAGATTTTACAGAGCACAACGGCTGACCTTTTCCGGGCGACTGGCGTCGGCGTTGCAACTCACTCCCCCTTTGAAACATTTCTGGTAGATTTTCATCTCTTTAAAGTGAACTTTCCAATTTTTAATTTTTTTTTTTTGTACACTGGCACATATATATATATATATATATAACAATAATTACGGTGTAGGTTACACAATAAATTTATTTGATTTAATATAATTGATGTAGTCGAATTTTATTTACTCAATGATGAATTAAGTTTCTTAAAACGAACCGTTGTGCATTGAAACAAATGAATAAGTTATTGTGCAATAAATTATTATTACTCCCCTGGTTTTTTGTTGTTTTTTCTAGAGTTTGGCTTAGAATTTTTTTAATTAGTTTTTCTCGTATATTAAAACAAAAATAAAATTATTTACTTTATTTGTTCCCAAAAGGGAGTATCTAATTTTTTTTTATTATAATGTTATTTTTTTAAAAAATTTATCATGACACTCTTTTTATCTTATCTTTAATTGAATATTTATAACAAATTTCATGACAAAAATTATTATTTATACATGTAATTTTTATTCAAATATGCAATATTAACATTTATCAAAAGTTTAAATATTGTTGTATTTTTCAAAATTTAGTAGGAATAGAGTAAGTGAGCTTTTCTTCTTTCTATGCAAATTATATAAGGATAATTATAAAATAAGACCAATAATTTTATATAATTATACTTATTAATTATTGGTTTTGTTCGGTGTGATTTGATATAAAAAGTTACTAATGAAAAATTGAGAGAATATATCAGTATAATAAAAAAAAAAGATTACTCTTTACTGATTCTCATGTAAGTTGATTCAAAAATATTTTAGATATGCTCATAATAAATTTTAACAATAATATGTCATATTTTAATTTTAAAAATTAAAATATTTTTTTAGCTTTAAAATGAAGGAAATATTGTAAGAGACCTAGAAAATTATGAGCAATTCTCTCTAATTTATCTATAAGAGAGGAGAGAATTTAATCAGTGAGTGGATATAACAGCAAATCATGGTCTGTGAATTGTGAACTGCCAGTTTTAATTTTTTCACCCATGATATTGACTTTCTTTTCACTTTTTAGAAGGTCGTGCGAGGATGGGAACGAAGCAAAATAAATATGTCAATTAAAGTATTATATTACATGTGTTTTTAATATTTATATATATAAAATTTGTAGTCTTACAACGATGTTTTTTACATTTATATATATATATATATATATATATATATATATGTTTTGGCATTATGCCTGTGCAGAAATCTTAAAATTCATTTGACAATTTTAATTTCCTATGCCAATCAATCAATCATAATTAAGAAACTATTTTTTTTGTTTAAACTCGTTAAATTCTTACAGCTCTGACTCGGGTTCGTCAACTTCACTTTACAAACCCATCTTAAATTGAAAGTTTAGGTCGTTTGAATATTAGACCAAGATAATAATTTAGTGGTAAAAGCATCTTATTGAGATGTTTATGTTACTAGTTCGAGTTTATTTGGTAGTAAAAATAGTATTATTGTACTTTCTTCAAAGTAAGTTATTTCGTTATTATTAGATTTTTTTTCAATATTATTTGCACATATTAAAAGAAGTAAGGTAACTTATTTTCTTACCACTAAACTCCTTCTCCTAAAATAAATATTATTTGTGTTATAAAAAATGTTAGACGAATTAGGTAATAGACGAACTATATGACAAATAAAGAACGTAATGTCTAGATGGATATTATATGAGATTGAGTTTATTCAACAAGAAGTAAGGTAAATTATTCTTTTTTACTAAACTCCTCCTCATAAAATGAATACTATTTGTGTTATAAAACACGTTTAATTGATTAAGTTGCAAAATAAAAATATAGCAACTAAATAGGTATTATACGAGATTTGAGTTTATCTAGTAATAGAAGTATTGTTGTTTGCACTTACTAAAGGAACAATGCAAGTAATTTCATTCCTACTAGACCCCTCAATTATTATTTGCACTTATTAAAGGAAACAAGGTAAGTTATTTCCTTCCACTAAACTCCCCCTCCTCAAGTACGAATATTATTTATATCATCAAAGATGTTAGACGATTAATTGAGAACCTGATATAGACGAATATAATATGAGATTAAGTAGATTTAAGTGTTATGCAATATTAGAAAATAGAAAATCACCTAATATGATTAATTATATTAGAAAAAAACTTTTATAATCACAATTATTATAGATAGGTTAGGAACATAAAAAATAAAAATAAAAATAAAAAAGCGGTTCAAATGTTTATCTAACTTATTTTTGTCGGAATGATTTATCGTTCAAATGTTTTATCTAACTTGTTTTTGGCGGGATGTTAATTTATCTTTTTATGAAGTACAATTTAAAATATTTGTAGTCTCAAACTGACAACGTATGGCCCTACTTATATATATTTTCTTGCAATTCGGTTTGAACCACGAAGAAATATGATCGATCTCGATCTATTGCGTAATGAACTAGATTACATCAACGACATAAAAGTTAGAACAATAAAAGTAAAGGACAATTACGAGTACAATTTTAATTATTAGTATGATTATAACTATTCCAATTAATATAGATTTAATTAATATTTTTACTGATAAATCACATTTTTTTTAATTTTAATAATGTGAATTTGAATAAGTTTGATAATTTCACTTGATTCCCTTATAAACCTAACCAATTACGATCATAATTAGACTTGATTATTTAAATTTTATTAGAATAAATAAGGTATGAGATTTACTCTTTCACCTCGTCTTACCCTCGTTTCTAACAAGATTGTATATAAAACAAAATGTATATATTAATTTTAAAATATTTTATATGAGAACATATAAAAGAACAAATATTGGAATAAATCAATTAACTAGAAAATTAAAAATATATAATTCGGAGTACGAATCTAGAATGAGTGCTAACGAGTCCCATTGGGTTGATAGAATTTAACGGTTTCAATGTGTAGGGATTTTCAACGTGTATATTAATTTTACTATCATTAGTTTGATTGTAATTATTTAATTGAGAGTATTTAAATTAAAGGAATCATTTCTTTAACAAATGTGAAATATTTCTTCTGTTCTGAAATTAAAAATATATTTATCTTATAATCTAATACTATTTTAAAATTCTATAGTCTTATTAGTAATATAAATTTGTAAAAATATAGGAAGTATAAAATTTTGTATTTTCTAGTATTTTTTAATCAATTTCATGATATTTTATTTCAATTTTAAAAAAAAAACTAATTTAATTTTGAATTATAAGAGTACATAAAATTATTTTATGTGAAATAAAATATATTTATAATGGATTTTGGAATATTGACATAAAACATAAACACACACACACACATATAGAATTATAAGAGTATAAATATATATTCTAATGTAGTATAATATGTAATAGTTAGATTTTGTGATAAAAGATTTTTGTCATAAACTATTACATTTTAATTATATTAACTGAAATCACCAAAATTGTTATTAATTTGAAATTTAATATGTTGAACTTAAAAATCAAAATGTACATTTAATTTTCAAACATAAGATAGTAATAATCACTTTTTTTGTACTTTAAATTTGTTTAAAATTATACACATTACGTGGCTATGGTATGGTAGATAATTTTGAACTTAAAAGGAAGGTCTTTTTTTTCAACATTTTACCTTTACGATCTTCGTAAATCGTAATATGAATACATCTCTATTAATGGAGCCGCACTAATAAAAAAAAAATGAAAGCAAATCCCACGATAGTGTGAAAGTGTGTTCTATTTTGCGCCAATTGCGCAAATATTTTGCTAACGTATAGAAGTTGCCCATATGTATATTATTATTATTTTATTTTCAATTTGATAATGTTAGGTAAAGACTTTGACATTTTGTTTTCTTTTAATGTATTTCTGTTAATTATTGTTACAAAAAAACTTCCTCCCATAGGACATTATTATTTTGCCACTTGTCTTGAATATTACAAATAGCATGTTGTTGTGATGTATTTGCTGTTCGGCATGTGAGAAAGAAACACAATCACAATCACCCATATGGTCTTAGCGCACTATAGATATTTAGTACTATTTTGTAATATATCTTTTGTATAATTTGTGAAAGCAAAAATAGTAGGGATAACGGTGACTAATAGTTTATTTTAAAATTAGAGATCTATTTAGATTTTGAAATTGAAGAAAAATTATTTATTTTTAAAAATCTTGAAGTAAAAAATTATAAAATATATGAAAAATATTCTTACATACAAATTTTATATTTTAATATTTTTATAAATTCATATCATATACTCCGTAGAAAATTAAAAAATTTACAAATAGTATAGTATATTAAAGAGAAATATTTCTCCAAACTTGGAATAGAGTTAGTACATATCATCATTTTATCTTTTCATGGATATAACTAAACATCCATTGTTTTTCTTAATAATTTAATGTTTAAATACTTTCAAGTTCTGTACATTTTACAATTAGCACTTTACACTCTCCTTTTCGATTACTCCAATCTTTTAAGACCTTTCTTATTTTTTGGGATATAGTCCAATCTGTTAAATTTTAATTTACTAAAATGCTAACAAACCGAACTGGCTCTATTTATAAAAACAAAACTATAAAACGTGTAAAGCATGCTTCGTTCGATAAACGTTCCTACTTCCTGTTTTTGCATTGTTCATGCACCGTGTATTTCCATAAATAACTGAAAATAGAATTAGATAATGCAATTTGTTTTTTGTTTTCTTTTAACTACATATTGAATATTTTAATTTGAGTTATAATCAAGTCGAGTATGACTTGTTCGAGTTCAACTCATTAAGAAATTAATTGAATTCGAGTCAAGCAGAGTATTATTGAATATGAAGTATTACGATCAAATTTAACTCATTTAATTATTAAACTACTCGCGAGTAACTCAAAAATATTCGAATATAGTCGAGTTTGTATCAAACACTTATCGAGTATCAAATATTTAACAAATTCTTATATCAAAATCAAATCAAATACGTAACGAGTTTTAATGAACATAATTATCAAATGTTAAAAATTATATCGATATCGAGTTAATCGAGCCGAGTACCATTTTTATCAAGTATCGAGGTGAGTCGAGTCAAGTAATCTTAATAGTTGACTTGACTTGATAACTTAATGAGTAATAAAAAATGTTTGAATTCGACTCGATTAACAATTTGAGTCGAGTAGTTACCGAGTCAAGCCGAAATAAATATCGAGTTTGCTCGATTTGTTTAACAAACATAATTTTAACATATTCTGTACATCAATAATTTAGTAAATATTTTCGAAGTTGAAGAAACATTTAATTTTATTTGTAATTTAGTTCCAAGATCCTATATTTCATGTTTGATGTGAATTTATTCCTTTTAGCCAAGGCAAAAGAATTTTGTGATTGAAAAAATATCCAACCCCAAAAGATTTGGAAATGGTACACTAAATTCAAAGACAAATGAAAGAGAAACAGGAGTTGGACTTGAAAAACAAAAGGCCAAGCCCCAAAAAACTGCACACATCTTAGGAATACAGAACTAACAATGAAAGAAAAGAAAACCACCGTTAAGCCTTAAACCTTCTACTGAAAAGAAATTTATGAATTTAAAGAGCCGAAAGACGAGAGCAACTTCAACAACTACTGCAGAAGCCACCAATACCATCAAACAAAAAAAAGATAATCATAAGGCCAGCACTTGGACTGCAAAAGAATTGAAGTTGGATTATGAAACTTGGAATCCAAATTCAAGAACATCAAACATGCTCAAACTCTGGACATTCAGAAGCAACAAACCCATTTGATTGGTCAAATTCTTCTTCCGCATTACCTTTAATATTTGTAATGGAAGATTTAAAAGCCTTCTTCAATTTTTTCTCCTCCTCCTCCTCCTTACCATTAATTTACCTTTTCTAAATTTTTGGTGTACGATATAATATTGTTCGAATTAGTATTTGACTAAAATGCTAATGAATCGAATTGACTTATATACGATAGTAGTTAAATTTTTTGCAATTTACTTATATATTTGTTTTCCAAAATTGCACGATTAATCATCAAATAAACTATATATTCGGGTAGGATTCGTGTCTAATTGAAATTTTTTGTTTTATATATCCAACTTAAAAGGCAAATTTCTAACAATCTCAAATTCAGTTAATTATTCGAATGTTTTCAAAGTTTTATTCCATATAATATTTCATAGCAACCGCTATGAAATTACTCTATTACTCGATTAAACCCCATGACTCCTCCAATACCTCCTCTCTCTTATTAAGATAGATTTCAATTTAAGAATTTGTCTTTAATTAGTTTGTCTTTATTAAGGTAGATTACGTGTTTTCACCCCGGTGGAACAATGTTGTTTCATTAATTGGGATGTGTTGTGAAAAATATTGCACTACCTAGCAAAACTCTTCACCTGCATTTTTTTTTTTGATAAATTATCAGTCACCAACTTTTCTATAGAAATGCAGTATTTTTTTTTATTTAACTCGATGCAATGCAAAATCACTTAATAATTAATCTAGCTTTCAAATACTTTAATATGTTAGAAGATAACTGATTATCAACAATTTGACGAAGCAGATGAATGAACTCACACACCTTCCCCCCCCCCCCCCCCTCCCCCCACCTCCCTTTTAAGTTGTGTGTGATAAATTTGGTCAATCTGTACCCAAATTTGTACGTACTTATGTATATCCAAAATAATATATGTAAGAGTGTTAAAAATAAATGGGAAATATTATGTAAATATGTATCTATATCTCATTTTTTGGCCCAACCCAGGATACCCATGAGTTACCCATTTTATTTTTATTTATATATATTTTTTGTCTTTTACGTTTGGACTTTTATTAAAAAAAATTACACACTTACTCCACGTAAAAGACCTCTGATCGATAAAGATTCTTAGACGTATATTCGATTGATGTATTCTTATAAGTGGTTTTTAGAACTTTAAAAAAAAAATAATTGTGCTTTCATTTGATGGTGTAGAGATATAGGACAATAGTTATGGATGTTTGCTGATAATATTTAGATTCTTACATAACTTATTAATTTTACTGTCATGATTGAACTTAAAGTTGTGAACACCAAGTTCATACATTATTGAAACTATGTTTTTTTTTAACAAAGTGTTTGTGCATGTTAAGTTTGAAAAAAAATAATATGTTTGTTTTTCTTTATCAATACTATGTAATTAATTTTTTTCCCCAAGTTTTTTTTGTGTAGAATTCTTCATTAATTTTAATTTTATCAAAAACAAAATATGAGGCAATTTTTGACATAATAGATAAAAGAACATATTTACGTACACAACCAAATTTACATCTATTTATACGAATGATTGTAAATTATGTTGTTTAGTTTGTGTTGATAGGGGTAATCCTAGTGAGTTGCAATGATAAAATTATAAAATTTATTATTATTCATAAAAATAAATGTGAATTTAACAGTGTAAGTAAATTTATTTGGGATAAAATTATCATTGAATACTCATTTGCCAACTTACATGAGATAACTCGTCGTTGAAAGTTAATAAAACGAACGAAGCAAGTGGTCACCGACTCACTGGACCAATAGAACATTTTAGATGTAAATCGTCGTCGAACCCTAACCCGTATGTAATTTTCAAAAAAGTGTAAAGACTAGACCGTGATTTTGGATTTAGCGAGTGGGCGCATTGACACATTTGGGCGTCTTGGGGTTCGAGCCACCAGATAAAACTATTCCTTCATTTTGCCCTCGTTCTTTCTTTTCGATCCCTCCCGTCTCATCACCCCCTCCTTCCTACCCACACATATCACTACTAAACTCCTCTCATCTTCATCATCATCTTCTTCGTACAGATCTGCCGCATCTTCTTCAACACTTTCAGGTAATCATCTTCACTATCTAAAACGATTCAATTTCATACTTATGTATATGCGTCCGCGTATATACGCGTATCAATCGTCGGTTTATGTTTTCGAGAAGTTTTGAGCTGGGGTTTTGAATGCCGTAACTCCCTCATCTCTCGCAGAAGATGAAACTTAGTGCTTAGGGTTTCGGGAGATGCAATTTATGTGGATATGTTATTTTAGGTTTAGAGGTGAGACTGGTTGTGAATCTTGTTTGCGTCATACGAGTTCGTAAATTTGGATGAGAAGTGTAGTTGTTTCCGGTTTTTATGCTGTTGCAAAAGTTCTTAAGTGTTTGTTTGAGTAGTTCTTACCTGAACTTGCGTTGTGTATTCTTGGTCCAATGAGCACATTGTAATTGGTGATTTGGGTTTATATATATCTGAAGAATTTATGTTTCATTAGTTGCTATTAATCATATGATTTCTAGTTTCTGATGTTCCGCAATTTTTAATATATATTGACTTTGATGTTTGTTCTTGTTCTTGTTTTGTATTGTATTGTATTTATTATTATGAGATGTTGCCATCTGGTTGCAAAAGCTACTTAGATGTTATCAGCAGTTAAACTACGCACCTTACAATTTCAAGCTAAATATATGGATTTGCTCTATTTCACTGGATTATTATGCTATAAGTATAAGGTTGCTCCCTGATTCCTGGGGATGTCTGGATATGAGTGTTTGTAAATAATATAATCATAATTACATCTTTAGCCACATGACAACAAATTTGACTTTTGTACGTGTAAGCGTTTCGCGTGCATTTGCTTTGTTAAGTCGGTTATTGTATATATTAAGTCTCTGCCTGTAATCTTTGCTATTTTTCTATTTTGGCAAGTTTATGTATGTCCACAATTGAATTTTCAAAATAGTATAAATTTGGAGCTATTCAATCACCATAATAGGTAATAATTATATAAAGACATAAGATGATAAGTTTGGGGAGGTTGATACTTAATATTAAGGATGAGGCATTCTGTTTTTGAAAATACTTTTTAATGGAGAAAATCAACCGAGGTTGGATGAGTTGAAAATAAACGTTAACGGAAAACCACACTTGTTGCTGGTTTTATACTCAAATCATTGTAAGCTGAAATTGTCATGTGATGTATGATGCAGAAGTGTAACATGCCAGTGCACCTATATCTGAAGCTCGTGCTTGATAAGTTATTAGCTGAGTTTTGGTATACAAATTTGACAAATTCTTTTAAAATTTTATGCATAGCTTTTGAGATCTTTTAGGTTTTTGAGCTGCTACACAATCAAAGTTTTAGACGTCCATCCTTAAATAACCGAGGACTTCTTTACAATGATTTGCAATATTTGTTTCCTTTCGGAACTGTGCTCTTTGTTTGGATATATTTTAGCATACGTGGACTAGTTCCAAACCTCTGTTATCACGTCAAATTGAAGTTAGAGGAAATGGAAAATATTTTTGTGCCAAGAATGCTTGTTCTTTTTACATGTCTGTTTTATGGTTATATCTTCACTGATTTACCATTGAAGCGCTGCTTTTGTTCAGTTCTTGTGGTTTTTATCGCCATTCAACTTTCTTATTTTGCCTCTCTTTCTTTCATCACTATCTTGAGGGTTGTATTTTCATTTTTTCACTTGTTTAGCATAGATGTATTACTTCTGTTTGTTTCTTGTAGTTCTTGTTATTCTCATTATTATATTTTCTTTTGGGTAAGGTTGCTTATTGGAAATATGTGTACACAAATAGATGTTAATTATGATCGTCATATTAAAGGGAATAATGTTCTGATATCCTCATGTTGAATCTTGTGGCGTTGGACTAAAGATATAGTTTTATGGAACCACAACCTATACTTGATTACATACTGCTGTATAACTTAATGTGATATATGAGTAAATGTTTGTTGAATAGAGTGGCTTCTAGGTTGATTTGTGGCTTGCACTTGCAACTAGATTGCGTGTCTGGTTGTGACATCTGAAACTGTTTGTATATCTGCTTCCTTTGAGTGTTATCTTATGTTTCTGCAAATAAATTTGTTCCCTCCTGTGGTTGTGTCATTTAGTTTGCTCTCAAATGACTAATCTAATTATGTCCTCCTCCTCAGATTATAAGGGGAATTGTGCATTGAGAAAGGCATCAAAATCAGCTTTATTCTATTGACAATCTGAAGAAGAAAAGCTGCTCTTTGAGTTGGAGAATTATCTGCATGACCTTTTGACATTAATGCGATGTCAGGGTTACTTAATGTATTTTTTTTCCTATTTCATGCACACAGTTTTGCCAGTAGTTCCTATTTCGCTTCTCATATTTAATTTGTTTTGTTTTAATGTGTTTATCATGATTGGTGCCTTGCTCTACCCACTGACTGTCTTTCTTATTCTTTGGAGTTCAGATGTTGATAAGCATGGGACTTTGATGCATTTTCACTTTGCATCTAGTCATAATTCTTCTTCACTAGGTCCATAGCAAATAATACTGGACCCTATGTATGCATGTAATTATATCGTCGGTTAACTTTATATTCTATGGTGTCCTCGTAATCTGTTAAATATGCACGTTTTCTTCTCGGAAATTACAAATAGGGTACATCATGGAGGAACTTATCTAAGCAAATGCTTCTAACTTGGCTGTAAACAATGCGAACGCCTTTTCATTCATGTCATCTGACTGAGCTTAAATGAAAAAGTCTTTGACTGTTTAACATTATAGAAATGTTTTAACGTTCAAGCCTGAATCACTCCTGCCTGATTAGAATATAATCAAATTGACATTTGATTATGCCTCCTGAACTGGTTGTAACATGCATGGTTTTTAGTTTGTAAATAGGTTTGTGAATGAGTGACAGTGAAGTAGGTTTGATCTTTTATAGCAGATTCTCTTGTCACTTCCTTTACAATAGAAAATGAATGTGATGTTCCTTGCTAATTTCATATCATTTTGCTATTAAAAAATATGTGCACTCCTGGTACATAAAGCCACATGGGAGTAACCTTGGGATGCATATTAATTAATTATTCTAAACGCGATTTGAAGTTAAATATTCAGTTTGAAGTTATCCATTGATATTCTACATTGTTACTTTGAGTTGGTTATTTTAACCCTCGGATATTAATTGCAGTTTTGTCGTGGCTGGGTGCATGCTATGATGAATATAACATTAGTGATAGTTGATAGTGGCATGGGATAACAATTACCTGCTATTATTTTAGTTAGGATTTATTTTTTCTGGATCAAAACTTGACATACATTCTTCTACAGTCGTCTTTGAACGGTTCAGCTTCAAATCTTCCAGACAATACAGGGCGATCATTTGCGACATCTTTCCCAGCTCAGTCCGGTGCAGCATCTCCTGCTTATCATCACGCCGGTTAGTGGGTTTTTTTGTAGCAGTCTCATTTTCATGTTTTTTTAAAACTTACCTACTAGTAAAGGCCCCTTTCTTGATATTTACAGGATCTCTTCAGGGCTTGCATAGCATTCATGGGAGTTATAATGTTCCCAACATGCAGGGTACACTTGGTTCAAGAAACTCAACAATAAATAACGTTCCTTCAAGTGGCGTTCAACAACCAAGCGGGAGCCTTTCAAGTGGAAGATTTGCGTCAAACAACTTGCCTGTTGCACTGTCTCAGGTAGGACATCTGCCTGTTTGGATTGGCTTTGTGTAATCATTTTATTTGCTTTTTAATTATTGGCGAACCATGTATGTTTTGGTTGTGTCTAAAGAGTATTTTTTTTCCCTGAAAAAGCTGAAAACTCAAGAGATAGGATATCTGCCTGTTTGGATTGGCTTTTTTTGATCGTTTTATTTGCTTTTAAAATTAAAAGCCAACCTTGGAAGTCTATATTGCGGCTGAGCAACAAAATTTTGATAAAAGCTGAAAACTCAGGGCGAATCGTCACTTTGAAAGTCTCTTTCAACAAGCACGAGCCAAAGACTTTTGCTTATCTAGAGAAGTAGTTCTTGTGTTCAGCATATTACTTTAGCAATCTTTGGTATCTAGATTTTTCAAATGACAAAGGAATCCAAATAAGAAAACATTAGAAGCTAATTGAACAGTTTTGTAGCTTATTTTGATAAGTCGAACAGAAACTAGCAGCTTACTCTTATGGGCTCAATACAATTTGTAGGCACGATAGCATGCACATATTTATTATAAAATATACATATGAGATGGACAAGAACATAAATAATTACTGTTCCATCAAAGTCATCCAGACAACTTCTGATCTATATGTTGTATATGTTTGATGCAAGGTTTTTATGTTTCAAGCTTGACTTAGTAAATATCCATCCTGAGATGCAGATATCACATGGCAATTCACATGGTCACACTGGAATGACAAGTAGGGGTGCTATGGGTGTTGTCGGAAACCCTGGTTATAGTAGTAGCTCAAATGGGGTTGTGGGTTCCATTCCTGGGATACTCCCAACCTCTGCAGCAATTGGTAACCGTAGTGCTGTTTCAGGGCTTGGAGTGTCTCCTATGTTGGGTAATGCAGGTCCTCGGATAACAAGCTCAGTGGGAAACATGGTTGGTGGAGGCAATGTTGGGAGAAACATAAGTTCTGGTGGAGGATTATCTGTACCTGGTCTTGCTTCTCGGTTAAATCTTACGGGGAATAGTGGCTCTGGAAATCTAAATGTGCAGGGCCCAAATAGACTAATGAGTGGTGTTCTTCAACAAGGTATGTTAACTATAACAGGTTAATTTTTATCTGCAGAAGTTCTGTTTCTTTTGTTTTTCGAGCTCCTGGTCTTAGTTTTTTAGAAGTATCAGTCATTCCATCGCAAGTAACATCATTTAGTTTTACTATGATCTCTGAATATTAAGTAGTAATTCATGTTTATTTCTCTCATCTATCCGAGAAATTTTAAACCAGTTAGACAAGTTACAGCTTTTCTCTCATATCGCATTGTATTTTGGAAGGGTAATATAATTTGACGAAGAACCTGTTCGTTACTTCATTTAGATTTAAATAAGACTGAATGACCCATGACCTGAACTTTGACATTTATCCATCAAAGCTGGCTTTTTTTGAACTCCTAAATAAGTTGAGGACAGCAGTTACCGTACATTTTGGATTCTTGGGTAAACCACTATTTGTTTGAATACTAATGAGTCTGAATGGCCCAAGACCCAAACTTAGATATTGGATAATTCAGTCCATTTTTTTGGACCTTAAAATTTAAGTCTTGATTGGCAGATAACAATTGAAGGTCATTTTAAGCAAAGTTCTTTTCTTTCTTTCTTTTTTGGTTTGAGTTTATATTGGTCAGTGTTAATCCTGTTGTATCCATATTATATCCTCTTTGGACAAAAATGTCCTTTCCATTTCTAAATTTCTTCCGCAACCTCCTTTGTTACTCCCTCTATATTGCTATCTCACAAAGCCAAAGGGACCTTACATTCAGTCACTGGGTGGGTTTGATGCTGCTCACCAGATCATTATCAAGATTTCTTTCTCTCTTGGATTTGGGTGGTGAGTTACCGAGTTTCATGAATGGATTTATTGGTGACATCCAGAATGGGAAAAATTGTTGTTTTCAAAATGAATAAAAAAATTTCTCAAATCTGAATAAGATGCCCTAAGTGGTAACAAATCTAACCTCCAAGCCTCCATCTTCTGGATCCTCCTCACAGCACAACTAGGTTCCACCCAATTTTCATGTTTACAGATCCACCGGCACGATGACTGTCACAACAGTTGAGATTCTTTTCTTCCTTCTATCATCAACTAGCTTATTTATAGCCTTTCACATGGTGAGGTGGCTGATCATCTCCCCCAACCCTCATCCTCTCTCTCCCTTCCCTCCCCCTCTCATTCAATCCATCTGTCCCTTTCAAGTTATGCGCCTGGTAGTACGAGGACTTCTATATTTTCCTTCTGGTCCCTTAATTATACATTGCACTCCTTTGGTCACCCTCATCCTCTCTCTCCCTCCCCTCCCTCTCATTCAATCCATCTATCTGTCCCTTTCAAGTTATGCCCTGGTTGTACGAGGACTTCTATATTTTCCTTCTGGTCCCTTAATTATACATTGCACTCCTTTGGTTCAGATGGTCTGAACTTTGTTGATTAATAAATGTGCAAATATAACAGAATTATGGTATATATTGTGAATTTTAGTTAATTTGTTAAGATGGGTCATTATTGCTTGTTGCGTATTGATTTGATATAGTCATTAAAATATAGTGATAGAGTGGTCAACATGACGGCTAATGTACTGTACTTGTTGGTTCAGAGTTCTCGTGTGTTCGGAGCACTTTATATTTGAAAAGTTTTCTATTGTATCAAAACTAAATATCACAAAGGTATGGTTGACATTATTATAAATTTTAACTTGTATTGACAAAAAATCTGAAACTGTAAATTTTCAAATTATAATACTGTCAATAATCTTGTGACTGTGTTGCTGATTGGTATCAAGACACGTAACATGTTCTCTTTTTGTTAATTAGGCTACTAATTCCTGCATTATGGCTTGAGTCATAAGTCAATATAATCTCAAATATATTTATTTATATGCAAGTACTATTCTATTTTTCTAGAGGTTAGTACATTAGCATGTTCTAGATTTTGATCCTTACTATTTTGTCACCTGGACCACTTATTCCTGTTTGATAAACCTGAAATTATCACAACTATGTTCCTAGGGATGACAATTTCACCCGAACCTGTTAGTATTTTGTTCAACTCCGACCTTGATGTGACCTGATTATTTGAACCCTATAGGGTTAAAGGTAGGGTATGAGATTTACTCTCTCACCTCATCTAACCTCGACTTTGACCCGCTTATATATAAAATATATTTTATAATAATTTTAGAAGATTTTATAAGAGAAAAATATAAAAACCAAAGGGAAAAGAGAAGTAAATTAAAATTTAAAAGTATAATTTGGGGCAGGGGAGGGGCGGGCTTGGTGTAAGTGTTAACGGGTAGGGTTTGGGGGACTATACATTTTTAATGGGTAGGGTTTGGGAACAACTCCCCCGTCCCATACCTGTCCTGTTACCATGCCTATATGTTCCATCACTCCTTGCTTCTATTTTGCATAAGCCCCCATTTGAGGGAACATTTCTTTTGGTCCGTAGCACCTTAAGTCCATGTGAGGTCCTCAAGAATTTATATAATAAAGTAATCTTTATACATAATTTTCTAGCGTTTGTTCCATTTTTCATGGAATCACTATCTGAGTATGCAAGTTTGAGTTGGAGGCCTTTTCATCTCTTAACTGGAATGTAAACTTTAGGTAGTGTACGTGTTAAAAATTGAAATTTATTTTCTTGTTTGTTATATAAATGCACAGCCATCTGCGTGTTTTATTGATTATAATATCTTTGATTGCTGTTGACTTCCAATTTAATTTTCCTAGGAGAGTTTTGATTTTTCTTGACTCACTTTGATATTCTTCTAATTGATATTCAATACACTGAAATTATATGCACTTACTATTTTGTTTCTATTTTGTCACGACGCCCTTGGATTCAGCTTCTCCGCAGGTAATTTCCATGCTAGGAAATTCCTATCCTACTGGTGGCCAGTTAACCCAAAATCATGTTCAAGCAGTTAATAATATGAACTCTATGGGGATGTTGAATGATGTGAATTCCAACGATGGTGCCCCTTTTGATATAAATGATTTCCCTCAGCTGACAAGTCGGCCCAGTTCTGCTGGAGGACCTCAAGGACAATTAGGTAACCAACCTGTCTAATTTTTTTTTCTAGAAATTTGTCCCTACAAAAGTAGTTAATGAGAAAAGGTGTTTCAGGTTCATTGCGAAAACAGGGGCTTGGTGTCAGTCCTATTGTTCAGCAAAATCAAGAGTTTAGCATCCAAAATGAAGATTTTCCAGCTTTGCCTGGATTTAAAGGTGATAATACCAAAACACGTACAATTATACACGTACAGTAGTTCATGCGATTCATTTCTTTTTCATTTGTTTGTACTCATAGTTATTAGAACCAGACCGGACATCGAGCCGGTCGAGTCACTGGTTCAATGGTTGAACCGATTGAGCCGTGATTTAACCGTTTGAGCCGGATTTTTATTATCGTATACATGAAAATAATTTTATATACTTAAATTTTAATTTTTATCTACCAAAATTAAATCATAACTATGATTTAAATACATAAATGAGCCTAATAAATAATTTTTATAATTATTTAGTATACAAAATTAATTAGTACAAAAATTAACAAAATAAAATAAACTAATTTTGACTATTATTATTTACTTATTCTAAAAATTTTATGTTTTAAACTCTAATTCTAAAACTTAGTTATTTTAAAACTATGTTTTAATAACTAATTCTAGTGTTTTAAGACTCTTGTGACCAACAAAAAAAGATGTATGTGTGCTTAATAACTTAGCACGTCATATGGAGTAAAACATGGGCATAACAGGCTGGTGCTAATTTCTAGGACTGTGATCAAGGAAGAACACACAATCCTCTCTCTCTCTCTCTTTCAGTTTTCAAACAAAAATTCCAGTCACTCTTCATGTTTCCTTTCCTGTTTTCAGTCATTCTCTTCATCTTCTCATGTTCTCTCGCTACCCATCTAAATAATTTCTCGCCCAAGCACACATTCATGGCTGGCAAGAACATTCTAATTTGCAGAAGAAAGTACAAATAAAGGAAGAAATTTCACTTCAGTAGCACAGTCAGATCTGGAAAAGGAAGAGAAGAGGAAAATCATGATGTCCGGTTTTATTAATATTCTGCCGGTTTTAGCAGTTCACATAAATATCGCCAGTTTTAAACGATTCTTTTCGAAATCGGAATGGTTGATGCTACGGTCCGGAGCTGAACCGGCCGGTCCACTTTGGTTTTGATAACTATGATTGTACTGCAATCTTGGTATAACATTACGAGGATTATGTTTGTGGAAGTGGTTAATAGCCGAAATGAATGTTCTAGTGACTAGTATATATGTTTTCCTATGTTTTTGCTTAAAGGAAGTGCACATTCATGTATGTTTTGATAAGCTTTGTTATTGCTTATGCCATGAGTTTACTGCTGGCTCTATATATGATCGTAGCCCCTAGAAAAGTGCGAGATTTGTGTTAGGGCGTGTTTGTCCCTGAATTTCAAGTCGGTCAAGTTCACTTGTTTGCATCTTTCGTAAACCCTTCCCGCGCCTGTCCCTTTACTATGAAGTTGACTCGAATGTTGTTCCTCCACCACCCAGCGCAGGTCTTGTTGTCGGCCCACCATTCCAACCACCACTGCCTACTCCCAGTGCCCTTCTACTGCCAGGCCCACCACCATCCCATCATTCGACTCACCTATTTAATTCCGTACTAGCAACTTTGTTTGTCTTTTCTCCCCCTTTTTACTTAGAAGTTGACTCAAAAGTCATTTGTAATGACTACTGTGTTGATCATCATTTAAACATATTACTTTCTTTTCTCTATTCTACCACCCACCCCATCCCACCAGCCCACGATGCCCAACTTTGCCATCAACTCCACCACTGTCATCACCAAAAACTCCCAACCCCCCATTCACCAGTCTAATTCTATAGTATATTGTCTACTTAGTAATCTTACAATTCATTTTAATTTATCGAGTCATTATTGCTTAACGCATTCACAACTTCCGAAATTTTCAAGTAAATTAAATGAAGAGCAGGAATATTGGATTCTCTTGAAATCCATGTGCATCTCTCCACAATGTGTGTGCCCTGTACTCATGTGTGGCCCAAAATTGTGTCTCATACAATTGAGAAAGCATTAACCACTGATCTTGTTGACGTCTCTTCTTTTTCTTTCCTGTTTCTTCTTTCTTCCATGCCCTCCTCAAATTTCCGATGCGAGCGATGCAAACATAGAACCTTCTCTACTAATTTTTCGAGAAGCAACTGAAGTATTTAGGCATTATCATCGACAACTGGATTGAGCTAAGGCAATACTTAAACCCAGAAAGCACTCAAATCCCCAAATCTAGAATTACTTCACATATTGAGCAGAATCAGAATGATAATGCGTGAATATGAAATTTGTGAATATAAAATTTATCAGTAGCGAGGTTTCAGTAGAAGATTATCAAAGATGAAATCGTGTTGACATGAGAGAAATTGCTAGGATGTTGAATAGATGAGATGAGAAGAATATTTTTTGCTGGCAGCATATATTCCTTGTACGCGACGCTCATGTATCTGGCATCTGTAGGTGAACCCTTCACTGATTTCTGTAGGGGATCTTGGGAATTTTCTGTAAAAGGGATTTTGGGGGTAAGTTTATGTCAGGAAGGGATTGAGATTCCCTTGTTCTTGTAAACGCTATAGGTTACCGTTTTAACTAAATTACAAATAATAAATTTGAATGCAGCTTAATTCACTTTTCCCTGTGTAGGAAATACGGATTAGGGGCTGCAACCCATTTTTCTAGTATGGGATGGGCTGTGGCAGAAAAAGAAAATACTGGACAATATTTTGGAAAATCTGAATAATAATCATATCTGGATAATATTTTTGAAAATCCAAGCATACTAATGGAAAGAAACTACGGATTAAAAAATATAATCCATTTGGGACCTCACATCAACTAAGTGTGTGCCTCATCTGCCTTGCATTTCATCAGCCGTTACACGCTAAATGTAGCATTTTTTTTAGCAGTGATGCCGTATCCAAGTGGCATTTGGCAATGAGTCTTTAGTTACATTTACTATCTTTTCAGCACAATTTCTTGTAAGAGCATCACGGTTTGGGAAAAATACTTTTGGTAAGTCTTTGACTTTTCATTAGATCTTTCACAGGCGGCAATTCTGAGTTCTCTATGGACATGCACCAGAAAGAACAACTTCATGAAAATACTGTATCCATGATGCAGCCTCAACACTTTTCTGTAAGTTTCTCATTCTTGCTTTGAAGTAAAATCATATGACGCTTCCTGAGCTAGCAACTGATTCTTGAATAATTCTGTAGATGGGGAGGTCGTCTGGATTTAACTTGGGAGGATTTTCCTCTCATCGCCCACAGCAGCAGCAACAGCAGCAACATGCTCCATCAGTGAGTAGCAGTGGAGTCCCTTTTTCAACTGTAAACAATCAAGACCTACTTCATATGCATGGCTCAGATTTATTCCTGTCTTCTCATTCATCCTTTCATTCACAAGTAAGTGAACGAGCTGCGTAAAAGTTGTTTTCTACTGCACTACAATTCTGTGGTGAGCCATGTTAAACTTTTTTTTAACCTCTCTCTTGGGGATGCGTTTTTGAGATGAGGACGTGATGCCTATAAAGGAGTTGATTGAATTGATCAAGTATTAGTACCGTGCATATTTGTCCACTATTGAGATCTTTTTAATTATATTACTCTTCCAATGTACTCAACCACTCATCGTTAATTTCCTTCTTTCATATTTCTCAGACGAGCGGGCCTCCAGGCATAGGATTACGGCCTCTTAACTCTCCAAGTACGGTTTCTGGCATGGGATCATACGAGCAGCTTATCCAGCAGTATCAACAGCATCAAAATCCATCTCAGTTTCGCCTGCAGCAAGTATCTGCTGTGAACCAATCGTATAGGGATCAGGGAATGAAGATGCAGGCCACACAAGCTGCTCCAGATCCGTTTGGGTTACTTGGCTTGTTGAGCGTAATAAGAATGAGTGATCCGGATCTTACATCTCTTGCACTTGGAATTGATTTGACCACACTTGGCTTGAACTTAAACTCGGCTGAAAATCTGCACAAAGCATTTGGCTCTCCGTGGTCTGATGAGCCTGCCAAGGGTGATCCAGAGTTCACTGTGCCCCAATGTTATTATGCTAAACAGCCACCTTCACTATATGTAAGCTAATCTTTGTTACTATTGCCTGTCATCTTCAGTTATTCCATTTGTTTCTCAATTATTTATTGGTGTTGGTGCAGCAAGGTTATTTTTCAAAGTTCCAGTTGGACACATTGTTTTATATATTTTACAGGTACTCCTCTTGATTGGATCTTTATTTCTCGTTTAATTATTTTTGAAATATTTGTTTAGTTAATAATGTTAATTTTTTTTTAAAAACTGACCCACATGATAAAATTTAATGCAGCATGCCAAAAGAGGAGGCCCAATTATATGCTGCAAATGAACTGTAAGATTTCCATCCGAGCTTATATTTCTTTTTTTATCCTTGCATACATGCTTTTATTATCCAGTAAAGACGTGATATAGATGTATAGAGTATATTGAGTGTCTTGTATGCATCATGAACATAATGTTGTAGTCTGCATGCTGTTTAGTTACTTTGTGCTGCCGCATTTGCTAATTGCAGTTGTATGTTCATGGTTTTGCAGGTATAACAGAGGATGGTTTTACCACAGGGAACTGCGATTGTGGTTTATGCGTGCTAATAACATAGAACCTCTTGTGAAGACAAATGCGTACGAGAGAGGTTCTTATATATGTTTTGACCCAAATACATGGGAAACAATCCGCAAGGTCAGTGGCTTCCCCATTTCAGTTTCTGTCAGATTGTTTTTTATGTGATCCCCATGTTCAACCCTATTCTTGTCGCTGCAGGATAATTTTGTGGTTCACTATGAAGCGTTGGAAAAAAAACCTGCTCTACCTCAACATTGACTTTTCACAGTTACAATGTAAAGTAACAGTTTTAAGTTTTAACTCGATTAGTTAGGACTTAGGACTCGAGTCAGTTTGCAGTTGTAGCTTTCCCTTTAATCATCTCAATTGTAAGCAAAAAAGTATTTCAGTCTTATATCCCAATTATTCTCCAAATGTATTTTAGTTATACATACCAAATCAATATTAAAAAAGCAGTTGAACAGACTTTTGCGCTTCATATTGCTATACTAGTGATTAATGATAGATTCTTTTGCTGTTTAACGATAAAATTTTGGGAATCATAAATTCAAAGAAAAAGTTTCATTTGATCCTGAAATTGGAAACGGACCCAGTACTGCGGATTGATATGTTCTATTCCCCCCTCCATTTTCTGGAGAATCAGAAGCATATGTTCGACAGTTACATCCTCTTACAATCTTCTGTTGAACTTGAAGGGAGGTTCCTTGTCGGAGAGACCCCAGGTTTCTTGTAAGAGAGACCATAGGTAACAACCCGCCGCCCCCACCCCCACAACCACACACACACCTCTCCAACCAGCCATTGTGTATGACCAGAGGAAGGAATGGTATGGCAAGGTGAAGCGGAGATGAAGCTTTGTTAACAAGAAGGGCGAAGTTGAAACTTTGTTAACAAGAAGGGCGAAAAGGGTTACGAGTGTGTGCACACATGCATGCGACAATCAAAACAATGTTATACAACAATATCGTGGGACCGTTTAACGCTTACATGTACGTTATATATGGGATCTGATTTACTGTAACAAATGTTGCAGCATTCTCTAGTACAAATTCTAAAAATTTGTTACACTTAAATTCTTTTTTAGTCTTCACCGGTTAATTTTCAAAAAATTTTAGCAGGAGATCTCTTAAGAGAAATTATTTTTTTCTTTTTACACGTAATTTTAAGTTAATTTTTAAAAATTAATAACAAAAAATATTTTAAATGAAGATTAATATGAATAAAGAATTTGACTAAAATAAAATAGTCAACATATAAAAAAGTTTACTTATTATTACGTGTAGAAAAATCAAGGACTTATATTTAGGAAATGAGGGAGTATGATAAATCATCCGTTCACGCCAATAAGTTCTCAATCTGAGCAATATAACGAGGGTTAATCTTCACTGTTATATGCCTTTTTGTTTTGTTTTGTTTTTTTTTGTTTTAGTGCAAACTTTGATACACGTTAACAATATGATTCAATAAACAAGTGAAGGTCGAGGTGTCTTTGTGTAATTCCGAATGGCCAAAAGGGTTTAGAACCAAAAACCTCAAAAGTTCAATGATGGTTTATATAAAAAGGGGAAAAGAAAGGGTAAAAAAAAATTACTTCTAAAATTTTACCAATAATATACTAGTGTAAACGGAGATTCGGTCGGAACCAATACCCTCTCCACGTTAAAAAAGTAAACAAATAAACGGTCTCAGTAGAAAATGGTTTTATTTGTCCAATACACATTACTAAATGTTCATATTTGCTCCCAGTACATTGCTAACATCAGAAAATGAAATTATCGAGAATCTCGAGTATCCTGTTTTGGAGTATATTTGTTGAACTTTTTGAGATAATATTATGGCAACTATATTTTATAGCTGGGCATTTCTTTGACTTTGCATTTACTTAAACTTCTGGGGAGTTTTGTACCGTCAGAGTGACGAGAGGTGTAGCTCTTATATTACACTAAATAAAAATTTGATTCTTAATACCCAACGGAAGAAAAAAAGGGCCAAGAGAAAACATTTTTTGAATACTTTTGATTTTAATCAGAGTACTTATTAGATTTTAAAATTCACTTAAAATATAAGATATTTTTTTCCTTTTTTTGGTATTAACACTTGTGAAGTGTTTTATTATTTTTACCTTTTCATATGCCAAGTCAAACTAAGTTTAAATGAAATCTTAAGCTTTTACAAATGAAAGATATCATATCGGATATATAGGGTGTAGAAAATCAAATCTTAAGCTTATACAAAAAAAATTTGGCTCCGTTTGTTTTTAATTCTGAAAATTATTGGTCTTGCTTGTTTCAATTTATATTTTAGAGAATTTAGATTCTAAATTACAATGTTAAAATCTAAAATCTCTAAAATTTAAGCCGAAACAAACGACACTATATATTATTAGATTTTGTTAGTAGTATTCTCATTCTGCTTATGCTGTTGTCAAAGAAACAGGTAAAATAATGACTAGAGTTGTTCAAAGTTTAGAAATGAGAGAAGGAAGAAGTACTCATTGACTTATCAGAACTTTGCACATATGTGAAATGCATTCAAATTGCATACATTTTCTTGTAGTCATTAGTAAGAACTTCTGTATCTGAAATTACAGACAATGAATAGCTATGCTGTGACCTGCTGTTCCGCGAGTTCTTCCTAATGCTCCTCAAATTTGAGGCCTCGATTCTATGCATAATTACCCAATAACACATTATCCCCAATGTTGTAGCCATAATTGTTGTCCCAATAATTGTGACTCCAATTGCTAGCCATCTCTCATGCTCGCCAACCACAACGAATGACAGCGCCAAAAATGCCACTGAAATCAGGACACAAGCCAACCACATTAGCTTGTTTATTATCGCCATCATCTGCTTCTTTGCTTTGCTTTCTATCACGACGACAGAAGTTTGTACCACCACAACTGCTAGAGAAATGAAAAGGGCTATAGAATCAAATATAAAAAATATCAGAAACGAGGCCTTTGGAGCAATATTTGCTTGGCCTAGTGAAGTTCCTGGTGAGATGTCGTTTGGATCATCTACGTATTGTCCTGGGACTGTGAAAATGGCTGCAAAGGCGACAGTTGCAATTAGGACAGCCACAACTGTGGTGGAGTTTATGGCATTGTTTAGGCCTTCAGCGTGCATTTTGTTGAGACGCTTGGCAATGCCATGGACACGTTTTCTAGTTTGGCGTGTGTGTTCCAGCTGGTGATGGACCTCATGTTTTATGTCACTCACAGTTTGTTTTAGCTCGCGTGCTGGATTTGCTTGTGGCTTCATGGCTTTGACGCTTTGAACACCATACTCTAGCAGTATAGCTGCTATACCAGTTTGTCCGGTCTTTTCTGCAGTGTCAAGAGCTGTCTCATTAGACCTGTTTACAGCTTTTGTGTTGGTTTCAATCTGTTCTAACAGCATCCTAACAATCTGTAAACAAAAACAGATGTTTGTATTAGTTCATCCATCATCCAACTCCATATGTTCTATCTTTTAAACAAAAAAATAAAATAAAAACAAAAATCATATTTTGAGGCAATTTTTATTTAGAAGTCAATTAGTTTTATCAAACATCAGCTAACAAGAGAAATCTACTTCTCTTTTCTAAAGAGGACATAGACAAATCAGAAAATTCATCAGGAGAAATTTATAATTATGGTTTAAGCAATCACAAGTTGGTTTTGCTTTGGTCTAGCATAATAATTGTAAATGAGTAGGCAACCAAGTATGTTGAAACAAGAACTTTAATACATGATATATAGCAAAGTAACACATGATGCGAAGTATCTATGTCAAGGATTTAATCATGAGGTTGAAATGTAGGAAACATTTATTTACCTGTTCCCTGCCTTTCCTTGTAGCTATATGCAAAGCAGTATTCCCCTTTGTATCAACTAGATTAATCGACGAAGGATCTGCCTTAATTAGAGTCTCCACCACCTCAAGATTCTGTCCTTTCACTGCCATTTGAAGAGGGGTCTGTCCCTTTTTGTCATTCCGTGATACAAGTCCTGGCGCCTTACTCAAAAGGGCCTTGACAATCTCCACATGACCATTCCTTGCCGCAGAATGCAGGGCAGTTTTACCATTACTTCTAGCTATAGTGGCCAGACTGCTCTCAAAGTCCAAGAGATAATCCACAATCTCCTTATGCCCTTGTGTCGCGGCCGTGTGCAAGGCCGTGGTGTTCGCTGTGTCCACTGTCATTGATAGCTCCGGATGAGCTTCCATTAGTAGTTTCACCATATCTGTTACCATTAAAAATTTTCAGACTTCCATCCAAAAATAATTGAAAATAAGAACAAAAAAAGAATTACAAGAAATGAGATTCATTACCTAAATCCCCTTGTTTGGCAGCAATATGGAGAGCATCAAAACCATTTCTTGCTTTAATTCCAGCTGTAGCAAGATCATAGTAATCGATCATCTCCTTCACTAACTCGACATAACCATATTCCACTGCAACATAAAGCGGCGTTTCGCCTGCTGAATTTTGCTTTGCTAATAATTCTGCCAATTCTTCTTCATTGCAACTACTAAAAATTTCTCTTATCACATCAATATTTCCAGCTCTACAAGCAGAATGCAGCTTTGTATCATCACGTTTCCCAGTTAATTGTTTCGTCATCTTTTTTCGGGGCACATTCCCTGCTGGCACCTCCATTATATCCTACGCCCAAAGAATTATAATCTCCTCGAGCTAAATGACCAACTAATAACAGATTCTCTTCTTCTTCCCCTCAAAAACCCAGATTAATAATCTCATTTTTAAACCAAAGAATTCAGTTTTATCTGAAAACAATCAAGAAGAAGATACCCATATCATTGTTCAATTCATCTAATGCAAAAACCTTGAACACATTTTGTTCCCTCATTCCATATGAGGTTTTTTATTGAACCCCAATTCATTGTCCGGTTCACAACAATTTTTTTTTAACATCACTAATAAATAACAAAATAAACCAAAATGGGCTATTGCTTTTAAGCTTTTCTTTTGCTTTCCTTCAATGGATTACACCTAAAAAGGCTGAAAAAAACAAAAAAACAGAAAAAAGGGTCTTGTGTATAAATTACCTGATGATGAAGAAAACAGCACCTTTTGCTCTCCTTCAACAAAAAAAAAACATGAATTGAAAGGAGCTGTTTCTGATAGAAAAGTACCTATAAATTGATATTAAAGAACCCCCAAAAGGTTTATAAATCTTTATGAATATGAACATGTGGAAGGAGAAAGGTAGGAGAAAGAAAAGATTCAAATGCCACAGATTGAGATTGTAAGAGGGGAAGAACATGAAAGGCACATGTATGCAACAATGCTTTAATTTATATAAATTGACATATCTGAATCAAAACATGAGATTTTATAACAAAAAAGAGACCAATTCTGAAGAAGGGCATTTGTTAAAAGTTTATGATGATGATTATGGTTGTTGAGAATCAAAATAATCATTATAAAAATAGACCCAAAAAGAGAAGTATTTAAATATAATAAATGGGAAATAAAGAATTGTCCAAAAATGAAATGAAACAGAAAGGCCAAATAATAGGGGGCCGAATGAAGCAACAGTAATTGCAGAGCCTAACGCTATATATTCCTTGGAGGAATGAAATGGTGTTATTTTGGGAGTATTTTTACTATAAATTCTAGAAGGATCTTTTTTAATTTAATGTTAATTTCCAAATTCAATTCTTAATCTCTATTAAAAGAGAATAAATAAAGTAGATTAATTTTGTGTCAAGATAAATCAGTAAATTTCATGATAATAAAAGCTATATATGTATTAGTAAATGGATCATTTCTTTATTAAAAAAAAACACTTTATTTACTTTGTTGATCTTTGCGGTCCATGCAAAAGTTAATTGGTCGGAGAAAATATATGATTTTATTAATCGTACGTCGTATTTTCTTTTGATCGATGATGAAAACGTAGTAAATAAAGTAAGAACTTTTCTGTAATTCAAATAAAAAATAAAAACTTTTTTCCTAGCACTATCCTATAAATTACTCCTAACCTCGGTAAATGTATGAACACAACAATTGGGTTCATTTTACTCCGACTTTCCAAGAACAAAAGTAAAACGTACCAGTGAGACATAAAAGGGTGAATGATTGAGCAGCTTTTGAGTACTATAACTAGATGTCCATATCGGGACATCACCTTCGATTCTCGAGTTATTAATTCATTTGTTTTACTTAGATTTTATAAATTTTAAATTTCACAGTATAAATTATATAAATATAATTTTCGATCTTTAAAATTTATACTATTAAAAATCAGGTCTAAATTAAATTTGACTCTTCTCTATTATTTATTTATTTTAGTTTCTCTCGAAGCACCTTATATTTTTTTTTATAAATTTATTTTACATAATTTTAACGTTACAGATAGATAAAACATGAAAAAAAAAAAAGGGTGTGCTAAGTTTCATACCTTTAACAATATAAAACACGTTAATTTTATAATTAAAATTTGATATAATTTAAATGGTTGAAATTTAATAATTTTTTAACTGTTAAAATCATGTGATTTGCATTGTTAAGAAATTACATGTAATTGTACAATCAATATTAATTTAAACGATTATAATCAAATAATAATTACATACACTATATAAAATAATTATAAAGTTTAAATTATATAATGATTAAAAGTACATAATTGAACAAGCACAATTTAATTCATTATAATCAAATATATCATAATTAAAATAATTTTACTGCACTAATGATCACCAAATTACTTATGTTGTGTGCGAGTTTTTATTATTAACTAGTTATCCCTTTTTTTAAAATAAACATAATTTTATAAAAAAGAGGTAATGAAACAAAAACCTAATTTTTTTTAATTTTTAACACTTTAATCCCACAACTAATATTTTAATAATTAAATCCTCACAATAGTTAAAAATGTATAGGAATTACCTAAATTTAGCCCGAAATTCAACTTTAGTAAGTTAAAATATGTCTTGACATCTTATTTGATAATTTTTTTAATTTTTATTTGTATAAGAATGACTCAAATTTAACTCGAGATTCAACTTTAGTTAGTTAAAATTTGACATGACGTCTTATTTGATAATTTTCTTTTTTTATTTTTTATTTTTAGTGATGTGATATTGTCAAATAATATGTGATGCTATATTTTAACTAATTAAAATTGTGACTTGGGTTAAATTTGAGTCATTCCTATATATCTTTGACTAATTTAAATGTTTAATTGTTAAAATATCAATTATGAGTTTAAAGTGTTAAAAAATAAAAAAAATTATAGATTTTTAGTGTCATTAACGCAAAAACTATAGTTGTATATATAAAGAATTAAAAATTAACAAATAGTTCAAATTTTTTGTTTTGTTTATGTCCAGGGTTCTTTCTTATCCACTAAAGCATGTGCCATTCTCACCATTAAAATATTTTGTCAATGCTTCTTATTTGATGTTATGTAAGGTTAATTTAGTTTTTATTTATAGGGTTTAGGGTAGTTTAATTTTCATACATGTAAAATCATGAAATAGGGAGTTAATTTCGCTAATAAAGAATATTATAAAGTAAACGAACCGTCACATCTCTTTTTCGCTTTATTATTATTTATATTATAACAATAACACCTATATCAATATTACCGTAAGAAAGAATGATCATACTTATACTGTAAATTTTGCAAGTTTTATAATATTAATTGTCTAATTTATTATGAAATTAGAGATATTTTAAATTTCTGAATCAAAAAATAATATTCTTAACTAAAAAAGAAAAAGAAAAAAAATGTATATTTGTTTACAACATACTTACGTGGACAGCGGCGAGTGGAGTTTGGACGGACTTGATAAAGCCCACGTTGCTCCGATGTATACGACAAAACCTCTATGCAACATTAATGTCCTCTCCAATATTTAGGTTTTATACACCAACGGCCCCACGCGCTCCGGGAAGTTGCTGCTACTTCTATTTTCTGTCTTACATTTTATTTTTTTCTCCAACCTCAACTCAATTATATTTCACTTAAATTTATTTTTGGGGTGTAAAAGTCAAGACGAATTTTACTTTTCCAAATCAAAATCATTTTTTCATAATCACGTGACCCAATTTTTTTACCATGAATTTGAGATCAGTTGGAACTTTTTCAAGTAACAGCATATCATGCATATAAATTAACAAATTCAGACAGAAATTTATAATTTTATTATTTCTTTTATTCATCTAATCAATACGATCCATTAGTTTTTTTTTTTATTTTTATACATTTTTGTGGGTTTTTCTTACGAAATAATTTGTGTGTACATATTTATTTTTTCAAGCAATTGGTAAACATTTGAGAATTGAATTACTTTTAGCAGAATTCCTCATTATAATCTTTTTGTTTCCGAAAAGTTCGAGGCAAGCCTACTAGCATAGTCTCCTCATTGTTTTTGGGCATTTGCTCAATTTAGGATTCTTTTATTTCAATTTAAATGTTAAAATATTTTAATTTTTTATAGAATAAATTATACTAATAAAATTTATAATTTTTAAAGTTTAACTTAAAATAAAGAAGACATTAATCTAGTAGACGAATTGAGTTGAGTTGAGATCAAATTAGATTTATTTGATTTCACTTGAATGAAATTTGTTCGACGGTAGAAGTCTATTTTTAAATTAAGTTGAGTTGGAAACTTATAAAGTTCTTCCGTCAAGCCCTGATCAATGAACCTACAAAATCCTTCAAATTGTATCTGATTAAATCCGGGTATTGTAGACACCAACCAAATACCATACATAATTCGAATTTGTTGAGCTTTTTGTATTTCACTCAAAATTAAACTCACTGATAAAGAAGAAAATATTGAGCTCAATACGGAGAGAGAGGGGAGCTGGGGGTAAGGATAATAATAACTCGTTAGTGCATGTTAAACTATATTTAATGGATATAATTCTGAATAAATGCCGGTATATTACAAGAGATCCCACTAAAGCCCAACTGCCTAAATTAACACAAGTGAATCCAATCTTGTCCATAACGTTTTTTTTTAATTCTTATACGTCGTATAGTTATCATGTCGGACTCTCTCATTAAAAATCTCCATGCAGTGGCTAATAGTATTAAATAATAGTGTTCCACACAGATTTTATAAAATAAAATTTTGAAGTGGTGGAGTTGTACTTTGCTATCAATTTTACACTGTTTACTATCAATATTTTCATAAATCAAAATTAATAGGATGTATATAATTTTGTAAATATACTAAGAATAAAAAATGTGATTCCTCGGAACGATTTGAATAATTTGTTCCAGATGTACGTACAACTTGGCTATTAGTTTATAGCTGGTTAGCTTAAATCATGGACCTCTTAATTGGAATAATCATGCAATAATGTAATCATTATTAAATTTCTTTCTCGATCGGGTTCATTTATTGCAATCAAAGTATCAGGCATGCATATATAAAGTACTCTCTATTTTTACTTACAGATTTGATGTTTGATGATATGTTTAAATAAGCATAGATAAAATTTCAACTAATAATATCCTTTTTTGAATACAAAATGCCTTAATGGTAGCCCTTTTTTTAAGGCTTGGCTTGTTTTAATATTCATGTTATTCTAAGATCAGTGGAACATTTTAATTTCTCTAAGCAATAAATATATATTGTATATTAATGTAGGCGAGATCACTTTTCGTCCTCTCGTTTGGTTGCCGTCTCATTGAGTTTATTCAAAATTTTAAAGTCCTTGAGTTTTGTTGATATTTTATGAAATGTTCCAATTTGCGAAAATGAGGAGTCAGATATCAATGAATAATGATGCCAAATTGGACTATATACATATACTGTTTGTTTATTTCTAATGTATTTTACATTTTCAGATACCAATACATGAATAAATTTCCAAGGTATATCTATAAGATCTATTAACTGTATGGATTAAATTAAAACAACCGTTTAACAAAAATAAACGATTCTGAGCAAAAAAGAAATTAGGGGAAAATCCAAAAATAAAAAAATAATAACAATCAAAATTTGCATGGAATGTATCTTCGGGATATATCTCCTCCAACAAAAGTTAGATCATGTTGTCATTGTTTTAAAAAAGGGATAAATATAAAAATAACCTCAATTATTGTTCTTTTGATTTATGCAATTAAGGGATTCAACTAAAATTAATTATACTTTGTTTTTTTAATATACTCTAAATTTGATGAATCAAAAGCACTTTTTAATTAAAAAAATATCAATCTTTTATTATTTTCTTTCAAATACTCTGTTTTTAAGACATATCCGGATATTTTTTATTATCCGTTGATGACATGTCAATTAAAGTCATTATTTAATAAAAAAATATCATTAAAATTAAGTAAGTGAAAGAAAATAATAATAAAATGACTTTTTTAAAACAAATAATAAGAAATTGACTCAATTTTCTTTAAATTGAGTAATTTTCTCATTAATTTTTTTAATTACTCAATTTTAATGTTATCTTTCATTATTTAATAACTTTAATTAACATGTCATTATGAAAAATTAGCAAATAATAAAATATGTGGATATGTCCATTAAAAATTGAGTAACCAAACGAAAATAATAATTTTTAATGATATTTTTCATTAAAAACCCTTTACATTAAGTTTTACATCATATTTAAGAAGCATAATAGGTAAATCACTTAGTTGCGAAAATTACATGAACGATCTCTAAAATGGGAATTAATTTATAGTTAAATCCCTTAATTGTAAAAGTCAAAAGAATGGTTACTAAAGTGAAAACTAATCATAGTTTAACCCCTTAGTTGTAAAAATTGAAAAAATGATCCCTAAAATGGAAATTAGTACATAGTTGAGAGTATTTTTTTTTTATAATTATCCCTTTAAAAAATTAATATTTCCAAATTTACAACATCTTCGGAACCAAGCTATGGACCAAAATAACCAAAGAAACAATAATAGTTAGGCATACAAAAAAAATTTGATAACAAAGCAAACAAAAATAATTCAAGAATATAAATTGAACAAAATCATAAGTTTGGATTTCTTAAAACATTACAAAAAGGAAAAAGAAAAAAAACTATAACCGATATTTAAAAAATAGACTATAACCTATTTTTCGTTTTCTTGTTTTAAATCCATCATACTTTGAAAATAAATAATTTTCATTACCAATACTAAAATATAATTATTTATTTAAATCGAATTTTAATGAAAAAATTATACTCAATATATTTATGTAAAAAACACATTTTAAATATCCTAGTTAACCAATTAAATATAAAAACATTAATCAAAATAGCAAAATATTAAGAAAAAAATCATAAATAAATTAGATACCACGAGTGTTGTGCACAAATGTCCGAACTAGTTTAATATAAGAGAAAAAGAGAGGGAAGAGACATTATTTGTTCAAAGTCTTTATATTTACATTATAGAAATGCCAAATTACAAACCTAATTTTGATCCCTATTTTAAATTTATTTTTCATGTATAAAGTCTTTGATCTCCTAGACTCCTCGCAATTAAATTTGAGATTAATTTGATGTATTTTACGTCTTAAAACCGTAAAATTCAATAATTCTATTAATATATGGTGCTAAAATATGTTGAACAACCTAAGGATAATTATAAAAAGTATTCTCAAATATGTACTAATTTCCATTTTAGAGATCATTTTTATTTTATTTTATAACTAAGAGATTCAATTATGGTTAGTTTCTATTTTAGTGACCATTTTTTTTTAATGTTTATGATTAAGATATTCAATTATAGGTTAGTTTCCACTTTATGATTTTTTTTTAATTTTTGCAATTAAGTGATTTACCCATTATGTTTTTTTTCCTAAATATGATGTAAAACTTGATGTAATAAAAGCATTTTTAATGAAAAAAAATATAAATATTTATTATTTTCTTCAAGTATTCAATTTTTAATGAGATATCCGTATATTTTATTATTCACCGATACGTCACGATGACACATCAATTAATATTTTAATGAAAAATATCATTAAAATTAATTTATTAAAAGAAAATAATAAAAAAGTGACTCAATTTAAAAAAAATTGAGCCAAATTTTTTTAATTATTTTTAAATTGAGTCATTTTTTTATTGTTCTTTTTTCAATTACTCAAATTTATTAATATTTTTCATTAAATAATGACTTTGATTGATATGTCATCAGTGAATAATAAAAATATCCGAATATGTCCATTAAAAATTGATTAATTGAAAAAAAAAATAAAAAAATAATATTTTTTTATGAAATAGTTATTTTGATTCATCAAATTTTAGACCATATTTTAAATAGCATAATTGATAAATCTATTATTTGTAAAAATTAAAAGAACGATTCTTAAAGTATAAATTAAGTTATAGCTGAATCTCTTAATTATAAAAATTAAAAGAACGATTCTTAAAATAAAATTAATTTATAATTAAATCCCTTAATTGAATCAAAAGAACAATTTATAAAGTGAAATTAACTCATAATTGAGAGTATTTTTATATATTTATCCCAATAATTTAGTATTAGGATAATAAGTGTGTATGTGTGTGTGTGTGTGTGTGTGTGTATATATATATATATATATATATATATATATATATATATATATATAT
>CM025786.1:8019136-8052307 GCA_014636745.2 Centella asiatica | reverse complement strand
TATATATATATATATATATATATATATATATATATATATATATATATATGATCGAAAGGTGTATCACGAAAGGTACTCATTCTAATAATAAAATCATAATTATCAATTATAGAGCACTAATAAACTTAGTTGACCACTAATAATTTTAGTTGACTGAACTTTTAAAGTGGAGAAATAAAACCAACAATGAATCATGAATGCGTCACTAGGCAATAAGCTATAAATGTTACACTTATCCATGTTGATATCCTCTTATTTGTTCGTTAAAAATCATAACAGTATACCAAATTTGATAATATTAGCATTTTCATTATCAGTATTGGTGCTATATACTGTACAATGTACTGAGTGACAATTGTAATTTTAACCAAAAAAATGTTATTCTAACGCTATTATAAACCATAGGGGAAAATGGAAAAGAATAAAAAATAAATCTATGTGCCCCATAAATTCACAATGCTAGAATTACCAAAAGTAAGAGAATTAGATTGAAATGTTGAGGCTAATATTGATTAGAAGAAATGAAATAGAAAAAATGAATTTGATTTGGTTGCAATTGACATAGTTATTTTAGTGGTAACATAATCATAATTCACAAAAATTATTATGATTGTGTGAAGTTTTAGTGAACGACCTTTTATGTTTTTAAAAAAATACAGAGTATATATTATATATATATACATATATATATATTTAAATTTAAATTTATAAAAAACTTTGACAATAAATTTATCGACTAATTGTACATTTAGATTCAGTTTACACACAAATTCTCATAAATATAAGTTGAATTAAAATCAACAATTACATCATCACTCCAAAAAATAAATAAATTATCCTACTAAATAAAAGTGAATTTACAAGGTTTATTTTTTTGGGGTGGGGAGTGAGGGGTGGGTGGAGGGTCGTGGTAGAACACCGTTACGGCTCAAGCTTAGGGATGGCAACCGGGTCGGGTGGGGCCGGGGAGACCCCTCCCCATTCCCGGCCCCGGTTGCCACAAAACATCCCCAGGCCCATCCCCATCCCCGGCTGGGGATTTTTCTCCATCCCTATCCCCGGCCCAGTGGGGATGGTTCTAGACCCAGCCCCATCCCTAGCCCTAGTGGGGCCCCCAATGGGAATTTTTCCCCGGTTAATCTCCAGTTGGGAATTTTTTCCCCGGTTAATAATTTTAAAATTTACACACTATAAAGTCATAATTACAAATATCTAATATTTAAATACAAATACAAATCCAAACAACAATACAATACAACTTTAAATATTAATATCAAAATTTGAAATCTTATGCAATATTACAAGAATTAAATGAAATCAATCAAGATTGATTGAATCAATCTTGGTTATTGAAGTTTGACTTTCCTAAAAAAAAAAAAAAAAATGCAGTAGTATCAATTAAAGAATAATCAAACTATCAAAGTAAATTAACCTCATCATCTACATCATAATCATCTAAGAATGAAGTAGCTTCATCGTCCATTGTAGAAGAACTTGTAAATATTTAAAAAAAATCAATGAAATAATAGAAGAGAGTATGAAATATTTGAAAGGGTAAAATAACATATGCGAATTTAATCTTTAAAGAGATTATACCTCGAATCTCAGCCCAAAGCCAACTTTGGCTACACATTAAAGCCTCCAAGGTGTTAGAATGAAGCCTACTACGGTGAGGATTTACAACTCTCCCTCCGGTACTAAATGCCGATTCTGAAGCAACAGTAGACACCAACACTGAAAATATGTCTCTAGCAATCATTTGGAGTGTGGGATATTTGGAACCATTTGTTTTCCACCATGCTAAGACATCAAAGTCTTCGGTTCTTAGTAAGACACCATCTTCCAAGTACCGATCTATTTCATATTTTTCTTTCAAACTACCTTCCTCAACCGCAATGAAATCATTGAACCCAGCAAGGTTGTCCAATGATTTTGAAGGGGGAGATCCAATGGTAGCAAAACGTGAAACATCTCTAGAAATAGACCGAGTATCACTTTGATGCTTTTCCAATTCATTCTTATATTCATTAAACAAACTCTCACAGAAATGCTTGATCTCCATTATATGCTGCTCGGATCTACTTCCATAAATCTTGGGAAAAACATAGTTCAACAACCGCATTTTATAACTCGGATCCAACACAATTGCTACACCCATAATTCCATTCACCTCATTCCAATACTTAGTGAATTTTGCAATCATACAAGCAGCCATCTTACTGATAATATCCTCACCACATGTAAACCAACTTTCTAACTCTATTCTTATGTTACATATTATGGTAAAACATGTATTGATAGTTGGAAAATGGGACCCAGAAAATATCTCTGTGGTATTGAAAAAAATGTTCAACTTGTCACAAATTTCTTGTGCTAAACCCCATTCCTCTTCTGTAGGAACATTTGTATACAGAGGATCACGCAACCTAGTTGAGGACACGAAGCGAGAAAACACATCTCTATATTTCAAGGCAGTTTCAAGCATCAAAAAAGTAGAATTCCACCGCGTCTTACAATCAAGACTTAAACTTTTTTTTACAATCAAAACCCATACCCTTAGCGACTTCAACAAACTTTTGTTCTCTTTTAGGAGAAGCAGTCCAAAACTTAACACTATTCCGAATTGCCTCAAATTCACATCCAATCACAGACAAGCCATCTTGTACAATCAAATTTAAGATGTGAGCACAACATCTCATATGCAACAAAGAACCACCCAACAACAAATATTGCTTGTTAATACCTTTCCTAATTTCCTCTATAATCTCATCATTCGTTGAACAATTATCAACTGTTATAGTAGACAACTTAATGTTAATATTCCAATCACACAAACAATCCAACAACAATTCTGCAAGCAAATCACTAGTATGTGGATATGGCACATAGAGAAACCTATAAACAAGAATGACAAACCAATCACAAATAAACACCCAATCACATAAAAATAGAAACAAAAATACATGTAGTACCTCAAGAGACGACTTTGCAAAGTCCAAGCATTATCTACGAAGTGCACAGTGATGGCCATATATGACTTGTTCTGGTTGTTGGAAGACCACATGTCAGTAGTCACAGCTATCCTTCCCTTATTCTTGCTCAGTAAGTTCTTCATTTTTCCCCTCTCAAAGTTGAAAATCTTCATGATGTCACTCTTTAATGTGTTTCATGTGATGACTTTGAACAAAGGTTGAATTGTACGATAGAACTCTCGGAAACCATAGTGATCCACCACCGAAAGTGGATACTCATGCATTATGATCATCCGTGCAAGAGCTTTTCTCCCCGATTCTTGGTCAAAAAAGTAAGTCTTCAATTCGACATTTGAAATCGGTGTCTTCTGAGTTCCAACAACTAACTTTTGTTGGACATCATGATATTTTCTTCTAACACATTACTTCAAATGATCGTGAAGATGTCTAGTCCCATGTGTATGACCGCCGGCTAAACGCTTATTGCAATATGTGCATTCCGCCTTCTTCACACCATCCACCATTATTTGCCTGAAATGCATCCAAATGGTTGATTTCTGTTTTCCTTTTAGCCCAACACCTATCTCAGAAGCTTGCTCGGAAGCTTGGACAGGAGATGCTGGAGCTTCATTGGAATCAACATCAATCGGTTGATTACTTGATTGCGGCGTGGATTGCAGAGTGGAAGGAACATGCTGGGAACTCTCATCCTCCCTTTCCTTCCTTTTCCGTGACTCAATTTCATCACGTTCCGACATCCTAAAACATAGCAACAAACAAATTACACTTCAAACCACAGATTCTGAAAAAAGCCTAGAATCATGCCACCAAATTAAAAAACAGATTCGAACAACAATGCCACCATTTTCGAATAATAACCAGAAATTAAAGCAAAGATTCATTATCAAACAGATTCGTTTCCTCTTGGTGACGAGTCTCAAGAGTTTGAAACTTGATACTTTAGTCCCCATTACAATTAATTTAGAATAAGACAGATTAATTATTCGATGCGTTTTTAAATTTATGGATTCATTTGAAATGAAAGTATTTGTATATTAAAATTGTCACACCTTTAAGCATATCACTGGCCAAGTCTTTAAGTTATTGCAAAGATGAACAGTACATACCATCGTCATCAGAAAATCAAATAACTAATTGGTAACTACAAATAAGTAATTATAATATTCCGGCCAGAGATAAGGATCTGTTCTGTGATTTATAAGGTTAAAATGCTATCATTAAAATTATTTACATGTTTTAGTGCATGTAGCCGACGTAAATGACTTCAATAATTATATTTGGGCTATAAATACAATCTATTCATGCATTTGAACCAGTAAATTCGAGTTGAAATGTTAAAATTACAACAGTAAAAAGTCAACAAAGGAGGAAGCGACAATGACTTCGTAACAAATTATGAGATGAACAAGAAATCAATCTACTTAAATTTGTGTTTCAATTGATAAATTCCTAGAAGCATTGAATCCGGTATGTGAGATACTTATGACCTTGACGAGTATTCAATGCAATTGTTTCATAGTACCAAAAAATGGTTCAATGAAAATCAAAGAAGAATGTAGAAAAAGATAACGAACAAAACAATTATATTTAAGAATGACAGCTAACGCAAACAAAATTTGTGCAAAAAAAAAAAAAAAAAACAAATTGCAACAACACAATCCATAAAAAGAAATAAAAGAAATAAAGGAGGAGATCGAGAGAGATGCGATTAAAAATCAAAGACAACCTATACATACACATAGACAAAAACACACATGAAATTATAAACGAAAACGTTTAGATATAACAATTAGAGAGAGAGACCGAGCCTGGATGGTGCGGCACGAGAAGAGAGAGGCAGGCGGAGTCGACGATGCGGCAACAGCACGAGAAGTCGACGACGGCGGAGACAGAGATCAGCGATGGCGCCACGAAGGAGAGAAAGAGAGAGACCGACGACACTATTAGACTGCTGGTTTGAGAGAGAGACAGAGAGGCGGTCAGAGAGAGAGAGTTTTCAGAGAGGAGAGGACTTATGCGGCTGGTAACTGGGTTAGGGTCTTAGGGATTTAGGTTTAAGAATTTAATCTGTTTTTTTTAAATATATATATATATATATATCCGGGCCGGGCCGGGGCCGGGCCGGGTGGGAACGAGCCGGAGAAATATATACTCGGCCCCGGCTAGAAATTTTTTTAAATCTCTGTCCCCGGCTCCATCCCCACTAGGAGCCGGGGAATCCCAGCCCGGCTCCTTCCGGGCTGGGTGGGCCCCGGAAGAATGAGGATTTTTGCCATCCCTACTCATGCTTACTTGGCTACGTTTCAAATACCAATACGGGGACTAAATTTTGAGCCCAAATCAAATTTAAGTGGATAAACAAAATTTCAGTGAAAAAGGATCAAGCTACTGAACTTCTAACAACTCAATTCATAAATGAATCGGTGTGATGAAATCGCCGGCGACGATTGCATTTCTCCGTTCAAGCTTTTGTTTTCGTGTCCATCTGGTCTATCTCCGTCACAGGTAGCTTGAATTTCAAAACTTAATGTGCCTGTGAAAAAACAATTAAGCAATTATTCTCTGTTCGTACTTTATTTGATGTGATTGTAACGTTTGATTGTGAATGTTTGCTAATTTAAGGTCTCAGTAATTTTTGATGAATCGCATGATCGAATTCCTCATCCGGACATTAACTTAGAGAAATCCATTTCTGAGGTGAAATGTTAACCTTATTTCAGTTTTATATATGTGCAGTCGTACTTACAGTTCTTGTTTGTTTCTTCTTCAATGTTACATTTGCTAGTTCTGCTTTTGTTCCTAATAGAGATGTAGTCTTTCAGCAGTTCAAAGATTGAAAATGCTTGTGACATGCCTCAGAAATTTTGTGACCGGAAATATGGAATCCCTTAGTGTGAGTGCAAGCTGTTAAGGTGGGAAAAGCCAAGCAGTATTTTCCTTAGTTTGGGGCACTTTATGAATCATTTGAATTTTCTGAATATAAAACTTTAGGGATCTTAATTATTGTCTTCCTGAGAAACTTCTAATTCATTATTAGTCAAAACATGACGGAGTTATGGAAAACTGATAGAAAAATGAACTAAGAAGCTTTTTATACGATATAGTTCAATTGGGTTGATATTTTCTTTGTTTTCTAAACGCAATGTAGATTATCGGCAATAGCTTTTCTGTTGAAACAATCTTTAGAAATGAAGGATTAGTGCCTCTTCGTTGAAGGGGACCTTGCGGTGTAAATAACTTTTGACAGTAGCAATTTTAGGAAAGAATTAGTGCAGCTTGCGGTTATGCTATGCAAGTGTTGTGTAAATGTTCTATTATATTAAAGATCTATCCTTTAGAATAACTGTATTGAATTTGCGTCACAGAGAGAGAAAAAGCAAAAAACGCATATTACATGTTTGAGAGAAAAATTAGTGGCACGTTGGGCGAAAAAGCTAATAAAAAAGAAAAAAATGGCACACACATAGTGTGTGAGTGGAATACTTGTTATTATTTATTCTGAAGGGCAGGACAAATTTAAGGATTCATGACATTTTCAAAAATTTTCAATTTGGTTCCCAATGTACGGATTTTCTTCTGCACAAACTAATTTGGAACCTGAGTGTCTAGTATTTCAAAGTATTTTTTTTAAGTCGTTAAACCCCAAAAGTGACTGCTGCATAATATAATTTAGAAGTGCTCTTAGCCAACTATGCTGCTTGCCAGGGGCGGATCTAGGGGGTGTCCAGCATAGGCAATTGCCCTAGCTGGAATTTGGAACTTTATATTTCATCCCCATAATTCCTTATAGATTGCTACGCAGTTCAAGTGGTTTTGCTGTTCAATTTCTAATCTATGGTCCTAAGTTCTAACCATTCCCCTTCCATTTCTTATGGCTTTTGGAGGTTTTCCGTTTTCCATCTATAAGGTTTGGATTTTTTTTTTATTTTTTTATTTATAGTTTTGGAGTTTTGTTTTAATTTAAAATTCATTCCAACATGACATCCCCATATGTTAACCTCTCTCCCATTAGATTTGAAATCATAATTCAGATTTATTCAAATTGAGAATGTTTAACTTGTTAACTAATTATAGTATTCACTCTATAATATAATAATTATTAAATATATATTTTTCAAATGAATAAGAATTGCATGAAAATATGTTTAATTGGAAACAGAAAATAATTTATATAAATAAAATCATCATGGGACATAGAGATATTATTATTATTGTTTTTGAAATACAAAATATTGCCCTTGCTGTATTTGATTTTTGGATCCGCCCCTGCTGCTGGCTCCTACATGCTTTGATTATTGCTTGGGCAACAATAAGGTATTCATCTGACAGTTTTCATTTGTCATGCTGGTTTGCTAGATATGGGATCAAAGGGTTGAACGAAGCTCATCATTGTTCAACGGGAGTAAGTTCAGGGTATGTGGAATTCCTTTGAGATTCACCCTTTGTTTCAATAGCAGTTTTGGAAAAGGTGGCGATTTACATTATGCAGTTCTATTTTCTGTCAGAATTTCACGATTTGTTGGTTCTTTAATATAGCATCTATTATATTCCTCTATTTCAATCATCTGATAAAAATAAGGTATATAACTTTTCAAAAAACTAAGTCTGATTTCACTAGCGGCAAATCAATCTTTGAAGAGCTTGTCAACGGAATGTGTTGTATGTATTGTAAATAACTGCTTTTATTTTGATTTGCTTTTAAGTTACCACTTCTAGACAGTTATACTATGAGATCATTTATGAACTTTGGTGTATAACTTTGCAGTTCACATATTGTGGGACTTATAACATGTAGGACAGGATTATTATTTCCTCAAATGTTTTGTTTGGCCTCGGGTCCTGCATGGCAAGGGATATATTCTGTTCGGGTTTCAATTGAAGGAGGTGGATGAGAGCATAGAAGAAATAGGGTGAGAACTGAGAAGTAGAAGAAGAAGAGTATGAGATATCAGATACAGTCGGATGAGAGACAGAAAGAATAGGGGCAAGGATCACAATGTGACCTCAATATTTCCTATCGTTTTCAGCATAACCATCATACAAGTTTATATATATTTGTAGAATCTACTGCCCTCTCCTACAAGGAAACATAATAATCGTTACTTCCTCACTAGAATATTATATGAATAGCTAGTACACCATAAGATACTGTATTGTTACTCATCTAATACCTTTGGCCCAAAAAAAATGAGTCTCATTTTTGCACGCACTCTTAGTAGATTCTAGCACACATTAGATATTTTATTTCATTTAATAAAAATGTGAACTGAAAATATTTAAAATGACAATTAATATGAATCAAGAATTAAAATTGTATAAAATATCTAACATGTAGATTTCACCCAAGACTAGATGCCGCAATAATAACTTACTCGTTCTTTGGGGTGGAGGGAGTATAATTCTACTATTAAGATGATATACCTGACGTGTTGTCAATGGAGTTCTTTCGAACTATTTATAGTTGAGTTCAATTTGATAAATTTACCATTTTTAAGGCTAAGGCAAAGCCGCTCTGGGCATTCATTATGATTGTATGAGTTAAACCATATGGAGTTGGAGTTTAGAGGTCTCTCAAGTTTGCATGCTATAAGAAAATAAAAACATATGTTGCTGAGAGTTTCCAAACTGAATATGGCCATGTGAACGTTAAGAACAGTTGCCAGAAGTAAAGAGTGGGTATGGAGTTACTAAAGATATGTGCAGTATGACGATTCGAGATTCAAACAACTGAGAAATCAGTTATGGTCAAAATATTGGAAATTTATCCTAGGATGTGTTTCATATTCTATCTCATGCAGTTCAGATTTTGCTGGTTATTCCAGTTGGAATGATAAAGATGCATATCTACTTTTGCTCGTCTATAAGTGTCTTTGAAATTCACTCGAACGATAGAAACTTGTTAAGGTAAATGAAGCTTCATTTGGTGGATGTTCCTTTGATGTCATTACATATGAAAATATCCAATACACGATTGGCTATTCTTGTAATATGTCAATGTTATTTCAATGGTTAACATGATGAATTTTTAACTGTATAAATTTGTATCTATCAACATAGCTGATAGATACCTCAATTGCAATATTTGTTATTGTTTTCACTTAACAGTTTATTGACTGTTTACGAGGCAGTATACTGGGCACAGCTTCTTTAGTGGAGAGGATTCTAATCAAGTGCCAAATGTATCCCTTTATCTTGGTCTGACAGATTATAGGTCTGACAGTCTCTCTCTCTCTCTCTCACTCACACACACAAATCTTTTGTCACTAAACATTATTGCACAGTCATTTTGCTGTTTTTGTCTTTTGGATTTCTTATTACTTTCTGGGAAGTAAAAATAGAATAAAAGGCCTGAAAACCGTAGAAATAGTATTCTTCCTTGTAGTTATTTTGATGATCCTCGATAGAACCATAAACCTTGTGCATGAAGTAAATCATCGCACAGTTTCATACTCCATCCGTTCCAAAATTAAAGATATATTTCTAAAACGACGGTTTTAAAGACAATTTTTATGTTCCAAATATATCTCTATTATCATGTTATTTAAAGTAATATAAATGGTAATTATGGTAGGGACCACTAAGTAGTGGAGATAGTATAGCTACTTGGAGTAGTGGAATGGTGTAATGTCATTAAAGAAACTTCACTACTTTTTATAGTCCAAAAACAAAAATAAAAATGTATCTCTAATTTTAGAACAACCAAAAAATCAAAATGTGTATCTTTAATTTTGAAACAATCAAAAAATCAAAATGTGTATCTCTAATTTTGGAACGGAGGTAGTATTATTTTTTTTCACCAACAATCTGAGGTTGGAGCATAGTCGAATGAAAGGAGATAATATTTGAATTTGAAGATATAGTATTTGCTTTTGGAATTTATACTATTTAAATTACCAAATTCGGAATACGTTAACTACATCTAAAACTTCACAAGGACGAACTACACTCAGAATAAATGAATTGCTAGGCACAAATTCTTAGTTCTTTGTTGAAAGTACAATTATCTTCTATTACTTGTAAAAGAAACAAAAATTACTCTGTGCATTTCTAAAAGCATCTCTCTGTTGGATTCATGTCGATATTGAACGGATGCACTTTTAAGTCATCCTTTTCTCACTTTCTCTTGGGTGAATGAACTTATTACTCCTTTCCCTCTTCTATTTTCTCTGTTGTATTATCGTATATATCACATGCTGTATACATACACACACAGGTGCGTCTATTTGTATGTAATGCTTCTAGCTTTCAACTTTTTTAGTTAAATTGAGAAGTGGAGAATTCATGCTTGACTCTTTTTTGCTTATAAAAGAAAGATATGATCGACAAAATAGGTAATGAAAAAGAAGTTTTAGAAGAAACAAATGAAAAGAAGCCAAAGAATGAAATTCTCATATTAAAGCAGAAATTTGGTTGCTATCTGAATCTGACTCCACAAGCCACGGCGCTTATACCAGAAAATTATAGGAGTAGGGCACTAGGCGTGGTTCTTCATTCTTGAACATATAACAAATGGCAGGGAATCTATAACATGATGTAGTCCTAAAACCCCATGATATTCTACTTAGATGTTGGAACCATCATAACCGCGTTCGTAGTTTTGCTTTCTATATCTCATTTTATTTGTTTTTTTTTCTTATAAATGTGTTTCTCCTAAATTGATGATTGTTAATTGTCTTCTGTGTTATGTCCAGGACTTTTGTGGGGACGAACTTAAATCCATTGTGGGAAAGGTTTCTTGTTGAATCAGAAGGTAAAATTCCATGTAGTATGTACAAGGTTATTTTTCAATTTTTGCTTTTAATTTTTTAATTTATTTTTTTGTTTCTTGAGTTACTTCTCTTTCTCTTCTTTCTCTTTGTACACGAAAATAAATATAGACTACAGACGTAGTATCCAGTATGAATTTGCTAGAAGCTTCCTTACCCAGTCGATGTCTTAGGGGACCTTTAAAATATGGAATCCCTTTTCCCTTAAAAGCTTTCTCTTAAATAATTCACATTTCACAACTGCCACCATAAATAGGGTATGACAGGCAATTTCCATCTTCACTAGTCAATTATTGTAGGTGCAGTTAGGTTTCCTATACCTTTCTGTTCCACCAAATTCAAATATGAATGAACTACCGATATTAATATGCTTATGGTAAAAATTCACAACTGCTATAATTCTTCTAACATATGATCAATTGCATGTTCTTAGATGATTTTATAAGGTGTCAACACACCTCAAATCCACTAGGTAATGGTGCAATTGTAGAGACGTCTGACAAGAGGATACTTGTACTGCAAAGAAGTAATAATGTTGGAGAATTTCCTGGGCATTTTGTTTTTCCTGGAGGACATCCAGAGGTATCTAATGGACTTCAAATTTGTTTGAGAGATCAATTTTTCTAAATATTTTCATCAAAAGGTTACAACCTTTTTACGAGCTTTTATAGTGTGCAAGCTTTTATCTCTAGTAATTTTCCCATTAAGATATTTTTGTTTACCCCTTTTTGATTGTATTAAGGTACTGAATCTTGCTATACAGACTATATTTTTAATCGTCTTCTCTATTCACGTAGAATTATTGCTTTTGTCTTTATTAGTTATTAGTATAAGTCCATGTCTTCCCTAGTTTTAGATTATTTAGAAAAATGTTTCTGATTTATCTGCATGAGTCAGTGGTTCAGTTGTACTTCTTTGATGGTTGGCAGCCTACAGCAGTTGGAATAACATCCCATCAATCTGACAAAGACTCGAAAAAATCCAAGGTCATCAATTCAAAGTTATCCAAAGAGATGTTTGACAGTATTATTCGTGAAGTTGTGGAAGAAATTGGAGTCCCCAAAGATTCCCTTGTAAGTGACAGTGATCTTTCCTTTATAATATTCTTTCGTTAGCTTCAAATATTATTAGTTTTGTTATTAAGAAGGTTAAGTGTTCTTCTATTCCCTTCTTCACTCAACATCCCCCATTAGTTCGTAAAGTCACTGCCAATGGTATATCCTTGTAGTCTCTTATTACATATGGGTGAGCATAACGTTCTATCAGAATTTTCCTTAAATATTCTTTGTCAAATTTTACCATTTACTTTTTCCTTCTGGATACTTCATTTATTATATGCTAATTATTCTAGGAGTTACTAGCACCCAAGAATCAACTACTGAGTATTAGGATGTTCAGGATTGCTTAAAAAAATGCTTACTGGTATTGATTGCTGATTCTGTGTATAAGCAGTCAGGAAAAAGCAACGTCTCTGGTAATTAAAAAGTACTTAAACTCACAAAAAGGTGAGAAGTGTTTGGTTTTACAAAAACTGCTTCTTGCTTATCCTTATGGCAAATTACTAAAGAATTATAAAAAAATAATAAAATGTAAGATTCCATAGTTAATTAAGATGATTTTTACTTATAATCATTACAATTAGTAATCATTATAGTAATCAGTAATCAGATTTTTGCTTATGATTCTAATTGCTTATACACAGAATCAGTAATCATTACAATTAGTAGGGATAATATAGTAATTCACTTGGTCAAACCTGCTTCTCAGATTTTTGCTTCTAATCAGAAACATCAAAATGGGGCTTCTGACTATTTTTATAAAACTGATTATAAGCTGATGAAAATAATCAGATAAACAAACACTTGTTGCTTTTAAAAAGTGATTATAAGCATGTTTGACTGCTTATAATCGCAGCCAAACAACCACTATATATGCTTATATGCGAGCTATTCGTTCAAAGTCTGTAAGCTCTTTGTTCAAAGATGTCATAATATTTTGTATATGATTGTAGGACCTTCTATTTCTTGACAAAATTAATTATGTGAGGTGTGTCTGTCTTACATACGCAAATACAATTGAAAAGTACCCTACACAGTGTTGGGTTTCGACAAATAGAACGCAACGGAAAAAAAAAAAAAAAACCTAACGATACCCTAACCCGAGGATCCATGCGAAACAATTTAATATAGATGGTTTAAGTTTTTACCGATTAAACCTGCAGAATCCGAAGTTTTGATGAGGATGTTGAACGTCTCCGAATCTTTAACGCAATCCAACTGGACGGCGTTTCTACGGTATTCACACGAACACCCACGAATCATCTCACGATCAGAAGTAAGGAGGATTGCAGTACTAGCTGCTGAATCTATTTCTCTCTCTTAACTCTAGTCTCTCTCTGATGAGCGGCTAGGGTAGAAAACATATATTTTTTGAGAGAACATCTGATATATCCTATATATAGTTGTGTATAGAGTAATTCCAAACCCTAATCTGATTAGGAGAATAAAATTCGAATTTTATATTTATTATATATTTTAATCAAGTCTTACTTAATTAATATGTATGTCAAATAAATATATATTCGTATTTTCTTCCAAGGGACTCTAATATATATACAGATTAAATACATATAATTTAAAGCCATGATTTAAATAAAATCAATCTCATTGATATATTAAAATTACTGACATTTAAATTATATCTCCTTAATGAATGTTCTTAGTGTGCGACCCTGTAGGTTATTATTACGTTGGAAATAATTTTAAATTATATTATAAAATTATAAACAGTGAGTGACATCTAGTAATACATCACTGTTACCCAAGTAATAATAAAGTCGTTGATTCGACACAACTTTTTCGTGACCAATGTTTCAATGTAATTTAATCCTTTTAACTTTGATATCTAAGATTAAATTCAAGGCATGGATGTGTCATCCTCTTCACAATTTAATCTCAGTTTTCTTGATCAATGAGTAGACTATATGAAATAAATCTCTATTTGAGCATGACCATGTATTTTATAGTCTCACTCAATTAAGAGGCCTATAGATATCACCCCTAATTTATAGGAGGGTTAAATTCCATCTACATCATTCTCATTTCTCACATAACTCATTATGCATCCAACAATCACCTTTATCGTCCACCCGATTAAAGGTGACTTTTGACAATGTCAAAACACATAATTCCTTATGTAGAAATGTCATGACTTCAGGTCAAAGGACCATTACATCATTGTCACTATTAGAATTACTTATCACACATAGCATAATATTCCATATAGAATTCTCATGGTGAGTCTGTCCAGTACACTGTTTTATAACATGGTACCTACGCATCAACTTAATATATCTCGTATATATTTATGACCAATGAGATGTGACCATCAGTCAATCCATGTACTAGTCTCAATGTATTATTGTTGTCCCACCAACAATAATACTCGACTAGGGACATTTAAAAATAATGATATATACAACATACTTATATGATCTCATATTTAAGTCACATACTTGAATCCATATAATTAATATCATTCTTCTAAGGACATTTATTATGTTAACATTTATATAACGTAGTAAATGAAACATAATAAAAGAAATTATCATTTAACCAAAACATAACATAAATATAGTATCACAATCATTACATAATTGGCCACTAGGGCATACACTCCAACACACAGATCATTTAGACATTGCACCACTTCTGTCTTATTAATACATGTTAACAAGTCCCTGATGTACTGTAATTTCATTGTCACGGATTTAATTTCCATAATTAGGTCAGAATGTTCCTTGTTAGGTTCATTGCTTCACTTTGCTAACCTTTCTCTGTTGATACCACTCTATAATTGTTCTGTTGATACCACCCTATATTTGTCGATACGTAACCGAATCAGCCAATACTTTGACACACGGTACAAGGGAATTCTACTTTATGATTCTGTGTACTATATAAGTATCAATTGGAGAAGTAACCTTGAAGAAAATTTAACAGTTCTGTCATTTTATTATTTGATCACAATGCAGTGCAGTCCCTTACTGATTGGTTTATCGCTCAGAGTGTTGAATGTTAGACCAGCTGCTTTTTTCTTCATAAAATGCAGTCTTCCGTCAAAAGAAATCCAACAGTTATATTCAAGTGCACAAGACGGCTACGAGTCAACACAGCTTTATACCGTGCCTATGGTTAGTCTATACCAAGAATACATGGATGTTACTATAGAGTTAGTTTCCATGGCCTGTAATTGCTTGTTTTCCTTATATAGTATATATGGAGTTGAAAAGCTTGTGTATGTAGTTTTTTGCAATAAGACTTTTTATTCAGTGAAGATAGTAAATGAGTCAAATGGTTGAAATAACCTTCACTCTGTAAGAGAAGTCCAAACAAAGTACTCCCAACCCAAACAAAGCCTATCTCCGTGGAGGATAGTGACTCCAACCAGAGACAAGCTTAATTTAACAATCCAACCAAACCCTAAAAGAAAAAACTTAAGCTGCATAGGGTAAGTCAATGAGATATTAGGTTAGCTATATAGATTGCTCGACTACATGTTGCACTTATATTTTCTGAGTCCTGACAAATCCTTATAAGGTTTATGTTGAAGACAATTAATACTATTAAGATGGTAGAGACTAGAGAATTACGGAAAATGCTGATCCTGGAAGGGGCCTTTGCCTTCCCAAATGAAGCATGAGGAAACTGGATATTGTTCTCAATTACAAAAAGGTATAGATGAAAAAAAGCTCCCACAAAGAATGAAAAGTTTCAAGCATAATATATCAGATTTCTCTAAATCCTGTAAGGTTTGGAAGTACTTTTCCCATGATATTAGAGCATCATCTCAATTTAGGAAGCATGTGTGCTTGGGTTAGGCGATGCAATGTGTATGAATGCAGTGTCTGCTTGTCCATGAAGTTTTTGGATGAATACTTGAGTGTGCATCAGGGGCACTGGTAGGATATGATGCTGGCATCCCTTTTGTAAATTCACACAAAAAAATTATTGTTGAGCATTAGGAATGATTAACAAGGTATTGATTACTTGCCTTTTGGTTTTTCCCACTCTCCAGAGCACATGCTGAACATCCTACAATTTAGCATTCAAGTTAACTTAAAGATTAATTTTTAAGCTACCTGTAATACTTCTTTATATACTATATTGCTATTTTTGTGATAGATTGCTGCTACGTCTATATATCTTTCCCTGTATTTGATGAGTTTTGGTTCTTGCATATATATTAGTATGATTTGGAGAGCATGGCAGCTAAAATGCCTGGATGTCACCAAGGAGGATTTGCACTTTACAAACTAAGGGTGGAAGCTCTGGGGGATTCATAAGGAAATCCATTTGCTACTTAAATACGTATCCAAAGTTATCCGCATTTTGTTTTATTATCAGTCATTATCACCGTCATGGTCCTGTGAAAGTTATCCGCATTTTGTTTTATTATCAGTCATTGTCACCATCATGGTCCCCCCGGCCAAAACCTCAACCACACACACACACTTGGCATATGTAAACGTCTGGATTTGTTCTTGTCTGCTTTGTATGGAATGCCAGAAGAAGGCTCTTTGGGATGTATCACAAATTTTGTCTGTTTTGCACGTCCTCTATGTACATTCTTGTAAATTGGAGTGATGTATTGATAGATTAGTGTATATTGTATTCTTTCTTTTTTATTCGGGTTACAAGTGTATTTAGTATCTTAGTACTAAATACATTTACTGTAAATCGAATATATATGAGACTCTAAGTTCCAAATTTGATGCAAGAATATGCTTGTTGAAAAACACGCACACGTGTGTGTTTGATGGGGTCGGCCCGAATACAGCTCCTGGGCCGACCCGACACCCGACTCCACAGACTTGACATCGTCTCAACTATCTTGTCAATCACTTCACTAGGCCACTTGTCACACATGCAAGAGAGTCGTGTCTGACTCTCATTGGATTACTTCACCATTACTCTGGACCGATCCGATCAATAGACTTTGTATAACAAGTTTTCCATTACATCCATATGTGAGACCCGCCGAATGCACATGAGGCTCACTTATAAATACCACACTCTCATTTCATTCAAAGGTAACGACACTCTAAACCCTTTACCACTCTTATTCTCTTGCTCCAGCCCTCCACCATTATTAATTTACACCAGAGGGGCATCGGACTACCGTCTGACATCATTCTGACCTTTTGCTTTGCAGGTTTGATGCTACTTGTTGAAATGGATTCTTTTCAGCCCACTTACTATTCAAATAACCACCCATCCAATCCATTCGTAACAATGTCTGTGCAATATATAGTATATACCCCAGATGCCCGTTTAGGACGCTACATTATATACTAAGATGGAGAAGCCTTTTGAAGAGTCTGCATTTGCTAGTGCTTCCCATGATATATTATATGGTAATAGGACCTCTAATACTCAAGCCAAACTCCCTTGCATGATAACTTAGTTGTCTGCCCTTGAAGTTTAAAGTTAGAAAGAAGTTAAAGGTGTTCTTAGTCTTCATAGGTGAGGGAAGTCTCTGCATCAAATAATTTAATCTAATAAAATTCCAGACAAGGCTTGCATCTTAAAGCCTTTCGCAAGTGAAAACTGTTTAAGTGATGTATTCATCTCACTCGAAGATGATGCTCCACAGAATATGCCAAATCGAATTATTATAGGTATGTTTGTTTTAGTTTAAATTTTAAATATTTTAAATTTAGAGTTTTTAAATTTTAAAATGAAACAAATGGGATCAAATCGGCTATTTAATACTCCATCAGTTTAAAAAAAAAGAGTTATATTTGGAAAAAAAATTGTTCTATTAAAAAGTTACATTTGAAATTTTTCTTTGTTATTTTACTATAAATTAAAAAACTTTAAATTACAAATTTATAGATTTTATTATAACTTAAAGATTCATAATAAATTTTATAAAAAAAACTTATGGTTTGTATATTTAATTTTTTGTCAGAAATATAAAATTAATAGTCGTTAAAGTCTAAATATTACTTCCTCTTTTTTATAACGGATGAATACTTATCTTGTAATTTCCTCCCTAATTATCGACAGAGCTTTGAACTGAGCGTAAGTAAAGCAAAACAAGCTTTCACTGCTCTCGTAATGTTCTTCACTCTTTTTTGTGACTGAGGGGTACATGGTAAAATTAAAGATCATGGTCAAGTAAGACCAATATTGTTATGGTTAATTAAGACCTTTATTCATATTTGTGGATTGATGTAGCTTTGAGTAACATTTTTTCTGCTGGGAAGAGTGAATTATTTACTCTTGATCAATGTTATCATAATTAGATTGAACATTAAACCGGTAAAACTATTAATTTAAAATTTAATTAGTCGTTTAATCGGACTATTATTTTTTTAGAAAAAATATTATATAAATCATAAATATTTTTATAAATTCATCAAATATAAGTTTAAAATTTTTAATAATCAAAATAACTTCATCAAATATTCTAAAATTCATTAAACTGGTTCACTGGTTCACAAAACGACAAAAGATACAATTTTAAGAAATAAAAAGAGAAAATTCACTTGGCAAAAAAAAAAAAAGAAGAAGAAGAAGAAAATCTGGCTCTAACTGTTTCACCGGTTCGACCAATTTTTTTTTAATTTTTTTTAAACTGCTAATTTTAATCGAACTCATGACTGATTCGTGATTAAATCGGTTGAACCGACGGTCTGATACAATTTTAATAACATTGCTCTTGATTTACAGGTTTGATGATAGAGAGCATTACTTTAAAGTGGACATGAAGGTGACAAATAATTAAAGCTAGTTTCAGAATAATTATCTGCCTTTAAAATCAAGTACGTTCGCCAGCAACTAGAACCAGTGGCTGTTGAATTACTCTCTTAATAGCGTCCAAATATTTATTATATGTAGTTTGAATTTTCAATGAGAAACTGTCAGTACATTGATTTCATATGTCAACTGAAAAATAATTAAATAAACTGTGGAAGCTTGAAGTCACGTTCCTACTTCCACCTGAATATAGGAAAGGAGAATAGGACATGCAGGAACTTTTTTAGTTCATATCTGTCATTTTTCTTACTATAATATTCCCCATGTTCCAAAGAAAAAAAAATTATATTAAGAAAACAAATTTGTTCTAAAAAAATTTACATTTGAATTTTTTTTATTATTTTGCGATAAATTTAAAATTTTTTAATTACAAACATATAAATATCATTATAACTTAAAAAAATTATAATAAATTTTATAATTTTTTTTATAATTTGTACATTTTTGTGAAAGGAGGGAGCAGTAGTAACAAGAGCAAATATATATGAATCACAAAATCAATCTATCAATTCTCTCTCTCCCCCTCGATTTTGATGACAATGCCTAAACATGACAACGATTTAAGCAAATAGTAGCATGCGATATATGCAAATTATGCAATGAGATCTCCCACAATATTAATCGGAACAGGTCTGGACCTTACAAAATATATTTATGAAATAAAATACTATATTCGTCTCCAAAAGGATATTTCAAGTACATTCTAAAACGTGTGATTAAAAATATGTTTAAAATTACATATTTTACATTAGTTTTTCTTTATTTTTTTATATCACTCTATTATATCTCCTTAATTTACGTATTTGAGTATATTTTGGTAGAGTTATTTAAAATAATAATTAAGTTTTTTACTTTTTATAATTTTAAGTGGACTAACTTAAAGTATATATAAAGACTACTCTTGAGTACAAATATTCATTCTTTCATAATTGTACAAATTCAAGTACAAATTTATATAATAAATCAAATTATAAAATTTAGATTTTTATACTATATTAAAAAAAAAAACTCTAATCTTGCAATATATCAGATAGATTATAACATCCTGTAACGGTGACGCTAGGTTTACATTAAATACATGAGCAGTATGTACCGTATTTTGTCGGTTCTCCTTTGGTTAAAATGTTAAATTTTTACTTTATTTTCCTTTACAACATTAATGAGTACAGTTGAGAGTCCCCAAATATCAATTGCAATCCGTTTGGACCTTATAATTTTGAGCGGATGCAAATAATTATTTTAGAGGAATTATTCCACAAAAAGCGCTAAAAAAATTAGCGCAATAATTAGATGATCTCTTATTATCGAAATAAAATGATGATCCAAAGGCCCTAAAAGTAGCGTTCATACCAATACAGACAGCGAACGGTGAAGAAGTCATTAAATTTGAAATGAATGATAGCGAACGTGGCATTGAAACATAACCCGTATGTGGATAGATAAAGTGGGAGCCCTACTCAATACTCCTTCCGTCTCCTTATAAATATCTTAATTTTTTTTTTTCGGATATCTCAAAATAAATGTCCTAATTCTATATTAGAAAATATTTTTTTACAAGTTTTCCTATTTTACTCCTTAATTATTGTAGTGGTCCTGTTGAAAAATAAATATACATTTATTCTAATGCATAGAATGGTGTACCGCAATTAAAATTTTGAATTGCTTGAGAGGAAATTTATATTGAAAATATAAAGTACACATTATTTAATTAAAATAATTAGACATTTATTAATAATTTTAAAGGCTAACTTTAAACAAAAATAATTTTATTAATCAATGCACCAAAATTAATTAAAACTGTTTATTTTAGGATGGAAGGAATACAACTTAAGGGAAATACCGTGATAGATAGCTACCAAAGAAAAGCTGGTCGTAGAAACAATGGACAGTGAGCGCCAAGATCCGTGTTGGAACATCTTTTTATTTCAAGTCGAAAAATATAGCTACACCAAAAAATATTCTTAAATATAAATTTTTATATTTTATAGTTTTATAATTTTATATCTATTAATTACTATTTATTAATTGATAAACTATATTTAAGGATAAAGTCGACTTTATTGAGTAAACCATTGACTTTGTCAAGTTTGATTTCTAAAAAAATTGTTAATCCTTAACTTTTCGAGAGATTTTTCGTGAGTGGTTATGAATGAGTTCTATTTACTCAAAAACTCCCCTATCTTTTGTTTGTCTACCACTTATTATATTATACTTAATATTTCTAAAAAGTTATTCTTTTTTTATTTTATTTATTGTTGTTAAACTAATTTTAATTGACTCAAATCTAAATACAATTTACTTTGAATGAATTTCTGATTTGATGTTTAGAAAAAAAAAATTACGTACTTTTGACTTTGAATGGATTAATAGTTAAAAATATATTACATTATAAATACAATTACATATATAAAAATATTAGAATAAAAAATCAAAAAATTATAATTCTTATTAATATTAATTAAAAAAAAAATATTCGTGTTATACACATAGGATGTGGATAAAATTATCACATACGCGTGTCTAGCTGGGTATATAGGTAATAAATAAAGAAGGAAACATAAATTTATCTTTTTTTTTTTTTGTTCCCTCTCTTTGTTTACAACATCAATCCTTACTGCAACATGTATATGAAAATCACTTTCTCTAACTAGTTTGAGTGATGCCCATGTCTATGGAAAGATGGCTAGGGTTACTGTAACCAGTTCATTTTCTGTATCCTTTCCTACTTTCCCCTCTCGCTCAAAAACCTTGATCCTCTCAAAATTGGCGATAAGATTGTAGTTCTGACAAGATAAAATGTATTGAATGAGTCTATTTCACATTTAAATTTCACACATTTGCACAAGATATATTGCTTTGATGTCACAAACATTGCAAGTAAATAATACTTCAGTATTAACTTACTATTATTAGTAATCTTAAAAAAAAAAAAAACTTAGTATTATCTTTGTATACCAATTTGATAATCAAACCCCCAATGTAATTTTTTTTTTCATTACTCTGGAAATTTGAAGGTGCTTATGTCTTCATCATTCATCCAACCAAACTTCTCAAGGAAAGGATTGACTAGGGTTGTTGGTGGGTAGTTGTCAATATTACACTCTTGCCAGCAATTCCCATCTTCCAAATCCTTAAGCACTTCCCATACACAGCTATTACACTTAAACCCTGCCCCAAAAGTTATCATGAAAACCCTATCACCTTTCTTAAACCTCTTTTTTGCTTCCATATACCCCAACACATACCATATACTACTTGCTGATGTGTTTCCAAACCTGTGCAGTGTCATCCTTGCTGGCTCCAGATCATACTCTGTAAGCCCAAGACTCTGCCCCACCGCATCGATCACCGCCTTTCCTCCGGTGTGAAGGCAAAAATGATCAACTCCGGCCTTGAAATTTATCATCGGCCTCGGACTTGGTTTTTTCGAGTAACTTTTAGTTATTTTTCGGAGAGTTGAAACGATTAGAAATCGTAGTAACTCTCTTACTGGCAAGATTTTTGGTGATATTACTTTAAGATTATCGATAAAAGCCCGAGTTGCAGCCTTTGGAAGATTTTTTCCGAGATTGATTCCAACTCGGCCATGCTCATCTTCTCTTTGTACACAAGCGCCATAAGCTTCATCTCTTGCACCATGGTGTGTTCGAACCAAACACTTCAATTTAAACAAGGCTTTAGATCCTAAAGCCACTTTGTTTGTCAAAAGTATTGCAGCACCACCTGATCTAAACAAACAATTGGTAAGAATCATGGATTTGTTATTGCCCGAATACCAATTGGGACTCAAAGACTCCGATGTCACAACAAGAGCATTAATATTTTTATGAACCTTAAAAACGCTTTGAACAATATTAATCGCGATTAGGCTAGCACTACAACCCATGCCAGTGATATTATAAGTCTTAATATCCTCCCTCATCTTGTAATGATGGATGATCCTTGCACACAAGGACGGAGTCGATGTCATTGTGGCTACATTGACAACGAGTAGGTCGATTTCTGAAGGCGAAACTCCTGTTCTTGACAGGAGTTTTTGGATGCTATCGTGAAAAAATTCGTCCATTTCCACGATACCATCTTCGTATGTGGGGTTTTCTTCTCTCCCAAGAAACACCATTCTTGGGCCGTAAGTTTCCTCTCCGATACCCGAACCAACAATGGCTTTTAACATGAATTGGTAATCATGGAGGCCCAAGTTTTTGTTTCTCTTGATGATGTCTCCTGAGAACTCGGTGCTGAGTTTTCGATCATCGGTTGGCTTGTAGCATTGATAATCCAATATGTAGCAGTTCTGGTTTCTTTTTTTGTCAATGGTTTTGACTAGTAGAAAGAGGAAACACAAGAGAGGGAAACAATACAGAATGAGAAGATGATCCATCAGATGAATAGAGAGAGAGATATAGAGATACAGAGAGAGATTCTTTGGCTTGGTATTTTGCAATGTTACATCTAACGACATATGGTATAAAAGGAGGTTGAGATTGCTCGTGAGTTGACTCTGCTTTAATTCATTTTTATCTCTCAACTTCCACCAGCTGGTTGCTACGTGATTTCCTTGAACATCTCTATATACATCTGTGTTTATGAATTAATGTTTGTGATTTATTACGGGGAGTTCTTTTCCAACCTACTGAAAATGAGGTGTGTCTATGATAGACTGGTATATTCAAAGTTTTTAGTTTCTGTTTTCACTAGGAAAAAAAAATAAAAATTATACCGCACATGAGATATATTATAGTTATGCCCAGTCTTAATCAAAGGAAGCCATCAATTGTAAGAATACTTCTGGTCCAATAAAAATACTGTAGAATGTTACCTTACTGATTACACTTGTATTCTAACAATATTTTATATATATATATATATGTGTGCGCACGCGCGCGCTTGAGATTAAGAGAATTGAGTTATAACTTATTATTAATATTATATTCATCAATTTTTAATATCAATTGTACATGTTGAAAAAAAAATTAGAGGGATATATAAATTTTCTAATATAATGGTGGTATGTGATAGTATTTTTATAATCATATAAGATCAGTATATTTTCAAGAGTTACGATATATTGATTTTAAAATAATTATAAAAATTACGTAAATGAGTTCGAAAAAATTCAAAAAATTCACATGCTGTACTGTTTAATTTAGTATTCTCTTTTTATCCGTATGGTTAAAATTTTTCTCGGATATTTTGGAAAATCAAAACTTAGCACGAGCGAATATGATTATAAAAATGAGCTATAACTGATAACCTTTCACATACACATAATATGCACATGGATTAATTAGGTCTACTGGTATATCAATATATTGATAGGTCATAAATTTCAGACAAGGACAATTTGCAATGAAGTTAATTATCGTTGGTTCATTTGCCCTACGGATTTAAATTCCCATGCAACTTGATATCCTTTCGGACATGGAGCACGAGGACTGCAGTATAATAAGTTGACATAATTAACAAATAATTTAACTATTCGAGCTGTTTGTAATTCTGTTCAAAATTAATTTGAGAGTGACTCTTCTGAACTTGTAGCAAAATTAGATTTTGAATGTAAGGCATTCTGTCAATTTTGAGCCCTACCAAGATTTGTGACCGAATAAAATACAAGTTTAATTCTGGTTACAAAATAAAACAAAGATTACGTGCAAAATTTACGTTCCATTTGGCTTCCTGTATGTACTACCCCACATACTATGTAGCCGATTACGTCGCATATATAACTCATTTCAATGAAATTATTTAAAAAATTCCTATTAGGTTATGTAAGTCAATTCTTTTAAAAGTGAACGTACTGTGCATAAATCTTGTTGGTACAAGAAAATAGCTAATATCTTGAATAATATATATGTTTCTACATTGTGCTTGTCCAGGCACTCAGTTGTTAAGGTTTTCATTATAATTAAATACCACTAATAATTTGTTATCGAGATATATCAAAAGTATATGTTTCTATATTTTGATACTATTATTATTACTCCAATGAAGGTATCTTACAAGTCAACTTTTGTTACTCTTTTTCTTGGAGTGGTGACTCTCATGACCAAAATAACAATAACTTTGTATAAAATAAATAGTTCCACATGCAGAGAAATCAAAGGGTTAAGCTCCACATTGGTGCAGTGAAGATTCTTCAAATTATTATGAAGAATTATGTGTATTTCTTTTGATACTTTCAAAATTTTAATTAATTATTGTGGGGTAGGCTCTATATATATATAAAGTCGGTAGCCCAGCATTGAATGTAAGGAAAGTTACTGATGTGCGTCGACTCAAGTTAAAAAAATTGAGTTAATTTAAGTAAGTTGTTGGAATACTCTTCAAAAAAGACTATAGAATTTTTTTTATTTAAATTTTAAAAATTCTAAATTTTAATAACTTAATTTATATTAATATCTAAAATTTAAACTAAAATAAATAAAAAATTAATGGTGAATTAATCGAAACAGCATAGATATCAAGCAAAAAATAGCCCCAAAAAAAGCGTATAAGTAAGGAATCCGGTGAAAAGGTGAACCGAAATTATTGGTACACTGCACCACCAAATTTATATCAATGCATTCATTAACTTTCTGTGTGGTTAACGTAAATTGGCCATAAGAAGAATAAATGCATGGTCTCTTCACATATATTCACAATTTTCAGAAAAGTTTGATGTATCGATATGTATTTATTTATTTTTTTCATTTATACTTCCTCAGTTATTAATTACATTTTACTTTTTTGTATGTAGTTTTATATGTATTTTTATACGTGTTAAATATTTTATTTTATTTTAAAAAATATAAAAATAAAAATATTTTAAATGAGAATTATTATGAATAAATTATTTATTTTGAATAAATTATTTAATATATATAAAAATATAATTAAAATTACGTATCAAAAAATCAACCGTAAATACAGAGAATATTGATTTAGCTATTGTTATACTTATAATTTATTGCAGCATGTAGTGTGGGGTATCTGGGACTTGAACACGTCTTTCCATATTTTTGCTACAGTAAATTACAGAAATTGAATTATCTCTTCTTTTGGGTTCTTTCAGAAATGGGCCAAATTATCGTATTTCTAGATAAGTTTGTACGCAGACGACGTACCGTATAAATAATTTACTCCGTATTATTTGTGACGCCTCTAAAATTGGTTTTCTCAATTCAACTGGAGTTGATAAAAAGGAAATACACTAAATTTTTTTTCAATAATAGATAAAATATAACGTGTCATTTAACTTTATTATCGATATTTTACAGTAAGAAGACTATTTTTATATTCTAAATTTAGACCATCACTTTTTTATTTCCTTGATATTTCTATTTTTATTTTTATTTTCTAAAAGATATTAAAAGTAAAGAGAGGGAGCTCAAATAACCTAGTAAAAGAATAATGTAACTAAGGTAATGAAGAACAAATGTTAAAATTAGCCTCCAAATATATAATATAAAAAGCTGACAAAAATGAATTATTAAGAACAAACGAATATCAGAGTTAAGTATTTAACAAATGAGGTAAAAAACATTATATTTTCTAACACCATCACAATCTTTCCTTTGTGATTATGATCATACCAATCACAATTTTTTTTATGGCTAAAGATAGTTCAACCTAATTATCTTCACCATGTGGCTAGAGATAACCATACTCACTTGCTCTCAAAAAAAGAAATAATACATCAACTTATCTGATGGTTATAAATAAGATAAAGTGATCTAAATATGTTATCAACATGAAATAAATGAATTCAAGGAAAGTAAATATTATAGTAAATGTTAACAACAAATAAATTCCGTTAGTCGAAATTAAATATTCAAATTCAACGTTCGAAATATTCAAATTATTCAATAATAAGAGTTACTAAATGGTAGATAATTCGACGAAATGGTTAGTGCAATAATATTCATAGTTCAATATGAATGTCTAATAATGTTCACAGTTCAACAAAAATGTCTAATAAAATCAATAGTTCAATAGGAATGTCCAATAAAATCAATAGTTCAATAAGAATGTCCAATAATACTTACAGATTCATAATAAGGAATGGTTCAGTATTATTATAAAAATAATTATTTAATTTTGAGTCTGAACAAAGATATTAGATGAATATACCAAATCATGGTATACGAGTGAAAGAGTGAAAATTCCCTTACCTTGATTTGTAGCTAATGTTCGTCTTGTAATTTATTAGATTACATATAAAATAGTTAATCATATTTAACTCATTAATATATATTTTAATTAATTTTTGTAGGTTACTATTCACTCATATAATTATTATATGTAAATATGTTCATTCGTAAATTTCTTAGAACATTTAGCAGCAAAAATTATATTAAACAATTTAAAAATTTATATTTGTATTCAATCCCTCATTTTACAAATACTCATCCAGTAACAACAATTGGTATCAGATCTTTCAAGTAAACATAAATACTAGACAATCCAAATGAGTAAAAAGAGTAGTAATGTAAAGATTCACTTATTGACAAGGGAGAAGTATTTTTTATGGAAGAGTAGGATGTGAATGTATCTGAAATCAACAGATCCCTCTTACATACTATTCTGGAAAAAGGAGCTTTCAAGCCAATGAAACTTATTCCAGTGGCAACAATAAATGGCCAAATTGTCCCTAAGCATCTAATTCCCAAACTCCCAAGTGATTTAACAAACGAAAAAAAAGAAAACTTCATGAAATATGCTAAGATCACAATCATTCTCTACAATAGTTTGGATAATTACATGTTCAATAATGCCATAAATTGTAAGTCTGCCAATGAGATTTTGGAGACAATTCAAGTGCTATGTGAAAGGAATGAGGAAGTTAGGGAGAACAATCAATCATTGTTAATCCAACGGTATGAGTTATTCACAAGTAAACCTGGTGAATTACTAACAAGTTTATTTGATAGATTCAACAAGTTGATTAATGACTTGAGGATTTTTGGCAAAACATATGCCAACAGGGATGTGAATCTGAAGTTCATGAAGGCATTGCCAAAGAGCTGTGATGCCAAAACTACAACTATAAGAGAAGCCAATAATATGAGCTCAATATCCTTAGAGAAGCGCTATGGGAACCTCAAAACTTATGAGTTGGAGGTTCAATAAAGAGAAAATCTTAACCAAGACCACAAAAAGGAGAAAAGTCTGTGGCACTTATGACTGAAATTAAAAGCAAAAAGTTTCATGAAAAAACAGTTCTCATAGAAGAAAGTGAAGCTGAGGCTAGTGAACCTGAGAGTGTAAATGATAAGGATGATGAGATCTACACTCCAGAGGAACTGTAAGCTATTGATGAAACCATGACCTTCTTGGCAAGAAGATTCAAAAAGTTAAGGTTCATGAAGAACAAAGGCTTCAGAAAGATAACACTAACAAATAAACACGTCCAACCTGGTACCATTAACAGATCAAAGATTAAATGCTTCAACTATCAGGAAACTGGACACTTTGTTAATGAATGCAAGAAACAGAAGTCTGTCAGACAAACTAAAGAAGTGAAAATGGATGATGACTACTACAAGAAGAAATACTTTGAAGTCATCAACAAGAAGAACAAAACATTCATTGTAGAGGAAAATTACTGGACATATTCAGACCAATCAGATGATGAGGAGTTCATCTGACTTGCGCTAATGGCAATATCATTTGATAGGATAACATCTGGATCAAGTAACCAACCTTAGAGCACTAAGGCAAAACCTGACCTCTCTAAACTATCTTTGTCAGATTGTAAAGAAACTATAAAATAAATGTCCACTGAAATTTACAATATATATGTTACCTTAAGGTTCTCAATAAGAGAAAATGAAAGAATTCAAAAAGCTAATGATTTGTTAGTTGCTAGGAATGTCTTACTGGAGACTGAACTAATTAAGTTAGAAGAGGTTAGAGAGGAGTACAAAAAAAAAATATATTGATATTTCACTAAAAGTAGAAGAATGATATAGGGCTAAATTGAAAGAAGAACAAGATCTCATAAAAGAGTGGACCAATTCCTCAAAAATTGTGAGGGAAACAATTAAAAAATATAGTTTTAATTAGACTAAAGTGTTAGACTATAGCAAGGTCCAAGAAAAAAGCCAATAATTGAGGAGTTTCCAATCACTGGAATTGGTGAATCTACTAGCACGAGTACTACTCCAATAACAATTGACCCTACTTTCAATAAGATAAAATTTGTCAAACTAGTAGCTACTGAGGAAAAAAACCATGCTCACACAATATGAGGTAAGAGCTAGCCCAATAGTTTCTTTTGGAGATGACAACGAAAGATATACATTGGGATATGACAAAGTAACAAATGGAAATGTCATCTTGGATAGTGTAGAATTAGAAAATATAACCTCTACATAGCTGACTTTAATTCATCAAGTAAAGCTCAATCTACATACTATGTTCCAACTGATAGACAGTTTATAGACATATTCACCAAACCATTGGATGAAACCACATTCACAAGGTTGGTAAATGAGTAAGGTATGTTTAATTATGGTGAATAAATACTCAAAAATGTTGTGCAGGATAAAAAAAAAAGGTGTAGCAATAGAGAATTATCTTCTGACAATTTAACTAATCAGTGGATAATTATCAACTGATAAAAGTCGCAACAGATAATTACCCTCTAACAGTATAATTGATCAATGGATAATTATCATATGATAAAAGCAGCAGTAGATAATTATCATATGACAGTATAATTGATTAGTGGATAATTATTAGTTGATAAAAGAAGCAGTGGATAATTATTCGTAGACAAAAGAAGCAGATACTATTGTTTGCTGTTAGTATAACTGATCAATAGATAATTTTAGTCTAATGAAACATTAGTAGATGATTTACTCTTCAGAAAATAATTATCGACCGATGAAAAAAAAAACAACAGTGGTTAATTTATCCCCTGATGAGTTAATCATAAGTGGATAATTACCTGTTGGCAGCAGAAATTAAAATATTATATGTCGATGACTCATGATTGTCAATGATAAAATCTTAATTTCTGAGTTGGCAATTTATTGAGTCTTTTCAAAATTGTTGACCAATCTCACGAAGACACGTATGCAGTTAGTTTTAAACTTTTTAATTAAATTTTTTTTTTCAAAATAACTAACATGCATAGTTCATGGGAGAAAAATGTGCCAAGTGGTTTGTAGACAGGCCAAGAGGTTGTTTTCTGACTTAGTCAAGAACAATTTCAATGCTAATGTTTAACTCATGCTACCAGGCACATGCAAGTATGTTCTTAATCCTCTATTAATTCACTCTCTATTTCTTATAATTATGCTACAATGAAAAAGGTTAATAATGATCTAACTTCTTCTACTCACGTAGCAAAATACTCCAAATCTAAATCTACAAAGCAAAACATCTCATATGTCTCTCAAAAGACAATGGTTGTACAAAGAAAACAACTTACAATTACAATTGCTGAGGAGGAGGGTGAGCAATCTAAAGAAGAAATAAGGAAGAAAAAGAGAAAAGTGAGAACCCTCGGAGGCCGCTTAATATCCTCTCAAAAGGATATTGAGTCAATAAGAAAAAACATATCTTTAGGTGCATCTTTTCAAAAGGATGTAACTATTGAAAATAGTCCACCTATAGGGACAGATGTATTTGAATCTACACCTATAAATACCTTTCAAATGACGAATAAAAAATAAATTTTGATCAATAATCAACTTGTCAAAGAGGGTGCACACACAGTCTCAAATTAATGCTCATCTTTCTTTTATTCAAGAGGAGCAACAAACATTTAACTCTACACTTATTTTTTCTTTTTCTCCCTTTAATATTTCTTTAGAAGCAATGGAGACCACTACCATTCCATTGGTTTCAGATTCTCCAATAGTTCAATCATTGGATAACCTAATTGTTAAAGATGAAACACCAATAGTAGCTCTCACCTCATCAGTGGATAATACAATTGTTCTTTCTCAAGCATCCACTGATGAAAAACACTCACTCATAACACTTCTTATGCCCTCTAGGTCACCCACAACAGGTAGATTTCAATTTTTTGGTGAGCTTGAGAGAAAAAATAGTGAGAGTCAGACCTTGAGTCTGAAAAAAGGTGAGGAAAAAAACTTAGTGAAATATAAGGAGAGTGAATGTAAGTGGCTGACTTCCAATAGTCAGGAAAAATGAGAGGATGAAAGCAAGAATATGATCCTTGAAGAAAAAAACAGAGAGAAATCTTCATTTTCTGCAGGTGAATTCCTCCTACCTATTTCACTACCTTCTACCACTACAACTCATTTATCCTCTGATCCCAATGTTGATCAGACATCAGAAAATAATGTGAAGAGCTCTCAGCTAAGGGATGCAGCACTCCAGATGCTAGCAGACATGTCAAATGCAAACTTTGAAATCCTTTTATGGTCTTCAACAATATCAGGACAGACTGTCAGCACTGAACACACAAACTACAGATGAACTTGAGGCGGAAGAGAAACCTGAAGATTCAAATGTGGATGTTTGGTTGGATGCAAGTTTCACAAATACATTGGATGAGACAAATGCACAACTCAGACATGATTTTTTAACCATGCTAGGGTCAAGCCTTATATATAATGTGTTATTCATCCCAACTGGATTTATTTTGTGTATACATTTTCTACTTGACAAAATAAATATTATTGATTTAATGAGGATGTAGTTATCCCCCTATTTACTATTAAAATTATTAAACGATAATACTACTGTACTAAAAGTAAATTTCTTTTTTGTTGTTTTTTGTTGGCATTTGACCGTTATTTTATCGTATGTTGTCAATAACGACGCGTTTTGTGACTCCACCAGTTGTGTGACACCAAATTTTTTTCGCCGATATTCATTTTGTCTCCCACGTTGGAAACAAATATTGTTTCTTGTTTCCGCCATTATTCCTTTTATTTCCTCTAAGTTATATTTTTAAATTGAAGCTTAAATTTATTAATAACATGTTCCATGATAATTAAAGAAACAATTGAATTTATTAATGAAATTTTTGGGGTCTTACATTGTTTAATTTAGAAGTTCAGTTTCAAAGGAAGTAATTTAAATTTAATTTAAAATTTCTTGTAATTAATTTTTTATTGATAAATTAGCCATTAATCCCATATTACGTATGAGAATTGACATTTTTCTTATTTTGGTGATATAAATTTTAAGTAAGGTTGTTCAAATAATATCTTAATGACTTTGTTTTCTTATACTTAAATCTATTTTGAAAAAAAGTGTGATACGCAAAAATTTATGTTTGTTTAATAAAATAAATAATATTTTTATTAAAGTTTTATTTTTTAAAAATAAATTTTCATTGAAATTTTTGTACAAATTTGATGATTAAATTTATAATTTGATCATGCAATTTAGAATAAAACATATAGTATCATTATTTGTCAATAACTAAAATAAAAATTTTATTGGTAACATAGAGGGAATATAATATAGTGTTGTAATGTCGTTGAGAGAGAGATTGAATAATAATTATGAAAGTTATGCAATAAGAGTTGAAAATTTATATCTTGATATTTTATTTATTAATTGATGAATGAAAATTAGGAGGTGTTTTATTACTAGATTTTACTCTAAACAATCACTAAAAAAAGATAACTGCTCTATTTTTAATATTAGAGATACATTATTAATTTTGATTTAATGATGATATATTAAATATTAGAATTAATCTTATGTATAATTGTTTTAATTGCAAGTAATATTATGAGTATTGACTTAATTTTTTCATAAATTGTAAAATTATATTAATTGTATATATTAAAATTAGTTTAATATATCGTCATTTTACTATAAAAGCTAGTCAAAACGTAATTTTAGTATTAGAACAAAGAAAGTTAGTATTCATATAATTTCTTAATATAAATGAAATTAGTTAGACAACAATTACAAACGGAAGAAGTGATTAACAATGTTTAGTTGAAAGTATGACCTTATGAAAGAGAGTGACTAGAAAATATGAAATAAAAAGAGAAATGGACTAGTAGGAGTACTATTATATTTCTTAATTCTCCTTAAATATAATTTAATATTATACTATATCTGTTCTATAAAAAAATAACATTTGGACTTTTAATAATATTAATATTGTGTGTTTGATTGATAATTACATGTACAAATAGTATATTTTTCTTATGAATTTTATTATGAATTTTTAATTTAAAATAAGATAAGAAGATTGTAATGACAATTTTAAAAAATATATAACATTATAATGAAAATTTATGCAAATATTCTTCTTTTTTTGAAATAAATTTTATCATCAAATATTATTTTTTTAACGAAGACGTAATATAAAATTGTCGGGCCTAGTTTCAAAATACAACAAAAAAGAAATTTTTTTAACATAGTTAGTACAAGAAATTTAGATAAAATATGAAATTTAGAGTGCTAATGGGCACTTTTATTACAAATTAAAATAACAACACAAAGTTTAAGGTACAAATTAAAATAACAAAGAAAAGTTCATGGTGTAAATTATAATTTACCGCACAATAAGTGTATATGCAATAGATTAATTGCTCCTCAATTTTTTCTAAGCTGACACTATATATATATATATATATATATATATATATATATATATATATATAT
>CM025786.1:7890120-8016012 GCA_014636745.2 Centella asiatica | reverse complement strand
TATATATATATATATATATATATATATATATATATATATATATATATTAAAAATAATTTGAAAAGTTTATTCATATGCCCAGTTGGATGGTATTTCATTAGGATTAGAGCCGTAATCAAGTCGAGTCAAGTTGAGTATTACTTGTTCGTATTCGACTCGTTAATAAATTTATTGAGTTTGAATTGAGTTGAGTATTCTTCGAACATGAAGTATTATGATTGAACTTGGTTTGTTTAATTATCAAGTTGCTCACGAGTAGCTCGCAAGTAACTTGAAAATATTTGAATATAGTCTAGTTTCAAGTTTTTATTGAATGTTTATTAAGCATCAAATAATTAACAACTTTTATATTAAAATTAAATCGTGTAAGTAACGAGTTTTAATAAACAAAATTATCAAATGTTAAAAACTATATCGAGTATCGAGTTGATCAAGTGTAGTACCATTTTTATGAAGTATCGAGCCGAGCCGAATCATCAAGTCGAGTAACCTTAAGATTCCGCTCGACTCAATAACTTAATAAATAATAAAAAAAATATTTAAATTTGACTCAATTACCGATTTGAATCCAGCCAAATAAATAATTACTCAATCGAGTCGAATCAAACATCAAACTATTCGATTAGTTAAAAAGTCCTAATCATGATCTATGCAACTTTTCAATACAGCCAACGGCTCTACCTAGCTTACCCGGGAACCTAAATATAGTCACTGCGATAGAGAGCTCAAGTCCTTAAATTTCATGTCATTTTTTTAAAAATTTGATAATCTTATATTATATTAAAATTTATCATTTATTTAAAAAAGTGTTATATTTGTATACTTTTTTTATTATGGATTATAATGTTATTTTTTAAATTTTAGTATTATATATAATAATCTTACCTTATTATTAATTAAATATTTATGACAAAATTAATTAAAAATAACTTATGATTTTAATACAAATTCCTAATCAAATATGTAATGTTAATTTATCCCATAAAAAACTTCCATGTAACTCTTTCTGAAAATAGGATTTACTTTTATACACCGGATCGATCTATAAAGAGAACCTTATTTAATTTTGTATCTATGTATGCTTTAAAATTTATATTTTTATGATCTTTCGTACAACTCAATTCAAATCTCGTTAACATATACTCCATATATATATACACACATATATACACAAGTCAAATCAAATCTCGTTAGTTGGTTGTTTATGTATGCATGTTTGTATGTATGTACGTAGGGTGTGTGTATATAAAATTTTCTGATGAATTTGTTTTTCTGTCTGAGAGAGAGAGGCTATGACGAAATTATATACATAATGATCTAATGAATGTGTTTGTCTGAGAGAGAGGCTATGGAGAAATTATATGTATAATATTCTGATGAATGTGTTTGTGTGTATGAGGGGGAGAGGCTATGACGAAATTAAAGTTATAGAACTTTGTACAATATATAATATGGAGATATTGTTTTTATGTAAAAGAAATATTGGCACCTAGTGTTTAGACGAGACCCTCATCATATGGCATTTTCTCTTAATTTTAAAACTTGGCTAAAATTAAATCTTTTGACTATCCTCCACCATATGATATGAGGGGAATTTCTTGGCATATCTTATTTGCTTTTAGTTTATGAAATTTATGGCATGCTAGGGATCTTAGTGTATTAGAAAACAAAACTCTATTGATCTCCTAATAATCAAATTATTAAGTTGGTCATTATTCATGTTTGGTGGTGCACAGTAAACAAGAATTAAGACAAATAATTATTGTTAAATCTCATTCTCAATTCAATATCCAAGAAAAGGTATACATTTATAATTGTTGATGACTACTCAAAATACTCATGGATTAAGTATTTACATATCAAAGATGAAACTTCTCAGTTGATAATTGATCACATCAAAATAATAAAACTTGAAGCTGGTGAGAAAGTCAAGGCTCTAAGGAGTAACAATGAGACTGAATTCAAGAATTCAACAGTGGAGATGTTTTGTGTGAAAAAAAACATCTCACATAACTTTTTCAGCTCTTAGAACTCCTCAACAAAATGGAGTTGTTGAAAAAAAAAATAGGATTGTGATTGAAACTACAAGAATCATGCTTGAAGAAACTAAGTTACCTACCTACTTCTAGGCTGCAACTATCTCTACTGCTTGCTTCACTCAAAATAAATCAATAACAGTAAAAGCTCATCAAAAGACTCCATATGAGCTCATGACAGGTAGAAAACTCACACTTAAGTTTATTCATGTGTTTGGTTGCAGATACTTTGTTCTCAAGAATCAATGAGAGAACTTAGGAAAATTTGATGTCAAAGCTGATGAGACAATTTTTGTAGGATATTCATTGACAAGAAAAACATATAGAGTTTACAACCTTAGACTCCACATTGTTATGGAATTAGAATATGTAGCATTTGATGATAAAAAGATTGAAGGAATGCATGATGATGCAAAAGAAAGCCATGACAAACTAAGGTTTGAGAATAAAAATGAGTCAACAGATGCTGAAATTGACTCATCAGATGATGAAGCTGATGCGTGTAAATCAATGGAAAATCTAGTAATCCTTGATGACAATTCAAGTCATCTAGAAGTCCTTTCAGTGGATAGAATAAATCTCCTAGACAATAGTGCAGGAAATGCTCTATCAAGAGATAATCCATCAAGGAATGCACCATCAAGGGAAAACTTAAGCCCTAACATGAGCACTAATTCATGGGGAGTTTTATATGAAGCTGAGAGTACTGAACACCATGGATGACTAGGAACAAATGAAGCTTTTTCTTCAAGAAGTTTACCTTCACAAACAAGATGGACAAGAGATCATCCTATGAAGCAAATTATAGGAGATCCAACTAAAGGTGTGTCAACAAGAAGTGCTACTCAGAATGAATATATATACCTTAACTTTCTATCCAAGATTGAACCTAAAAAGGTTGAGGAAACATTATAAGATGCTGATTGGATAATTGTTATGCAAGATGAGCTCAATTAGTTTGAAAGAAGCAAAGTCTGGAGACTAGTACCAAAACTAAGGAATAAATCTATCATTGGTACTAAATGGATCTTCAGAAATGAGATGGATGAAACTGGTACAGTGACAAGAAATAAGACCAGACTAGTTGCACAAGGTTATTCACAAGAAGAAAGAATTGACTATGATAAAACCTTTGCATCAGTAGCTAGATTGGAAGCACTCAGGATATTTCTTGCCTATGTTGTTCATGCAAATTTTAAATTATATCAGATGGAAGTAAAGAGTGTCTTTCTAGATGGGAAAATACAAGAAGAGGTGTATGTCCAACAACCTCCTGGTTTTGAAGATTAGAAATTTCTCAATCATGTCTACATGTTAGACAAAGTATTCTATGGACTTAAACAAACACCAAGAGCATAGTATGATACTCTCTCTCAATTTTTAATTGAAAATAAATTCACTAGAGGTGTCATAGATAAAACTTTATTTCATTGAAAATATGTTGGTGATTTAATACTTGTTCACGTCTATGTTGATGATATTACCTTTGATTCTACTAATGAGAGCTTATACTCTAAGTTTTCTATCCTTATGCAAAATAGATATGAGATGAAAATGATAGGAGAATAAACTTTCTTTTTGGGTTTGCAGGTTAAACAAACCACTAATGAAATTTTTATTAGTCAAACAAAATATTTAAAAGTCCTTTTAAAGTAATTTAATTTACAAGATGTTGCAACTGCTAAAACTCTCATGCCAATAACCACTAAACTTGACAAAGACTCAACTGGTAAAAAGGTTGATGTTTCAAGTTATAGAGGCATGATAGGCTCTCTTATATTTCACTGCAAGTAAACCTGATATAATGTTTTCAACTTGTTTATGTGCTAGATTACAATCAGATACTAGAGAATCTCATTTCATTGTAGTAAAAAGAATATTCAGATATTTCAAGGGTATTCCAAATCTTGACATTTGGTATCTTAAAAATTCTGGATTTGATCTAATAGGTTATTCAGATGTAGATTATGCAGGTTGTAGATTAGACACGAAAAGCACAACAGGAAGCTGTCAATTTCTTGGAAACAAATTATTATCATGGTTTAGTAAGAAACAACATTCTGTGTCAACTTAAATAGCTGAAGCAAAATACATTACTGCTGGGAGTTGTTATGTTCAAATTTTGTGGATAAAAAATCAACTAATGGACTATGGTATGGTGTATAATCAAATTATTATTTATTGTGATAACACCAGTGTTATTTCCATTACAGAAAATCCTGTGCAACACTCTAGAACAAAGCACATAGACATCAGGTACCACTTCATCAGAGAACATGTTATGAATGGTATTGTGGAACTTCATTTTGTTCCAACAGAGAAGCAACTTGTAGACATATTCACTAAACCATTGGATGAAGTCATCTTTTATAGGTTGGTAAGTGAGTTAGGTATGCTCAACTTTGGTGAATTTTCTTTGAAAATTTTGTGCAAGTCTGAGTTGTAGTAGTAGTTAATTATTTTCTGATGACTTAGTTACCATAGACTAATTAACAGCTGAATGAAGCAATTGAAGTTATCTTTTAACAAAATTGATTGTTCATAAAGATAATAACATTAAGAAGTTTTAGTCAATAATTGTTCTTATTAAAGGATAATTATTAATTAATGATAATGCAGCAGTGACTAATTATCCTCCAACAGTTTAACTGTCATTGGATGATTAACTCTTGATTATATATACAGTAGAGAAACTTTTCTACTATGTAGGATTCTCTATGTTTATTATTCATTATCTATTTGAGGATCTTGTCATAGTTGATCAAGGTATGTCTTAACTCTCTACTACTTTATTTTTTATTTCTTCTAATACTGCTACAATGAAGAATGTTAGTAATGATCCAACTTCTTCTACCCAATTAGTAAAACCCTCTAAATACAAGTCTATATTAAAAATCACATCCTTTATCTTTAAAAAGATAAAAGTTGTAAAAAGAAAACAACCACAACCAGCAATAGTTGAAGGGGAGTGTGAGCATTTAGAGAAAATTTAAAGGAAGAAATAAGAAACAATAAGAACCCTTAGAGAGTGCTTAATATTTTCTCAAAAGGATATTTAAGTTCTAAAAAGAAAAAGCACATCTCTAGGTACAACCTCTCAAAAGACTGTATCTATTGAAAATAGTCTACCTCCAAGGACACAAGTATTTGAGTCTACAATGATCACATCTATAAATACTTTTCAAGAAGAAAAAGAAACAAGCTCTGATCAATGATCAACTTGTCACTAAATGCACACACAAGGTCTTACATTAATGCTTCTTTTTTCTCTATTCAAGATGAGCAGTCAATATTCAAATTCTACCCTTATTATTTGTTCTTCTCTCTTTGATATTTCTTTAGAAATAATGAAAAATTTCTTAATTCCATTAGTTTTAGATTCTTTGATAGTTCAATTATCAAAGAAGCCAATTCTTGAAGCTGAAACAAATAACAGCTCTCAACTTATCAGTGGATACTACAATTTTACTATATCAAACATCCACTGATACCAAACACTTACTTCTTATATTTTCTACACCACCCCAGGTCACCTATAACAGAAAGATTTTATATTTAGTGAGTCTGAAAGAATTCAAAATGAGAGTCAGACATTGGGTCTAGAAAAAAGTGAGGAAAAAGAAATTACAACATATTATTTTTTTTGAAAAATAAGTGTGAGAGGCTAACTTATAAAAGTCAGGCAAAAGGAGAGGGTGTGAGCAATGATGAGATCCTTAAAGAAAAGAATAGAGAGAAAATGTTCCACACACTACCTATGCAGCTCATGTATTCCCTAATCCCTAATTCTGATCAAATATCAGAGGATACTAAGAGAAGAACTTGTGAATGTTTGGTTGGATGTAATCAATACAAGATTATTGGATGATGCAACAACACATTTTATATCAGAATATTTGATCACACATAGGTCAAATGCAGCTCTACTCGCAAAATGTTTTTAAAGCATTGATAAAAAAAAGTACAACATGAAGTTCCAACACTTTATAATCAATGGCCTTCAAACAAACCTCAAACAATTTCTTCCTACTATTCAATCTCTACTAGTGATTTCTACCTTCCAACATTAAGATGTTGATGTCAAAAAGGGGGAGAATGATCAAGGTAAGGGAAGCAAAAAGTAATTATGATAAAAACAGGGGGAGAATTGTTAAAAATGTTAACAGATTGATGACTAGACATTGAGGAACTGAAACAATAAAACCATCACTGTTAAGTTCATGTACAATTATGCTTTTACATGTTCTAATTCAATTCTAAGAAATGATGTTATAAGGATGTGTTTTGACATCATCATCAAACCTTGATTTATACTTATCATTGATAATCATAAATAGGAGGAGATTGTTACGAATTATAATATTTGATGATGATGTATAAATACTTAGAATTGTTTGATTTGTAATTGTACAAGTACCTACAATAGTGCACTATAAGAAACTGCTATCAGAGATTGCAGGTGAGTATCAGAGACTACAAGGAATGAATTTGGAGAAGTTCAACAAAAGTCAAAGTTGGTCAAGCAAAATTAGTGTCTCGGAGACTAAGTTTTTTCTTATCGAAGACTAAGATTTAGTCTATTGGAAACTAAAAGTTAGTTTGTCAAAGACTAATGAATTAGCCTATCGGAGAGTAAAATTTAACATATCAGATAATAAGAGTCAGAGACTAAAATTTAGCCTGTCGGAGACTAAAATTTAGTCTATCGGAGACTAAGAGTCGAAGACTAAAATTTAGCCTGTCAACGACTAAACTTTTAGCCTATTAGAGACTAAAGTTTGATCTACCAAGTATTAATGTTGAAGCTACCAGAGACTAAGACAAGACTTTCTATTACATTGAAGAGTGGTCAGGGGATGCAGTTGATTAGGGAATATTTCTTAAAAGCTCAATTGATAAGTTCTCAGCGTCAGGGTATAAATTTTTTGACATCAGGGGATAAGTTCTTGGCAAAAGGGGATAGATTTCTCGGCATTAGGGGATGAGTTTTTTGGCATCAAGGGATGAGTTTCTCGGCACTAGAGACTATCCATCAGGGGATAAAATGATCAGAGACTAAAAATGACATATGGGATGACACATGGTTGAGTTCACAAATTCACTGACTCAAGTTAAAGGTTGTAGAATTAAAATATAGATAGTGGTCCAATAAAGAGAGATTGGCTACCAAAAAAGTTTCAAGGAAATAAGTTATATACACACAAAGACTGCAGGTGTGAACACTCATAAGTCATACTTATACACAGGCATGCGTATGTAACTGTAAATGTGAAAACTACAGTTAAAGCTTACAGAAACTTGAAGAATAAAATATAGAAGTTGGTCCAATCAAAACTAGGGAAGCTCATAGAGATAAGTTATTCACTGCAGAGATAACTTATTATGGGAACTCCAAGAGAAAATTAAGGGAGTTGGTGTGCTGATACACTAGAGATGTTATATAACAGGTTGACATGCAAGGAAGGTCATGCAAAAAAAACAAGTTATGTGACAGAGCTGCAATTACCAAATAATATCAGAAATATTTTTGGAAGCAACTCATACAAAGAAGCTTGGAGTTCAAGGGAGCTATGTCTATAAATAGAGATATGGAGCAGGTGAGAAAATATACCGATACACTAAAATAATAGACATCATACGATTACTGAAATACACAATTTTTCTGTAAACTACAAGAACATATCTCAATGAATCAAACATATCTCAGATTAATAGCAATTGTAATTATATTACAGAAAGTGTAGTAAGTTTTTATAAACTTTAGAGAAGTTAGAAATCATTTTTCTAATGTGCAACTGTTATTTTAAATAGAGATTGTCTACAACTGGTAATTACTACCAGAAAGAATTGTAAAGATTCAAATTGATTTACAATAAATATACATATTGTAGATTAATATTCATATCTTACAATTTGTTTTACTGTTTCACTTGTTATATTTTTTCAGTAAAATTGTTTTAACTGTTCTTAAATTTTAAACTATATTAAATAGTTTAATTCAAAGAAAAGTTACAAATTGTATTCAACATCCCCTTCTACAATTATTTCACGGGACAAACACAAAGTTAGGATGTAAATTATAATTTAGTATATAATAGATGCATATGCAATTGATTTCTAATTTTTTTGTTGTTGGTATAATCAAAGTTTCATAAAATGTTCATAATGGTGTATTTCACAAACGCATCAATTAAATGCATTGAGATTCGTTTATTAATTAACGTACGCATTGTTCGATTGAAATTTATTTTCACAATAGATCAAACAATAAACATCATTACTAGATATCTTCCACCCGACCGCTTTCAAAATTTTATTTACGAACTTAAGATACTTACAAATAATAATTCATCTTAAGATTGAGGGATGTTAGAATTATATATAATAATATACTTTGTGGATCCAAATATTCTTATTTAGTCAAATCTTATTTAGAATAACATTGAGAACCAAATTTAATTTGTGTATATATATCTCCATTATAATCTATTTTGAAAATAACACATACATAAACTATACATATAATCAATTTTCTGATTTATGTTCTTGTGTTTTCTATATTGATGTGTGTTAAAAAAGTCCCTTCACATATCACCGTTTTATAATGTAATATCATCTCTCATTCTAATATAAAAACAAATAAATAAATAAACTATATCTAGAATATTGTCAAGATTAATTCTTTTTAACACGTTTTCTATTTCAATCATATTCACGTCAGAGCAAAATCATTCGAAGATCTTATCAAAAAGAAAAGAAGCTAAATTGAAACTAAGGATTGTAATGATTTTTTCCTTTACTTGAAAAGATCGAACTAGGTCTCTCACCCATTCTTTGTCAGCCTGTCATGTAGTTCTCATATTATCTATCTATTCTATTCACACATTTTAACTTTATACACATAAATATTTCTAGTTCGATCGCAGCCTGGCGCCAAGCATATATAATAAATGGCATGTTTAATTTCCAATCAAATCTTGCTCACGAGGAAATAAAGACAGAAAGGTTAGTTGTCAGTTGCACTTTACCTTTATTTTATTTGAATTCCTCCATATATAATTCATCAAATTCCATTCTCAAATGCCCGACAAGGAAAATTGTCGCAATGTATTTAGAATTTGAAAGACATATGTAAACGGTATTTAGTTCTTATTGTCGTTTTTGTTGTAGAATGTCTTTACAATTTGAGAAACTTATGTCATGCTATATTTTGGTGGTGGTTGTGATATGTTATACTTCCTTCGTTTTAAAAAAAAAAAATTATATTTCAAAAAATTATCTATTATTTTGTTTAAGTTTATGAATAAAATTTGATATAAATTTGTTTTTAAAATGATTATCATTACATGAAGAATTCAACAAAATAAATTTATTATTGTTGAGGTGTGAATCTGTTACATACGCTGGAATATCTGGATTCTTGGCAACTTGTATAACCTACACAAGAATAAGGTTAAAGAGTCATAGTTAACCTGAGTCGTATTCGGTGCAAGAGTAAATAAATTGGTGTAGAGTTCTAGTAAAATAATAGTTTAGAGAGAGAAAGTGTCATCAGGTGTATGGTCTGCTAATTATAGATAGAGAACATATGTTATGCATGTGTGGGGGGTTCTCAAGGTGGGTTGATGGTCACAAGTATGTGCATAATATGATAGGTAAAATAACTTATCCCTAAAAGAGTAGTCACTAATATGTCTCCTCCATATTGACAAAGACGATTGTGACACGTGAGGTGTTTCACTACGTGAATTGTTACGTCAATGTCTTTTAAGATGTTGGATATCTTCGAGTCTTGGGGGTCGAGATCGAGAATTGAGCTCCTATCCATACTAATTTCATCCACATCATTCATACTCTCAATATGGATCATTAATAAATACAGTCTCATTCAAATTGAATGAAAAATAAATTTATTTTAAAGCAAATCAGTGGTTGCGATAGAGAGTTCACTCTCAATATCAATCATTAATAAACACAAACTCATTCAAATTGAATGAAAAATAAATACATTTTAAAGCAAATCAGTGGTTGTGATGGAGAATATGAATGATATGGATGAAATTGATATGGAGAGGAGTTTAACCCCAAGATCAAGATCCGACCTTTGTCAATGAGGGATTTCGGATTGGGCCCATGATCCTGACTCCCATCAATTATTATATTAAAAGTTTGTTAAACTCTTGTTATAATTTAAATTTTAAAATTTCACAACTCAATACAAACAAAATGAAATGTATTATATTTTACTTAATATTATGGTATTTTGGGTGGTCTTTACTATTGTTGGTGTTGTGTTTAGAATTAAGAAAAGGACACTTTAGTACTTTTTAAAAGAAAATTTTTATTTTAGTCAAATAAGTAATTTACGCTTCCACAATATATAGTACTTTCGATAATAACTTTTATTTATTTATAATTATTTGGTTGATCTTACGTTGTCTAGTTATCAACGTTATATATGATTTTCATGATCTCATAATGAAATATCTTATCATTACTATTGTCATGGGTTTATTAATATTGAAATATTTTAACTAAAATCACTAGGTCTTACTTAGAAAAATCATTTTCTCTTTTCAATTATGTAAGCCATTATTGTAAAAAGTTTAACGAAATATAAATGGACTAGAAATAAAAGAATAGAAATACTTTTATTAGTTTCGATTTTCTCGAAACTCAATAACAATGAAAAATATTTTTCAAAAGACATATAGCAGTTTGCTCACCAAACAACAAAAATTCAAAAAATAAGAAAATACCTTTCATGAAATGAATAGAGACATAATATAATGTGGTATTGAGGATTAAGTAGTGATATAATGATAATTATCTTAAGAATTTCTATCGTACAGTTTCGAATTTCGTGGCTAGTAATATTAATAGATTTTTTTTTATTTATATCTTTTGCATACTCATTAATAACATCAATAAATATTATATTAATATTATTAATTGTTCTATTAATATTATCAAGTGCCCCATTAAGATTACTAAAAATGTCTGTACATTGTGATGAAAATTTTTTAAAAAATATATTACTTGAATGGCATTTTGATATCATAATTTAGCTAACCCGATTTTCCTAAGATTCTAATATAGAAAGAAAGGATTTATATTGAACTATGTATCAATGTTTATGGTTAGTGATACAACTAATGCATGCAAAAAGGGTTGGACTACTGAAATCTTGGGCTTTAAGGCCCTGAACTTATCATGGGTCTGGGCCGAGTACAAGAGTCTTATGTTTTGCGCATTGTATTAGAATTTGATTATTGCAAGAGGATCCGGCTAAACATTCATAACTAAATGGTTAAATTGATCCATTCTCTGATGTCAAATTAAAGCCCAAACGATCATTTCTTTTACTGATATACAAAATTGGAAATCTCATCGAGTCCATTTTTTGAAAATCTCGAATCAAATGATTTGTCAAATAGTGACAATGAGAATCGACATTAACACAAAAAAAGTATAAAATGAAATGACCTAATCGGGTTGAATATTTTAATCAAGATATTGTAACTATCTGATTATTCAGTTAATTTAGATATTATCAAATTTTTTAATGGATATTTAGTTGGTTATGATACTGAAAATCAATACTTCGATAATCTAAATAACCGAATTTAGTACTCAACTAATATTAACATTTCAAGGTTCGTGCTTCCCTTTTTTTCTCTTTATTTTATTTGGCTAATAGTCATCCTTCCCAGTTCCAATACAATCAAATGAAAAGAAAATTCCACCATACAAAAATAAATAAATAAATAAAGGAACTAACAAACGTTTGTTGAATTGTTTTTCATGAGCCTTAAGTTGAAATTTTCATTTACTTAATTTTGTACATGCGATTGGAGAAGTTTTTGAGGTCATACACTCATACGTGTCTATGTGATAGTTAGAACTTCGGAAATAGAACGTAGAAGTAATACCTAATAAGGCAACTCGATAACAAAAGAAAACAATATGAATAGTAATGAAATAATGAAGCGAAATATTGTTTTGAAAAGAAAAAAAATTAAGGAAAGAACGAATGACGAAAAACTAACAAAGAATTAATCTATTACTACATTCAACTTCACACGAATTCTCACAAACAACGATAAATTCGATTGTTTTGTTAGTCCAGATCACTAAAAATTGTTCCTCCAAAATTAAAATTTTTAATTTTATTTTATTAAAACAACATAATCTATCAAAATTCATGAGAATGCATATAATTTTAGGCAATTGATGTTGACAGAGCAATAAAGTTGTAGCCAAAGCAATTAATATTTTGTAAACAAAAATGTCCTGCACAAGATTATGATTAATCTTTATCCCTTTTTCCTCCATTTGCGTAATATTCCTTACTTTCGTCAGTTTTTCGAATTTCATTCTTTTCTCTGCTCTCAATTTTTATTCATCTACTTTCACTCGCTCTATGAAATTATGAATTGCATCTCATTCATCTTTTTATAGAAACTCTTTTATATGATAGGACGCTTATAATATGTGTTGATATTCTTTTTAACTTCTCGAAAAGGGTATGCGAATATATAATCGCTAGTTATGTGTGATCTGTAGTTGCAGAGTATATGTTTGTATTAACGCCAAAATAAATTTTAAATCAACAAATATATTTATCCTGATATAAAATGAGTTCTAATTATACTAGAGAAGAAAATTTCTAATTTAGACTTCGAATTGGTCAAAGAAGGTGGAGAAGATCAACAAAAGAGGTTTGGAAAAGAAAAGGATCATCTTCGCTTTTTTGGAAATTGATACGAAGTATAGCTTATAATTGTTCGTCATTCAATTTTAGATTTATGCCGAAGTTATAAATCAATGTAGCCTGCACATGCTGTTTATGTAACCCAGCTTATATAAGGATGAAGAATTTCAACCAAAAAGTAAAAATAAAATTAAAACTAACGTTGGTATTGCATGATTTCAATAAGCACCATAAAAAAAATGATGAAGACGCTTGTATATAATTATCAATAGTAGGTAGTAGAATTACTCAAATGGAGGGAAAATGGATAAAGATTAATCATAATCTTGTGTGCAGGGTATTTTTGTCCATAAATTATTGATTGCTTTGGTAACAATTTTATTACTCTGACAATATCAATTGTCTAATTTTAAAGGTGTACATAAACATGTCCACCAAGAAATAGTCATTATTATCATCTCGTCTTCCTGTTTAGTCGCAGATACGTATGATACATTCTAACAGAAGCCCGCGAAGACAAGTATTTATTTGCAAAATCAAACACATACCATACAAATATTAAAAGGTTGGGATTTTAATTGAACTCTTGGCAAACATTTCGATGAATTTCGTCAATTATATTTATTTCTTAGTCATGCATATTTATTTCCATTCTTCTTTTTTGCTAAGTCATTTATGTATTTCCATTCTTATAGTCGTTGATGATACATTTTATCCGCAATCGATTGTTTAAATATTTTAATTTCAAATGTCCATTTTGTATATTAATATTATGTTTTAATTTTAAATGTCCATCTTTATATTAATATTTTAAAGAAAATGAGAGATGGAAATCGATTTAAGACTTGTTGAATTCAAAATTCCCAAAAATTATTAATTATTTTTGTCACTGTATCACAACTAGATTTACGAATGTCTATATTTAATAAAAAAAAATATATGACGTTCTTCATGTCCTTCAACCTTAAAAGTTCTTTGTTAGCCATAACTCGATACGATAATAACTAACGCTCGTCTTAATCTTCTAAAATGACAGCTAACTGTCAATGAAGGTTGGTTCAACTAATAAAACTCAGTAAGCGTTCCCATCATTAAATTGAGAGTTCAAATTTTACTAGTTGATGATTAATTTGTTCTCGAACAACTATTATCTCAACCAGAATCCGTACTTAAAATTATTGTGTAGAATACATATTGCAATGTTTCTTATGCAATTTGTTAATGCTATGTGTGTGTGTTAGTGTATATAATAGTAGAAGAGAGCGAGAGAAACCACGTTCTACATTACTCTTAAACTTTAAAAATAAAGTGTTGTGATATGGATACTAGTGACAACTAATGTTTAAAAATAAGTTCAATAATATTATGCATATATACCCGTATGTGAGTGCGAGACTTTGACGCACATTGCACTTATTTATTTATGTTTTATTTTGTGGCAGTTATTTTAAAGTGTTACGACTGTTAGTCATAATAAATTTTAAAAGTTGTGACTTTTGATCACAATCGTTCAAATTATGTGATCAAGTAGTCGCGGTTCAAATAAAAAAAACATGATTGTTAAGCTCTATATAAGTCTATTTATACATATTTTGAATTGTAGAAAAATATATTTTTCATTCTCTTCATCTGCAAAACTCCCAAACAGAATCTTGCGTGTTTTGTTGTATTCTGAGAAAGATTTTGATCGTAAATTTTGAATTTCCTTAAGATAGTATACAAACACAACTCAAAACATTTGAATTTCCTTTTTCGTTCTAAATTTTCTAGTGTGTATATATATATAATGAAACAAGGGAAAATGAGGTATGGTTCATTTTTATAATCTTTCCGACTCGTGTTTTTTTATTTTCCTTTTGGCCAAAAAAAAAATGATATTACTAAAAAATAGTAATGGATAAAGAAGACAGTACATAAATCTGAGTACAACACAATGACGTCAAAGGCCTCCAAAGAAACTAGAGCAAAACGTACTCCAAATTTTACACAGCCAACTTATATCAAAATAAGAATTTTACTGAAGGAACTCTCTACTAGATTAGATAGAGCTACTGAAACAGGCTAAATAACAAAGCCTACAAGACTGCTCCAACAAAACACGAAAACACAACAATTCGAACGAAACAAAAGGCCGTAGAGAATGAGGAACTAAAGCACCTTACTTGCAAAAACTCGTGTCATGCTTCCGCCTCCAAAATATAAGATAAAAGTTCAATTGTACAGATTCAAATAGCATGCAATAACTAAAATTTTTAAATTTTTTTCTAACTCATTTACATAATTATAATAATTATGTAATAATCAATATAGCTTAATTTTTGAAAATATACTAAATTTACATGATTGTATAATCTAAATTAAATCTAAAGCATTGCACTAATTTTGTCATCTTCTGGATATATCTATAGTTTTGTGTTTTTTTGTAAACTGTAATCAAAACTTTCTAATTCATTTTTGATAAATATAATACTCAGTACTCCCGTCGCTCCACAAAAATAGTTACATTTGTATTTTTTATAAATATTAAGATTACATATTTGTTCGAGATTTTTATCTACAAATTATAAGTTTTTTTCATGAAATTTGTTATGAATTTTTAAGTTGTGACAAAATTTGTAAGTTCATAATTGAAAATTTTTTAATTTATAACAAAATAAGAAAGAAAATTTTCAAATATAACTTTTTCTTAAGGAATGATTTGCCTTGATAAATAAATTTCACGTTTAGATTTTCTAACGTTGATGAAGACACAACACAATATAAAAATGACATAAATAAAATAATACAAATTGAAATAAAAAATCAATAAAATTTTCATATTTTTAGCTGTCTCTTTTATTGCTATTATTAATGGAGGACATATCATTGTGAGTACTCCAAGGGAACTCAACAAACTGCACTTCTAGGTTTAAGTTCCAAGTCTAACATTGGAGAATTTCACATTTGGCGTTTGGTATGCCTATACAATAGGGGGGAAAAACCAAAAAATTCATCTTTTTTAAATACTTTCTCATAAAAGAAAAAAAAAAGTCCCTACACTCAAAAGCAGGCCACAACAGTCTAATGTATGTAGTATTTCTCAACGACGTCGTCCCTCTTTCGCTGGTGGTGACGTCACTGACGAATATGCCGTCGTGTTGTCCCCAACACTATTGCCGGAAAACAGATCAGAAATGTATTTTCCCAAATCTTCGGGGGCAAATCTGACAATTACCTGAACCCCGACTTCCCTGCTAAACAACTCCCGGTTCATTTCATAAAATTGTCGGTAAACTGGAATCATATTTCTGGCAACGGAAGCTTTAATCCGGTCTCGCAGTTTCGGGTCGGCCACTGTCCACGTCGACTGTTTCCGGTAAACCTCATCGAAACCCGAATTGAACTTCTGAAAAGTTGCCATCGCCGCTGCCGGAGAAATAACAGCCGAAGGATTTTCCGGCAACGACGATATCACTTTATTCCATCCCATTTTCTCGTAGTTCGCAGCGTACTGGTTCACTTTACTCTCGTGCTTTATCAACCAGTCATCTCCGAACAGTGGTTTTAGATTCGAGTGACGGATCTTCGAAACGACGTAGTTTAAGTTGTTAGCTAGAAACAGATACGAGAGCGAAACGTCTTTGTACAGCTGTGCCTCGCGGTCCAGTTTACAGAGGAGAACGAGTATAATCCACGCGAACAGCACGGATATCGATGATGAAGGATTTCTGTCCGGAGATGGAACGGAGAAATAAGATTCCGGCAAGGTAGTTTGTTTGTTGAGTTGATGATCGGCGAGAATGTCCGGCAATATGGCGGTGTAGTCTGTGAGGAAGACAAAGTAGTTCATGACGTAACGAGTTAATGGATGTACTCCGCCGCCGGGAAGAACAGATTTCGAGGTGTGCTTTTGAATCGCCGCCTCGAATTCAGAGAGAGTTCCATTGACGGCGTCGCCGAGCTTGATCAGAGATGTGAGAGCTTGTGATCGGACGGCAGCAGTTGATTCAAAGGAGAAAATCAATTCGACTCCTTGCCAGTGTTCTGAAACAGCTTCGTACAGGTCGAGTAATCGGAACATTTTCTCCGGCGATTTCTTGCACTTGGCTACATTTTCTGGAAACACGAAAAGCATAAGCGCTCCACTTGTCGCGATTTCCGTAAAACACGATTCCCTGATTCTTTCAGATGCAGAGAACACGTGATCGCAGAGAATTCTCTCCCCGTGAAAGAGCGTTTTCATGGCCACCTTAACGGCGTTTAACCATTGCTTAATTTTGATTTCCAGCAACTCCCAATCCAATTTTTGAACTTGTGAGAAACTCAAATTTTGAACTCCTAGATAATACAAAGTCTCATCCACCATTGATTTTCGTACAAGTTTGTAAATCTTCGCGCACTCTTTTCCATAACCACACGAAATCATACAATCCGCCATCAATTTCAAGTCCGCCATTACAATCTCCGGGTCTTTCAGCACTTGATTTTCACTTCTAACAACCTGAATATCATCTTCCGAGTCATCGCCTTCTTCACTATCGGACACACTAGACCTCGTGGATGACCTGTTCGAAAGGGATTCAGCATCGAGAAAGTCTCTATTGGCTGATAATAGCAAATAAAACTCCTTCTCCAGCATCTTCATCGCCATTTGCATGAGATTCTGGCCGCGAACAAGTTTATCAGAGCTAGAATTCTCCGATATAAAGTATTTCATGGCAAACTGCAAGTCATCAACAGCTTTCAAAAACTGCCTGGAGTTTGTCCTGTCACCTCCGGTGAACAGAACCGGTGACTTGTTGTGGCTCGAGGAGTCGTATATGTTGTTATATTTTGAAATAACCGTTTCGGCTAATTCGATATTTTCATCCATCATTGATGTAGAGAAGGTAGTGTTCGGAGATGGCGGCATACTGTTGTAGTGATTTGAAGGTGATGGAGATCTCGAAAAGAAATTCTTCATGTTCTATTAGAAACAAAAATATACTCGACCGATATCTTCTCTCCGTTCTATTATAAAAAGAGTTGTGTACCGAAAAAAGAAAAGCTCTTTTAGAGAGATTGAGGGAGATAGAGAATTGAAGAAATATGGTAGAGGTGATGGGGGTATAAATAGAGAAAAAGGTTTTGACTGGGTAGGAAGAACGCGGTTACGGTGTGTGCATGGGGGAGATTGGGAATGACGTTGTGTGTAGGACAACAGTTGGAACTTTTGCTTCAGTTTTATGTGCGTTTTGGACTGAAGCTTCGAGCTGATAGCTAATTTGTGTGTAAATAAAGTCAAGTTTTCCGTGTGACCGAATGGTGTGTAGCTGTTTAAGGGATTGTAATTCCTCATGTAAATTGTCGCGATGTTGCTTATCATTTCATTTTGTTGGATAATATTCACATTGATGTCTATTACTCCTAATTCATCGTATAATTTGTTGCTTACAAATTTATTCATTTTTTATTTTTAAGCTTCAAGTTGTAATTGGGATTTTTCTTTTTCTTTTTATCTTAAGTAAAGATATACACTTGCTTCAAGCCAATTTTATCAGACATGGACGTCTATTATTCTTAATCCATCGTGTAATTTGTTGCTTTTCAATTCATTCAAATTTTTTTATTTTTCATTTTTAAGCTTCAAGTTGTATTGGGAATTCAATTTTTCTTTTTCTTTTTATCTTCTTTTTATTGTAACAAAAAAGTTTAGGTAAGGATTTGAGTGATTACAGTTGTATCTTTTTATCTTTAGTAAAGATAAATTCTAGCAACACACTCCGACAATTATGTGATGTATAAGTACATTTCGACTTTTTCTTTTGGAGTATTTGAATTGGATTTTTAAAGTTACTTTCTGATATTACACTTTTTCCTTTTCTTTGTTTTCTTTTTTGAATTGTGTGCCGCTATTAATACTCGATCCGTTTTAATATAAATGTCATTTGATTTTTTTTATACCGATTTAGGTTAATTAAATATTTTCTACTTCATTAAAGTTCAAATACATTTCACTGGGATCAGCGTTTTATCTTAAATACACTTTTCGAATATACTTCTTCTTTCTAAAGCTTGTACGATATTTAGAAAAAACTCCATCTAGGATATGTTTTCGAATAAAGAAAAGATCAATAATAGTATTGGACTGAAAATTATGTTATCATTATAATTATATTTTTATAATGCATTTAATTAATTTTTTCAGCGATAATGGTTACTCTTTTCTTAATAAAATTATCCAGTATTGGATAATTATCTTAGTTTAGTTGATGAAAAACTTGTTGAATTTTATTTATAACAATTTTGAATTATACTCTTCCTTCCTAAATTCATACTCATGTCACGTCGAGGTAATGTGGAAGTATAAATTGACACACCCCCAAACAAAATAATAAAAAAGAAGTAAATAGTTCTTAAAAATATGAAATAAGTTTGTTTTATTGAAATTCTTTTACTAGTAAATACTTGTTTCTTCTTTTCTTCTTGCATACCAGTAAATACTTAAAGATATATTATGAGGAATATTTATATATATAATCGTTCTGTTCTATAAAATCTACAAGCAATAAATAAATCAATGAATGTTGAATAAGAGAATTTTCTAAGCAGATGATACATAAAATGAAAAGGAAGGAATATAAGCTACCGGAGAAAGAGTATACAAATATTTTTGAAGATTCATTGACAAATAAGACCGGACTCCCTGGATTCCTTCTTTATTAGTCACTTTAATTTTTCTTAAAATATTACTTTCTCCATCAAAAAAAAATTTAATATTTGAAAATAAGATTTGTTAAAAAATATATGTTTCATAACTTTTTTTTTATGATGATATTTTTTAAAATCTATCATTACAATCTTCTTATCTTTTCGTTAATTGAACATATAACAAATTGCATAAAAAAAATTATTTGAATATATTATTATCAATCAAACATATAATATTAATGTTTATATAAAACTTAAAGGCCATTCTTTTTATGAAACGGATGGAGTGCCTTTTGTGATAAGTTATTTTTTATTTTTTAGGAATCGCTAAATTAATTTGTATTTATTATTTTCAAATCATTATTTTATGGATATAACTTTATGAACAAGTAGGCGAATTCACGCCGTTATTAATTATTTTCTCGGTTCATTTTTAGTTGTCATTTTAAGAATTTTGATACTTGTAAGTAAGATAATATTAATGTTTTTGTAATTTATAATAGTATAAAGTTATTTAATTAGCCTGAAACAATACAAACTACAAAGTATTTGAATTTAAAAGAGATGTATTGAATAACAGGCTAATATGAGAAATAACATTTCTTGATTCTCCTACAATACGATAAATAAATTTAAACAAGTGAAAAAGAGATGGAGAAGGGAGTGGTGTAGGGGTCGCATCTACCATGAAAGTTGATATTCCGTAATATACTGTATAACTTTTATGAGTATGTCTTTAGAGTTATTATAATCTTTATAATCTCTATTTTATAGAGTAAAATATTAAGACTCTAAAAATTATTTTTATACAAAAATTTTTAAAATAAAAAATATGTTAAGAGATTTGAATAGCGAAATTCTATATCGAAAAATTTATTATTCAAATTTCTCTAATCTGTATAATATGGATAATTGTATAATTTTAAAAAAATAGAAATTCTAAAAGATATGAAAAAATATAATTTAAAATGTAAAATAAAGAATCTATTAAGAGACACAGATGCGAATCACCTTAATATTTGCTTCTTCATGCCTTTCTTTGTTTCAATATCTAGTGCCTCAGGCATAGAGAAATAGCACCAAATTAATATGTCTATTTAGGAGCGAAAATGGTGCAATTTAGTGTAATTTTAACTTTAAGTCGTCATATAAAATTGGTTAGATACAATTTTTAAAATTTAAAATCGTATATAAGATCATTAGCATCAATTTGGTGTGATTTAAATAAATGCAGTGCAGTTTTAGTTATGTGTGATTTTGGTTTAAAAACCAAACGAAAAGTATTGCAAATGTTAAACCATTATTTATTTAAGCTCATTTGAAATGATGAAATAAATCAATATATAAATTTAAGTACGGTTCGATTTTAGCATGTGCAATTTTCTGTTAAAATCACAAACAAACCGCATGTTACAACTTGCTTTTCAATCCTCTAAATAATTCAAAGAAAATAATAAAAAATTAATATTTTCTTATTAAAAAGTGCTTTTGATTCATCAAATTTTTAACCATATTAAATCTCGTAATTGTAAACATTAAAAGAGCAATCCCCAAAGAAAAATTAACTTATAGTTAAATTCCTTAATGGCAAAACTAAAAGAGTGATCTCTAAAGTGAAATTAATTTATAATTGAATCCCTTAATTGTGAAAATCAAAAGAAGAGTCCCTAAAGTGGAATTAACTTATGGTTGAGAGTATTTTTATATATTTATCCCCTTTAAATTACTCTCTTCAGTTCTAATAATTGTCATTTGATTTTTTTGTACATAAATTTAGGTATTTTTGTATGTTAAATATTTTATTTAATTTGTTAAAAAATAGTAAATTAACTAAAATAAAATATTTAATATATAAAAGTTATCACCTAAATTTAGGTATAAAAAAGTCATGTGACAATTATTATGAATCGAATGGAGTATAATATTGCTCTTGGACAAATTGGTTAAATTGTCTCTTTTTATAATTAGTATGCACATTCGATCTCCTATAGATTTTTCAATAGTAAATAAAATTAATATAATAAACATTTTCATTTATTTTCCTAATTATCATAGTATACTAACTAAAATAAAACTTTAACAAATCTCTAAAACGATTAACCATAACCGGAGGGAGTAGTAAGTCTAAGAGAGAGCATAGTGCAGTTTGGTGCGATTTTGAACATAAATCACACCCACAACAAATTAGGTGTGATTTTATAAGTCTAAAATCGCTACCATCACCGCAACCAATTAATGCAATTCGATTTCAAATATTATGGTTTAGTTTAGAATGACGTGGTTTCGATTTTTAAATTGTTTATAATATATTAAGTGACTAATGATTAAGACTAAAAAAAACTCAAATTTAGCAATTCGTTAACAAGTTATAACGCAATTGACTTGTGAAGATATAAAACATTAAATTATCAATTTTTACAAGAACAATCATTCATTAGTATGATTATTAAGATTGTTTCTAATTAAACTAAGATACATCTAATATGAATTATAGATAAATAATATATTCATCGTACATACATATATGTGTATAGTATATATATACTATACACACCCACATATATATATATATATGCTTATATGTAAAATAATGACAGATTATCATATTTAAGTATTAGTACGATTTCGATGTGAGAAAATATAAAATTGAAATCAAAATCGATATACTTACGATTTTAAAAAGTAAAATCATCACCACAAATATTAATTTTATTGATTTTGGTGTGATTTCAATTAATGTTTTTGTTAGTATTTTAAGGAACATGGGTCGACTAATTTTACTTATTTTTTAAACTTAGCTATGAGACGCAGAGAGAAGAAAAGGAAAATGTAAACCTTATGTTGAAATATATAGATGATAAATAAAAAGATATTGTGATAATCAATGCATATATAAAATAAGTAAAAATTAACAGCGAGTGAATGAACTTGATTAAGCCCGTGTATATATTCTATTCGTTTCATTGCAAAAAAATTTTATATAAAAAGTTATTGTCTAAAAACTCACACAGTTACATACACATTTATACACTCATAATTATCTTGTAACATTTTTTATTAAATAATGTTTAAAACCCTGACTTCTTTATTTTTTTCAAAAAAAATAATCAATTACCAATGAGGTCAACAATCAAGTCTCGTTTCATTGCATATTATATTCATGTGATTGCATGTTCAAGTATTTTAATTCCCACATGCATACAATATTAGGTATTTTATACTTTATTCGGTTCATAACCGTTGTTTGACTTTTTTGTACCTAAATTCAGGTGATTTTTTTATATGTTAAAGATTCTATTTAATTTTTAAAAATGAATAATCAAAAATATTTTAAATAAAAATTAATATGGATAAAATTTTAAAATAAGTAAAAATATTTAACATATAAAAAATTTCACATAAATTTACGTAAAAAAAAAGTCAAAGTGACAATTATTATCAACCGAGTAATATAGTTTTTGGTGACCACAAGAAAGTAATTGTGTCTTTAAAAAGAGAGAAAGCACAATAATTATACTGGTTATTTGGTAGGGAAATAAATAAGTTAAACATCATGGAGGATCATATTCTCACCTTCCAAAAGAAGAATTCGTCCCGCAGACAAGGGAAAATAAATACTCCGTGGAGAAATATACAAGGGGGAAATAAATACTCCAGGGTCGGCTGTGCCTGGTCAAAACCAGAAATGTTCTCATGTTACATAATTTAATACTCCTTAATTACTTTATATTCTCCATGTTCTAAAATATATAATTTAATGTAATTTTTTTAAAAAAATTAATTTGTGATGTTTCAAATTTTATTACTTTTATGTAAAGTTTTAAGAAAATAAAACTTGCAATTAATAATAATTTATGAATACTATAAAAAATATATATATGCTATTGTATTAACGAAGCTGGTTGATTAATCAATTCAAATATATTTTAAATTTGAAATGAAATTATTTAACTTTAAAAACTTAAAATTTATTTTACATTTTAGAACCGAAAGAGTACATAAATACAAACTTAGCTAGTGAGACTTGAACTCTTAAGTACCAATTCAGTTTTCTCTCTTATCAATATACTCATAAATCATAATTATAATTCAATTAAAAATTTAATTTTTATTTCTACGATGACTATCGAGTTACACGTAATTATATATGTGTCAACTCAACGTTCCACTAACTTTATTTTTCACTTTTTTTCCCACCACTTTCTACTTTCCGCTTATGTTACAATTTTATTATTTTTTTTAATAGAAGTTCACCTAATGCAAGACCTGGTGTCCATGCGGCACGGTTCACCTTGTGCTCCACCGGATCACCACCTTGAGTTGCAATAAAGTGCTCTTATCCATAGAATTTTTACTTTACTTTACTTCAATTTTTAAAAATCATTTATCAAAATTATACTATAATAACACATACAGAATATTACAATTTGCACTTACCACAAGATTTAATTGTTTATATTCTACGTGCACGCGCACTGCGCTCCTAAGAATTTTCGTCCATAGACTTGGCTATTTCGGACGTTACCGTGATAATGTCGAACAAAATATCGATCAATAAAATATTGCTCCGTATAAATTAACGGCTACATTGTTTTGGTTTTTTATTGTTACAAGAAGACAAAAGGAAAAAGGCAAAGAAAAAATGGTGGTCATTGTGTTAGTTATTCTTTAAAATAGTAAGTAAAATTATTGATTCCTATTAAATAAACGTTCTTAAGTAGAAAATAGGGTTGCAGGTCGTGTGTGTGATTCGAGGACGAAGATGCTCGGTGAAACCTAGTCAATTTAATTAGATTGTTACGAGAAATGTTCAAGATTTGGTTGTGATTATTTTATTTATTATAACAATCTGTAAAGATGAAAGAAATCAAAAACGAGGAAAATAAAGTTTTAAGTTTCGTAAATAATGGATTCGACTCTTCTACAATTTTTTGGAATTTCAACTCGTAAATTGTTTTTAATCTCAATCATTCATCTATATATAATGGTTGAGATTTAATAATGACTTAAAAAATTTCTTTAAAAACTTGATATTAAACAGTAAATAGCAAAATTCAACCTCGAGTCGTTATAAAATATTTACGATTTACTATTTAATATATATATATATATATATATATATATATATATATTTACTATTCAAAACATTAATAAATAAAAATGTATCCATATATAAAATTACATATTTACTAAATAGAATAAGAATTTTGATTGTTTAATATTATTTTTAAAATAATACAATATAACACTTAAAAATAATATTAGTATTTCTATAAATATATACTCTCTTCATTTCACAATAAATGATATTTGCCCGTAACTTTAGGTGAATTGTTTTATATATTAAATATTTTATTATATTCTAAAAAAAATAAGTAAGAAAAAATATATTAAAAAATTTAACATATAATATAGGTCACCTAAACTTATGTACAAAAAATTCAAGTGTCAGTTATTGTGAAATGGAAGAAGTACTATTTATATTACAAATTATTTAATACTTATAATGTCAAATATTTCAGACTCCGTTTATGGCCTTACTTCGAACCAACGATGATCCACAACAAATATGTTAACCAAAAAAATGTGTATTTCTAAAAAGTCGACTCGCACAATATGACCCTTTACGAAAGATTTATTAAATAGTCTCCTTTAATTGGAGTGGGGGACTAGTTGCTCTTCGAACCCTGCCGGTTACTACAAAGTTTGTACTCCTTTTAGTTTATTACTTTTTGCAGAAGACGTTTTTCATAAATATATTTTTAGAGAAGATTTTTTTTTCTCCTAGAAAATGAGAATGACCTTATAATATGGAGGGAAAAAAAATTCAAGAAAGATCTCTATGCTCTAGGAAGGAGGAAATAAAGTCTAATAGTATACGGACTAAATTGGAAAGGAAAGAATAAGGAAGAGGGACATACTACATTAGTGACAACAGTTAGTAGTTGCGGCAAGAGATTTAAATAGCACCAAATTACATTACACCTTCGTTGCAACTATCTATATATAGGTCGGTGAAAAATTAATTGCCTAGAAGTGCAAAAAGTTGAGCCTATAACAACATGATTTTCACAACCACAAACAATATGCTACCCCTTTTGACTCAATAGTATATCCATCCCCATGTTTAGCACGAGGAGGTTGGTTTGGGGTTTAAAAGCCTCCCATAAAATTCATGGGGTGCTTTTTTCCAATTCACATTGCTTTGAAATGCAGCAAGTGTCGAAAGATACTGTGTGTGTGGCCGTGTGGGGTTTGGTGGCGGTGCTCGACAAGGAATATGTTGCGGTGGCCGGTGGGGGGGGGGGGGGGGTTGGGGGGTGTCGGATAATGTTATGTGGGACTTCGGGATATTGCTAAAGCTAGTAGTCGAGTGTAGAAAACAAAAATCCCCTATAATGACCTGAGGTTATTGATTAGAATTATATAAGAAACTCGATTATTTTTAATAATTAAGATCTCGAATCAATCTTCTAAACAAAATAAATAATTGTTAGGCAAGCTTTTCTCATTTAGTATAATGGGATGCTATATTGATGGATAAAAAGAGAGATCAATAATAATTTCATTCCAACGGAAGAAATATTATCAGGTGTCATCATATTATACGGAAGGAATATTATGATATTTTCTTTGGTACCATACCATATTATTTATTTATTTAAAAATCGCCTTTTTTTTGTGAATAGAGAGGTGGCCATGCATTGCCGGCATAGGTAACGTATGAGTTGATACTTAAAATATAATGCTCATATAAAGCCCAACTATTAAATATTAATCCAGTCTCAAACCTTCGAGTAAAATTTCATTTGGCGTGATTTAACATCCTTTGTTTTTAAAGTAAAAAATTCCATTTACTAAACCCATGCATTTCACATAGACAATTTTCCTTACTCGTAACACTGTCAATTAGTGACGACACTGAACCAGAAACAATCGTTCAAGATCATGTTAGAGATTAACAACTCCAAATACAATAACCGTGCGAGTCTGACCTCATCCATTCTCAGGCATGTAAAACATGGTTCTGGAGGATTATTCAGAACAAACACAACCACCAGAACTACCCCCAACTTCAAGAGGAAATACTAGACCAATGAAAGATCATCAAACAAACGTGACAGCAGTACACACTAATACCAAGAGATTTAATCGCGACATCAAGATATTGAAACAGAAAAAAGAATGCTATTTTTTAGATAATGGCATTCACAAAATGTCTCGATAATGCATTTTGAAAGAAAAAAAATTGTATAGTAGAAACACTTGAAATTCCTAATAATGCATTTAGATACTACAAACACCATATCAACTTCTAGAATAGATCACGATACATTAAACCTTGATGGCATACTTTCTCACTGGGAAGTACATCTCCTTCTTCTTTTCCCGTTCTGTCTTCAGAGATGCCTACATAAGAAAACAGTTTAATTTGTAAGGCATGTGTGGGCCAAAACTAGGATAATTGAACATAGTAAAAAAATAATTCCACAATCAACTCAACCACAGAAATGTCGAAGTAAAGAACATGCAATTGGCATTATCCAAAATATTTCCATCTATCTATTTTGTTTTGAAGTCTTGAAGTTATGTGATAATGGGTAGGCAGCAGTATGCAAGTTCTTGAGGACCACCACTCTATATGCATAATCCGTAGTGGAAAGAAAAGGTGATTATTAAACTAAAACTAAAATAATTATTCAATCATATACTCATCATTCAAGAGTGCTGTGAATGTCCACCTCAAGCAGCAACTACCAACCACAACACTTGTAAGCCACAACAATTAATACAGCATTCATCATACAAAACTGATGTCAGGTTACTCCAGCAAATGCACAAGGGAAGCATATTAACAGGAAAAAAAATAACAATAATCATAATTAGGGCAAATTTGAAATTACATTAACATAGCACCTAATGAGTCAACTGACACATGGTTATTTGAAAGGCAACTGGGCAAAGTGAAAATCGATAAAAAAAAGAAACCAAAGCATATATTTGTATCGATACAAACTGCAAAACCAAAGTCGTTGAGGAACATATTTGTTTTCATACCAAGCAAAAGTTCTCAAAGAGCTACTATCCTAAAGGGACCCAAACAGCTTAATTAATACAATCAGGGAGTAAACGCTTGAGAAGCTCATTAAAGACTACACTTAACGGCACAAGGAAAATAATACATTCCTTCCATTTCTATTTCACAAAGAGAGTTATGTTTAAATTTTACATACTACATTTACAAAAAAACCTATCAAACACCATTGACATAGATTCATGTAAGAGGAACATTGCAAATCACATGAATATATTCTGACAGAGCAAATCCGTTTTTATTTTCAAATTCTATTAACTTCACAAATTGAAGTTTATGATTTTACAATCTTACTCCCATCCCAGGAATAATTGAATTAGTACAAACTCAAAATATAATTCTTTTTGTGGAAGAGAGAAGTATTTTACGCCACATATATATCAAGATGGTAAATGACTTAGCTGGAGTGCGCCCGTCACACATGAGAAGAGTATGGACACTTAATTCTATTAAGAATATTACATAATCCATACACAAAATTCAAAAAATTTTGCAATTATACAATTCAAAAATTGGCAATTTGGGCAGAACTAATCTCAGATTACAATGCCACTGCTAATATTTCAATTACTCAACCAAAATTTATCCAAACCATCTACACACAACTAACTTCAGTTTACATTCCAAAAGATAATTAACTGGACAGATCATTCCAACACAAAATACAAGTAGCATTTGCAACATACATAACAAAGATTGTTAACAAAGGTTTTACAAAAAAAAATAGAAATCAAAATACCTGATGCTTAGTGAGGCGCCTACGAATGGCTCTAGTCTTCTTAGGACGAAGATCAAGGGGCAAGTACTTCTTCTTCTTGTAAACCTCTCTCAGAGCCGCCTTCTGCTTCTGTGACATCACCGTCGACACTTGCGCTATCGATTTTCTCACAACTTTTCTGCATTTTCACACAAAAAACCACAAATTTAACACCAAATCAACGAACTTTTGAAACAAATATATAAAAATAGACATAAATTTATGGGAATTGACACATATTCGAAACCAAATAGCAGAGAGATGCTTACATTTTGGAGAGCTTGTTGGGGGCACCGCCGGTGACCTTGGCGACACGGAGGAGGGAAAGTTCACCTTTGAGATCCGTCAATTGTGCCAACAGATCGCCCTTCGACTTCTGCCGCAGCTCGTGAACTTTGATTCTCGCTGCATATATTAATCAATCATCCTCAAAATCATCAACAAATTAACAAAATATCAGAAACTAACGGTTTCAAAATTGAAAGAACCAAACTTTTGTTGTGAATTCTAGCTTACCCATTTCGCCTTTCAATCGCTTGGAGTATGCCGCTCTCTCCTCCCAGAAACGGCGGCGTAACGACGAAGGATGGCATTTATACTCCGAGCGAATAATGCTTAAAACCCTAAACGCACGTGAATACGAACTCTGCACGTGACGGGAGATTTGTTGATTGAACTGGGTCAGGCCCATGATGTAATGGGCTTATCACACTTTAAGAAATAGAGGAGAATTTCGGCCGATACTGTATCTTCAAAATAATTCTCATGTAATATTATTACTTTTCAACTTACCATTAAATTTATACTACGTTACTATACACAATATTATTATTTATTTAAAAAAAATTAAAACGTGAATAATAACATAAAAATATCAGATAATAACATAGTAATATAATAATATAAACTGTATAAGAAGAGGTTTTTTGATGAGACGAAAATTATTTATAAAAAAGAATACTCGCTAATAATTTTTTGTGTAACAAATAATTGAACAAGAATTTATGGGCCTCTAATGCTCATAATCGTTAGATTTCAGACTTTTATTCATGCATAGCAAAGATAGATCTTCCGAATATTTTTATTGAGAAAACATGTTTGAGTTTATCACACTTCAATAATTTCTAAATAAGACACACTAATATATTATCAATACACAAATGACCTCGATGATATACACGTTAGTACAATAAAAATTTCCGCCGAAACTATCAACCATTTTCATTTGTTTTGCATTTTAAATATTCTTCTTTTCTTAATTAAAAATCCTACATCACTAGGAAAAACAACTTAATGATTTTCATTGCATTTAAAAACAAAAAAATAAAAAAAAGGGAAGAAAAGAGATGCCTCTTTCCTGTCTGTCTTAATTATATATCCATGTTATTCTTATTCGGTCTCTTTTTTCGAATTCTACTATCATTTTTCATCTAAAAATGACAATTTAAACCACAATTGAACTTAAACTAATCAAACATTTCAAACAGACTAGTTTTTAACCGAACCGTTGATGTAATCTGTACCATTTCAATTCAAAGATTTTAAACCAATAGCAGTTTGATTCGATTTTAATTTTTAATATTTAATCATTGGAGCACTAAACCAATACTTTAATTTATATAATAACTTTTATTAAATAATAGTTTCTATTATTTTAACTTTAATTTTATGCTTTCTAAAAACACTTAATTTACTTTATGTTGATTTTAGTAACAATAAATTTTGTTTATTATAATATATTTATATATCATTTTATAGAAAGTATACTTCAATTATATATTACATTATTTTTCTTAATGAAATTCGGTGTGATGCGAATCAAATCAGTAGACTGATCGATACAATTTTGGTTTAAGAATATTTCAAATCGGTGTTAATCTGGAACAAAATATTTTATAATTAATTCATTACTAAATCATGTTATATCTGACACCAAACCACACGATTGCATCTCTAATTTCATCATATTTTTGTAATTTTCATTTTATCATCTCTCAAATACCATTCAAGAAACAATCTCTCCTTATAGCTTTTCCTTAATGGTGACATCGTTTGGATCAACTAACACATTTCCTAATTTCATCACTAATCAACGTTAGTTGTGCTTATACTTTTACATGCTTCCAATGGTCAATTAGGTTGGCACGGTGGCTATATCTAATCTGCTGCTCTAATTATAACAATTTGTAATAGTTATAGTATTATCTAATATGTAACTCCCATATTAACCTCATAAATCATAACTCGTATATAAGCTTCTCTCTCTCTCTGTGCTTGGCTTGATATACAATAAAAAGAACACAGTTTATGCTATATTTTAAGAGGAAACTCCTAAGATTGACTTTAACAAATTTATTTAAGGTGATCTTCGATTTTAAATATTTTGATAATCTAATCAACTATTCAACCATATGAATTAAAAGTGTTGGTAAAAATATTAGAGTACACAAATTTTCACATAATTTCATGATAATGTTGACACTTTTTATAGATTTAACAAATTTAAAAACCTAAACTATCACATGATATACGTAATTGACTCTATTAAATAAAGTTTTTCCACCACTTCAAATTTAATAAAATTTCGTAGAGTAGTTTGTTTTTGTATGCTCGTTTCATCCGTACAGTTGGATCGTTTAATAAATTATCATAACATGTTAAAATCGAATGTAGAGATCTTTTCCTCATATTTTAAACATCATACTTACAACTATATATGTGATCCCATGTACTTTTCCTCATTACTTAATTCTTAAACAAGTTTTAAAAAATATTTACATTTACATTTATAGAATACGACTGAACAAAGACGAATAACATTGCAACATTGGACATAACTTAGTAGTGTACATGCATATGTATAATCAGAAGCGGATTTTGCAAAATGGATGTTGGAGAGTTGGGAGGGGGGAAGAGTGTACGTATTGTGATGCAGTGTAAATCTGTAATAGGAAATACAAACAACATTAGACTGTACAATAACATGAATTTCCGACACGACACACTAACTAGTTACAGAATTTGTTAAGCAAAACGCTGTTAGCCACCCTGACCTGCACTACTTTATTTTTGGAGGTTGAAAGGAATCTGCACCACCTGAATCTATATCCTTCATCTGTACGCCCACAATAGGCACTTAATTTACTTTTTTGTTAATATCTAGATGACATAAATGATAAAGCAAATCAAGAGCTACATTTTGTTTTCCAAGTTTCATTATTCTAAATAGTAATTCTCTGTTGTGGGACCTAAATAATTATTTTTCGTTTATTCTCTTTCCTACACAAACACAACCACCAAGTACTTTATAAGCAGATACGGTGGCCTAATTTTGGAGGTCATTCTCAAAAAGTAAATAAGACTGTTCTCTTTAAGTTAGCAACTTCATACCAAAATTTCATAAAGATGAAATCCATAGACTTGTTTTGTGTCTCCCCGGCTTCCACAGCTATTTGTTCCAGCATGGACTGACGAGCCGTGGTCCGCCATTGCACGAGGCCTGTCCATCATCATCGAAATCACCAAAACAGAACTGATCATTCGCGAAAACCCACAAAAATTCCAATGGTTCCTTGTTCATCTCAACGTCTACCTATTCATCCCAAGCCGTATCACCATAAAAGTAGAAGTGCTGATTTTTCTTCTGCAAAACCTAGCCATGAAACTAATCAAAATGTAACAAGGAAAAGCTCAGTTGACATCAGTGACTTAAGTATGAGTCTTCTTGGTTCCTCTAGGTATCTCTTAAGCGACAAACCTTTCATCGAATCTGTATTAGATTCTGATCGTTTATCAGCATTGGTTGTGAGCAAACCTGTGATAAGGAGCCATACTGATTCCCATATTTCAAATCACACTGATTTCCCACTAGTTGCCAGCTCCAATGACACTAATGTAAAATTTTCATCAGCTCACTCTAAGCCTAGATGCCATGTTCTTTTCTTGTATCTCTGCCTCAAATATTTCCCTAATTATCATTTAGCTGGTATCGATAACAATGATATTCTGCCAAACATACTACAATAACTGCAAAGTTACATTTGGCAGCTCTATTTGAAGGTTTTGAATCTGAATTGAAAGAATATACATACTTCCTTAGAATTTTAAATCTAGTGACAACTTAAGTCATAAATTTCATTTTAAAAATGAGAATTTGATTGTCTAGATAACAGTATTCCAAGACTTACAATCAGTTCGTTTTCACAGGTGGTGGAACTGATGGTGTCAATTCATTGCAAGGGCTGCGCAGAAAAAGTGAGGAAACATATTTCTAGAATGGAAGGTAACTTTATAACAAACACCATGATTTCGTTTTGTTTGTATGTGACTTTGTGAAACTTTTAAATTTTTATGATGTTAATTTAATTTTAGAATAAATATATTTTACCTTGTTGACATCATATGCAGTTTATAATATTAATCTCTGCATGAATCAAAAATAAATAAGTTCACATCAAATTTGAACTATTATGATTTTGTAAATAGCATTTTAAATAATTCAAGTATAAATAATTTATGTGGAGTGAATGAGTGATGGGAGTTTATTTGGATTTATAGTATATCATCTGCAAAGATGTGTGTGAGTGTGAGTGTGGGTGTGCGTGCATGTGTGTGTCAATATATACCGTTTCTGATGTGAAACATTCATCCATATAGAGCCTTCATTATAATAAACTTTTGGAGCAACTCGTGGGATTAGCAGGTTCTCTAGTGTTAAGGAAAAACAAGATTACATAATGATACAGTATAACGCCTTTGAGTTTTGATCTTATGACAAATTGCAGGAGTGACATCATTTATAATAGACAGAGAAACGAAAAAAGTGACGGTCATAGGAGACGTGACACCTTTAGGAGTTCTCTCAAGCATTTCGAGAGTGAAGAATGCTCAGTTTTGGCCATCTTCACCTTCTTCATTTTCAGCGGCCTTGGCTTAACTTTTTGATTAATTAAGATGACAGTGAATTCTAAATTTATCCTTGTTTTCTTACTTCTCTTGTAATTAATTTTCAAAAGTTTACGAGTTTTCTTTGTGCTTTAAGAGCAAATTGTGTCTGTTTTGTGTGTTAATTTCAACATAATAGTTATTTGATCCAAATGAATTTGAAGTTCTAAAAGAAGTTCATGGATTACTCTCTCTCCCTCTCTCGCGTGGACACACACAAAAACAAACAAATTAAAGACTATAATAAACTAAGAAAACTATATATTATAAATTTAATATAAAGTCCAGAAATATGAAAAAATTAAACGACAAGGATAATAGAATACCGGATATGTAAGTCTTTTCTCCAAGACTTCAAATTTGGGAATGAAACTTATCAATGTCGGATATAAATAGATATTTATTAAATAAAGTAGTGTTATTAGTACAAGTTCTACTCTGCTTTATCAAATAAAATAGATAATTATGTGATTGGAATTATAAATTCGATAACGTACTCTATGTTTGATATTATGCATTCTTACCCAACTCTCATGCACTTTATCGATGGACTCGATCACTACTAACAGTCGATACACTTGTAAAACTCATATTTTGCTTGGACGCCACAAAATAAGGTAAAATTATAGGACTACATAAAAAAGGCAATAAAAATTTCTGGCAAGTCCAAGCTTAGCTGCAATCATATCTTCCAAAAAAATGAAAAATCGCCAACGAAACTAATGTTTTATTGTATTTGTTGCAAGTATTTGCTCTCAGACCACTCCAGTTTGAACAGTCATATATGACGAATTTGTAAAGTCATTACACGGAAAATTAAACAAAAAACAATCAGAAATCCGTAAATCATATAGGCTTTACTAACCTGACAACCTGTGAAGAATGCAGACTTTCCCGTTTGTCCACCTTTCTGAAAACCCACCTTAACACATACCGTTTTATGGCAAAACTGACTTGGGAATCGGTCAAAGAATGCTATACAGATATCCATGAACTCGTCCCATTAGTTGATTGCACATCGATCACCGATGAAACCAAAAAACAAGGTAAACACCATACTCAATAGCATTACGGATAGCTTTGTCTAGCCATGACTGACTTAACAGTTTAACATTATTATGGATATTAACCCATACTGCAGATTTTATCAAAACCCTTGAGATCAAACGAGTACGCAGTCTCAATCTCCCACATGTAAATGTTATTGCCAGTATTTACTTGTACAAGAGAGTGCATTCCGCTGAGAGGTTTACAAGAAACCAAAAGAGAAAAGGTGATAAAATCATGTTGTAAGACTACGGTAAGCACTCAGCAGACCAACCAGCTCCCTACTTCACTTTGTAGTAAGAAAAGAGGTTATACCCTTACGATCAGTCATGTTCAAATGCTCATGTTGCACAACTAGGTAAGAATTCAGCAGACCAACCAGCTCACTAGTTCACTTTGCAGTAGGTCTGCTTAGTAACAACCACCTTCACAGTTCAGCAAATCACAACTGAAGAGAAACTTTATCATTCACTTATGAGTTTACTAACAAGCTCAAAGGCCATGTTATCAGTTTCACCAGCATCTTGAACTAAGGACACCCATAGATTCAGATTAACTTTTAATCTCCTCTTCTCCATCTCCTCCAAAATATAGCAAGCATCATCAATTTTTCCATTTTTGGCTAATCCTATAATCAAACAACAAAACGTTTCCAAACGTGGACAATGCTTACTCATCAACATGGCATTTAAAACATTCAAACCTCTGTCAAACTCCTCAGCTCTACAAAAACCATCAACCATCATCCTGTACGTGGCAACATTTGGCTCACAACCATCGACCTGCATTCCAACCAATAATTTATAGGCTTCTGCAGTTCTGCCTTCCTTGCACAAATAATTAATCAATATATTGTACATCACAACATCTGGCTTAACTCGTCTCTTCTTCATCTCAAGAAGCAAATTTTTAGCTTCCTCAACTTTTCCGTTCCTTCCAAGATCACTCATCAGAACTCCATAATTCACGAGGCGGGGTTTACATCCTTGATACTCCATATCAAACATCAACTTCTTTGCTTCTTTATACTTCCCTAGATAGCACAAACCTTCCATCAACAATGCATAGGTGACCTCATTAGCGTATTTCCCTTTTTTCTTCATCTCTTCAAACAAAGCCTTTGCCTTATCAAACTCACCCCTTTTACACAAAAACCCAATTTGACAATTATAAGTCACAACAGTAGGTTCAACTTCTTTCCCAAGCATTTCATCAAACACTTGGCGAGCTAACTCCCACTCCCCCTTCTCAAGCCAACCCTTGATCATAATATTATATGAAACAGCATTCGGCCAAAAACCCAATTTCCGAGCAGACTCAAACATCTCATTAGCATCATCAAACCTATCATTATCAACAAGAACATTCAAAAGGGTATTAAAAGACTGCACTGTGCGAACACAATTGAAAGACTTAATCCTCCTAAACAGTTCAATTGCTTTATCAGCCAAATTGGCTTTCCCCAAATGCTTAATCAACGCAATGAAAAGGGTTTCACCGCATCGAACATTATAACTCTGGACATTTTGAAGAACTGTTTCAACCGCTTCGAAATTGCGAGCACGAGCGAGCTTGTAGATGAGAGAAGAGTAAGATGGGTAGTCGTGTTTGAAGCCCATCTGCTGGTATTCATGGAAGAGAGATAAAGCTTCATCTGGGTCCTGGATTTCTTTGATGTTTGTGAGGAAAGGTATGGGTTTACGGCGAAGAATTCGAGGGGGCTTGTGAGGTCGTTCATGGCGTGGATTTGAGGTGCGAGTGTGGTAAGATTGTGAAGAACAAGTGTTGTGCTTGTTGCTGTATTCATAAAGATGATGTATGACAATGGTGGATAAGGAAGGTTTAACTGGTTTTGATTTGGTAGTGATCATGGAGTGAATCATTTGGGTTTGAGAACTGATAGATAAAATTGCTTCCTCACTTTGAACGGATTTTGGTGGGAGCAATTGGGTTACTCGCACGTATACAGATACTACTTTCGGCTTAAAATAAAAATGTTTGACAACGTGTCTTTATAATTTTAATCTGAAACGAAGTTTAAAAAAAAAAATTGAATATTCGATCAGTTAATTATGATAATTAGATCCAAAAATCTAACATCCATTGTAGTGAGAAGGAGAGATTCTCTCCGTAACTTCTTTACATTTTATCTTTTGATTTTATTTATTTTTTATTATCTCCTTTGTGCAGCTTAATTATTTTATTCTAAATTTTTTTAATTTGTGAAATTCTCTATTTCAAATTAAAATGTGTCTGTATTACAGAATTTCTTTTTTTAGTTTAAATTTTTTCTACTCTACAAAATTTATTTTCTCCTTCTCTCCTCGGTGAGAGTTATAATAAAGATAAATGTATTTTAAATTGAATATGAATCGATGAATTGCTTATTGCATGTTTGTTTTATGGATATATTGTTTGTATCGAATTTATTTAGAAATGGAGGAGGTTAGCCTCGACTCTATTGCTTTGTAATTCACTTCATTTTTAATGAAAAATTATCCTTTTGAGGATTTTCCAAAAAGAAATTATGATAATTAATTTTTTCTTTATCTCCCGACGTTGAAAGAGGAAGATGTTGGCGTTTGAAAGAGGAAAGAGGAAAATATATAATAAGATTATCGCGGTAATATAGTAATAAATGTTACATTAATGGATATGTGAATTTATGATATCTAATGTAATCAGAAAATTCTTGTTGTTAACTTAATAATTTAATCTTATTTAGTTATATCTTAACCATTAAACAAAAAACATTTTTTAATCAAGTATTGATTATTTCTTTTAAAATTCTGCCCGTATTAAATGATAGTTTGGACGATAAGAAAAGCTAAAACAATTTTCTCTTTGTAAAGAGTAGTCCCCACAATAAGAATTGCTTGGATACTGCATACTTCCAACAATTCTTATCAGAAATTGTGAGAGATATAGTAATTCACCCATTTTAAATAAATATGGAAGAAAGGAAAAATTAAATAAAATTGTAGCCTATATGACTATATGTATCCAAACTATATGGAAAAAAATATCTAATTGAACAAATCAATAAAATATCCAAAAATAATAGACTATGAAAATGTTCCAAGTTTTTTTTCTAAATTTCTTTGTATGATTTTTTTATAACCAGGATCAATATAATTTACTTTAGAAGAAAATTCTAATTGACCGATGCTTTTCTTTATTTCTTTTTTAAAATGTATTTGTGGACGCCTTTCGATTCACAGTACGTAAAAATTTTCAAATGTGTTTTGAATTATATATGCAAAGAACCAATTAATATAATTTTGAAATAAGTTGTGGCTTATTTCCCGAATGTACCGAATGGAATGAGCTACACAAATTGTTGAAGTCCTTTATACAGATGGTAGTTTCTATTAATAGTTTTCATGAATAAAATTCGCAGGATGTAATTTAAGGTTTTAGAAACACTCTTGTATGAGAAAGTACAATTTTGCGTAGACTCTGTATTAATTATATAAGTCCGTGAGGTATATTGAATATGAATAAATATGTATCTCTGGTTTTGGACGAGTAGAAAAGATGAAGTTCATGATTTCAGTGAACTACACACAGCTTCTCCAATATGGAGTATAACTTTCCAAAGTAAAACCCTTCAGTAAATTATTTATATTACTTCAAAAGCAAATTATTACCCACCCCCCAACCCCTCCCCCCGGTTTAATCAAATCCTAGAGAAGGGAGTAACTCTTAGCACCTTTCTCATACTGCGGGAGGGAAAAAGATGGCATCTGCAGTTCTTTTGGAGCGGAACTTCTGCTCTATGTCCGACCCGACGTTAAACGATGCTTGGAGAACCTGAGGAGATAAGGACTTCCAAGCACCAATGCTTCCAGCTAAATGAGTGAATACGGGACTGCAGTATATACACGTCATCATTAAAAACAGCAAGAAAAGGCATTAACTTATTAACATGTTCGACTTACTTGGCAGTCGAAATGATGGAGAACCACTCGAGGCCTTCAGAATCAGCAATCTTTGAAACTACAAAGAACCTAGGCACGATGAACAAATTACCAGCCTTGACAGTCGTTTCAAGAACACATTTCCCATCAACGCCAACAATCTGAGCACGACCACTGCCCCTAACAATGTAAGTCACTTGGTAGGCCGAGTCACACGAAAAACCTGGGGAGCACATAGCACTTGCATCTAATCTGACAAGATCAGCTCCAAGCCCAACCTCACCAACCAAAGGTAAATTCTTAGTGTTCAAAACAACCACCCTTCCGCCATTCTTAATATCAACATCTAATGGTGCTTCTAGACAATTCAGAACCATGCCGTTTCGATGTTCACTGTTGGGCTCAGTTATCTTAAAACCTGCATCTAGCTTGACAATTCCATTACCCGATTGACTTCCAACAAGTGTCTTCACAATACTTTCTTCCAAGTCCCATGCCCTGCCTACAAACTCAGACGAAAATCCAGTGAAAATGCTGTTAGTTCCCGTCAAAAAGAAGTCGGTGAATGAACCAGCTTTATGGGCTTTTGAAGTCTCCCCTAAGAAGAGAATCACAAGCTCGGTGTCCTCTTTGTTGTGCCACCATGTTATCACACCAAATGGAAGGGCAATAGAATCTCCTGTTTTGATGGGAAGAACCTTCTCTTCTTTCTCAGGGAGGACCATTCCAGCAACTCCATTGCCTATTCAAGGAGAAAAACAGTTAACACAACCATCATATATAAAGGGTAATTTACATGCCAAAGAGTGCAAACATGCAGCCACTGCTCCACAAAAAAATTTATTATCAGCTCAAGCGATAATGTAGATGAATGCACATCCATATACGCCTTATCTTAAAGATTTGGGATTAATATAATTTAAAGATGAAAAAAATGACAAATTTGCATACTAGAAAGTCCAAAAGCATGCTTCCCCTCGTATTAATTAAATTAAGCTTAATGACAAAACTTCAATTGAATCAAAAATGTCAAACATAAGAACAAAAAGGCATGTGCAGTTCTCCTGTCCTTTACTTCAAACTACTCAAAGAGAAGAAAATGAGTTGTTGGAATAAAATCACAGTGCATCTTCTTTCTATTTCCTTTTATCTTTGTGGGGAGGTGGGTGGAGGCGATACAAAAAAAAGTCAAAAGGATTCTATTATAATGTGCATCAATGCATATCAAACAAAACATCGATGGACCTTTCTGCAAATATTGCAATTAGAAAATAATACAGTCACCACTCTAAATTAGAAAAATCAAAAACAGAGTTCTGCTTAAGAAATTATCTTCTTTAAAAGTGAAGAAAACATTATAATGTTTTCATTGAAACCTTGATCGAGTATATAAATTACACATTTACAGTAAACCAACAATAAAGCCACATAGAGATTCAAAAAGAGTGATGATCTGATTAAAAACATTGACTGATGATGAAACATTTCACTACATTCAGTTATGAAAACAATAAAATTAAAAATGTCAAGCCTCAATTCAGTTATAAATAAGAAATTTTAGCATAACCCAAAATTGACATGGACATATAAAACCAAATCTGTCACCATCTTCAAGATCAAGACATACCCATTTATAAACATGAAGTTAAACAGAAAATTCCCAGCCAGTGCATTGTTTTATATATGTAATTCCTGTCCAGTTCCAAATAGTTTTAACTCTTATCTTACAAATTATGTTACCATGTTTCCTTTGCGATTTATGTTATCATTTTACTATCTAACTTTCATTTTATTAAATAGTAACATGTAACATAAACTTAACGAAAATAATTAAAACAAAATTATTTTGGTAACAAACTGCCGGTCATTTTGAGAACACAGTACCGGGCGGAATTCTCCTAAAAAAAACTAACCCAAAAACCAAAACAGCAATCAAATCAAATGAACACTCAAATATGGGAAATTTAAGGATCTATTTGTGTGTAAATCGTTATATACCTTGAAGAACATAAGCAACCTTAGCAGAATCAGAAAAACGAGGGAGGGCAAACCCATTCTTTTCAAGGGAAAGTTTAGCAGCTCCAATATTGGCTTGTCGAAGCATGGGCAAATCATCTGGGCACCAAGCATAATAGTTCCCACCATTCCCACCGTACTCTTTCTTAGCTAACTTAGGTGACAAATCAATAGCCATCTTCTCTTTACTTTTTTTACTTTTTTTTTTTTTCTCTTCTCTCACAATAAAGATGATTAGAAACTCAATTAACAAGTAAAATAAAAGAGGAGGGGTGTTACTAATATAGTATAGCCCAGAGGGTAGATGGATATTGGGTTGGATAATGGATATGATTATAAAAACAGAAAGATTAGTTAGTTTAAATAAAATACTAATCAAACAAGATAGAAAGATTGTTATTTGTGTGCAGTTTGTTGGAGATAAGGGAATGAATGATGATTTAGTGAGTAATTTGAAATTAGTAGAAGAAGTGAATGAGAATTGAGAAATACTACTCAAGTTGTATTTTGTTGTTTACCTACTTGATTATTGATTTTCTTTCATGTATTTTTTACATGAATATTATTTGAATATTAAATATTATCGGAACAAAATATCACTCCTTATTATCAAATCAAATATAATTACACTTTACTTTCAGTAATATTTCAATAATTAAATACTTATTGCGCATCATAATTATTGTTGTAGCAACATGGGCAACCATATTTGTAGGCCTTAGGGTTGGGAATATATTCCACCAAGTTAGTTTTTATTATCGACAATAAATGTGTCAATGGAGTAATTAATATTCATCAAAATGATTAATGGAGTAGTTAATGTGTCAAAGTCGAGAACTTTGAAGTGACTTTTTTTCCCTTTTTTTTTTGGGTTTTGAGTGATTATTTATTAAGGAACTCAATAATTATTGTATTGGAACAACAAATATCAATTAAAAATATAATTTTGTCCTTCATAAGAATATAAATAGATTAAAAAGAAATCAAAAGAATAATTTTCTTTGTAGAATTTCTAGAGAGATGAGAGAGATTTAAGTTAACTTTATAACAAATTTAAATTATATATCTTGAAATGTGAAAATAATAATAATATAGAATTTTAAACATTTTCTAAAGAGTCTATTATATATTTTCGGAGGAAGAGTAATATAAAGGCAATACATAGCCATATGAAAAACATGGGGTGTAATATGAAGTATTATGACTTTAAAATTTATAATGGAGTCCATTCAAAAGGTGGAGAATCATATTTCACATGACCTTATGTTAATATATGATTATAATAGATATAGCTTTTACAAAATGGATGGAGATTCAAATCAAGTAATCTCATAGATTCATGATAAAAGGCATTTCATCACGACAGGCGTCTCTTTGTTATTGATAGGTTTAAGAAAGATAAGTACATTTTTTTGATGGACAAGGAGACTAATCCATGTATTTTGGTTCGAACTTTTTACCATCTTTCTTTTCGCTTTGAATAAATGTTTATATCTCTACGACACCCCAAATTTCATCTCAAAATTTATTATAAATAGCATAAAATGACTTTTCTATATACACTGTAATTCATTGTTTTCTTATTAGAATAAAATTCAAACTGCTTATAAAATGGCCTTATCTAATTAGTATTATCCTATATGACGTACAAAACTACTAAAAACTATTATAACAATTAAACAATTATGACTTTTTTATGTGGGTCAAACTCTCTTCCTTTAGTCATATTAAACCATTTACAGTAATTTTCACAATGAAATTGGGATATTATAAAGATGCTACAATTTACTCTTAAATATGATAAGGATAGAAGATTATTGGAATTGAATCATTCGCTCACTTTTAGATGGTAGTGATAAATTTTACGCAATTTTAGATTTTATCGTAAAAATTAAAATTTATATTTTTTATTTTGAAATAAATGAAAATAACTGAATTTTGAACCGGCTTAACTGAATTTTTCCCAAAATATATATATATATATATATAAATTAGAACTAGTGTGCAAAATTTAGAGGTCCATTGCCTATTTTCTTCTCTTTGGAGGTGCCTAGGCTTTTTCCGGAAATTCGCGGGAAAATTTCTTCTATGATGTATTGATGTAAGTGGTCCTTGATCAAAGCTTATCTTCTCGTTTAGAGAAAAAGTTATAGAAACAAATTGCTATCTGCATTTGTTTATAATTAAAATAGCTTAAAAGTTCTCGCATTAAGAAGTACTTTAACCAGAATATTTAAAATTCCTGAAATTAGTAACAAATAGAAGCAAAATGTAATAAGATCTCGACTACTATGACATCATCTATGGATAGGCATGGCCACGGAGGTATGAGTGCGAGTAGCCGTTCTCAACCTCTATCACTTAAATATGTATAGTATTCTATACGTATTCTAAATCTATCGTTCCGTCTTGTTAATATTTCTATCAAACTCACACCACCTCAACCCCATTAGCTCGATTATTTTTTAAAAAATTTGATTTATTTTTTACATATTTTTCTTTTACAAAATTTTCTAAAATTATTAAAAAATATGTTTAAGACCGACAGAATGTTAACGAGTTTGGATGAAATTTATTCATACATCCTACCTTAACCCTATATAATTCAAATAATCGAATTTTATTAAGATCGAAATAAACGTGTTCAAGTGAAGTTCATCCATATCTATGAAGAGGGAATTAAGAGGATATTGGAAAGTAAATATATACCGCCACAGTTCTTTTTTAAATTTCATTTTTGAAGAAAATACTTTTATTAAAAAATACATTAATTTTATGTTCAATTAGTCAAAATAAATAGAAAGTTTCAATATTATCGTCTACAATAAAAAGGATAAAAAGAAAAGGAAGATAAAATTTAACACAAGGATAATACGTGAAATTAAATCATTACAACTTGCATTGGAAATACAATTGACATGCAAACATGAATATTTTTTCTCCTCTAAAAAGACAAGAAAGGAGGGAGTAATAATTTTGTCACGAGAGCTCGTACAGTTTGCAGAAAAATAAAAAAATCCTGAAAAATATCTTAGAACATCCAAAAAAGAAACGTGTTTCTATTGTATGAGTGAGGGTAAATTATCCTTCGTCCACTACAAAACTTTGCTCAAGCATATTATAATGAGTAATATAGTGGCTTCAAAGACTGGCAATTAACAACCTTGCAAGGACCAATTCAACTTGCCTAACAAAGCATTCTACACTTTACCTTCTCATGGTAATTAGTAATTTGAAAAAGAAGAAAAAAAAAAAAGAAAGTAAAGTGCCAAGATATTGATTGAGTTACCCTTTATCTTCCCGCTCAAAAATTGGGGTGAAGTCCGTCTTATAAGCATATTGATTTCCGGATATAAAGACATCTGCTCAAAAGCCAAAAACAGCCATGTTTGCTGTCGGGAGCAAGAATAAATGTTTGCAAGCATGGCCATGCCTGTGGATAGAACGACCAAACACCATGAACACAAAAAAGGATTAGCAACTCCGAAGAAGACCACGTCATATTATGAATTTGCCGTCTTCAGAGGAATAGAGTCTGCGTTTTCCTCATCTTTTGGAGGCATAGGTTTTCGAGGCTTTTCTTTCAGAAATGCTCTTGCATACAGGGCGGAGAAGACAATAACCTAATTAATAAAATATGAACAAGTGGGTGATTATTGAGAAAACGAGGAAGGCATAATAAATACTCGTAAGAATTTATTTACAGGAGATTTGAGCAGAGATTAATGAACTTACAGCACCAATTAATTGTTCCAAGCTCAATGGGTGGCCAAACCACACGCATGATAGCAAAATGCTTACCAACTATAATAACAAAGAATGTGAGAGAGTAACATTGTTAAAAGTTATATTAGAAAGAAAATTGATCATGGTATTGGTTGTCTGACTGCACTGTTACCTGTCTTGTCGTCATTATAGTGGCGAATGTAAGGGCACCAAATGTGCGGATGGTGTAAGATATGAAGAATTGACTAAGCGTTGCTACCTGGAAGATATATTCATATCAGGTAGACCATTTTCAGTTGGAAAAATAGGATAATATATTAATCTTGATCTTTAAAGATAAAGTGAGCAAAAGAAAATGTAATAAAGAGGATATCCCAACTGTTTAAACCCTATTACTCTGGCTAGTTATAGCTTGTATGTGTATAAAGACAACTTACGGTTGACAGAAATGCGATGTCCAATAAACAATCATTATGGCGGTAAACAAAGTCTACTGCCATGAGAAGATGGTTCTGTAAGATAAGACCTATCATAAACCAATAAAAGGCACAGAATTCATTAAAAGCCCATGAAGTTCAATGCTACCACCCCAAAAGCAAGTGGGCAAATCATTTTTACCTATGAAGCAAGAGAATAATAAATTAACCAGAAAAATGAACCTATAAAGCTGAGTACACAAGAACATAATGTTGTGTAGAATATCTGATTGTGTATTTCCATATCATAGCCCTTAAATAGTTTATCCTGGAAAGTGCTAGTAAAGCCATCAAGCCTGTGACAGTCATAGGAAACAAACTGAGTAAATACAAGTTCTGATTCTTTGAGCACAATGCAGAAGGTGGACACATTATGTCCAACTCTTGTAGAAGCTCATCCGGATATATATAAGAATCCGAGATATATTTGAGCTTTTAATTAATCAAGGAAGTACAATCTCTAGAAAAGTACAGCATGTATTTCATCTTGAGAAAAAGATGATACAGAACTAGTAACTATAAAACTAATAAAGAGTAGGGGGAAAGAAACAATCATGAAGGCATGTATAAAACAATTTCTGTGACTTTGTCCCCCTATTATTACAAAATTACTCATATATTTCATTTTAAAGCTTAAAGTTTATCCAATATTCAATTGGAATGAGATCACCTTGACTCCTTTTAAGACGTTATATAGATGTCTGTATCTGTGACTAAAAACTGTATAAATTTAATGTAACACTCCCCTCCTCCCCTTGGCAGGCCACTGTGTCCAATGCAGATGCATTGACCAGGAGATTAGCTAGAACAGAGTTTTATCAGCATGTTGAAATTCTGCATCATAGGAAAGGAGCAATCCATATTTTCATCCTAATCCTGCTTTGGTCCTCAAAAGGGGAAATATAATTCACACATTCAAAGGAACAATTATAAATTACGCATGGCGTTAAATCAGTCGAGAATCTGAGCTGACTACATATCTAATCGATTATCAATGTATAATAAATTTAGTTAACCTAACTAAGCTTGATTCTGTAATAATTGGATTCATCAGCTACATGGATGGTGATATACTACCCCATGTTCAATCTCAGTCATGACCAGTGTAATGTCTCGTAAGCATCTACTTGTTCTCGACTGATTCTACCCCAGAAAATTTGGTCTCACACTCCGTCTTTTCACTTTTGCTCCATTCAAATGTAGTAAGTCACACTTTCTGGTTAGTTCAATATACAAGTATATATAGGTTTTATATTCAATATCTTCATTTCAATCTTGGCCTGTCCTTATGTGTTTGTGCAGCATACACAAAAAAGCTGTCAGGTTTATTCAAATCAGACTACATGCCTTCCCATGATCAACTCAAATTGTTCACATCAAACGGCTAATTTCAGCAACAAAAAGAAAAACAAAGGGGCTGATGACTGATGATTTCAAAAAGTTGAATATGAGGTTAGGTATAGTAAGAAATTAGGTCAAACCATAGCAGCATCTGAGGTTTACACCCTCTTGCATCGCACTACCTCTACTATAAAGACCACCATCGCCATCTCAGTCACTTCTTGTAAAATGCATTATTATCCGGTCATCATCATCTTCACCGTCATGACCAACACCGCCGCCAGAAGTACCATATCCACCATCACTGCCATCTTCATCACCACCATCATCGCCTGCTTATTCTTCATACTTGACAGTCTGACACTACCAACAGTCCATCACCAGCAGCCCACCACCGCAAAAACACCAACACCATCACATCACCGTCGATCAACAAAATGCCACCTAAAAACTAAAGCTAATTCAACTAAGAAAAATCAAACTAAGCCTGAAACCATGTCTAGAATTCATGCACAAATGCTTACAAACTTCAGTTACTAAGCCCACAACTACGAATACCACATTACTAAGCTTGGAAAATTACAAGACTATGAAAATAAGAGCAAATAACAAAATCAAATTCAAGTTCAAGTAAAATAATTTAAACATACAAAACACATATATAATAAGAGGATGAGATTTTTCTATTGATACCCAAGATAACCAATCATCAGGGAAACACCCCACACTGTGCTTTCTCTTCCCCTACTGTAAGGGCTGATATCACCAGCTGACTACAAAACAGAATACACAAACGAATAAGTAAATAATTTGCACAAGCTAGTACAGATAATTCTCATAAATCTAGCACAGAAACTTGAATCATTATAATTATTTATACACCATCAGTTCCAAAATAAAATCTCAATATTGACTCTAAAAGTCAATCTGACTCATTTCAAAATGAAATTTTAATATGGACTCATTCATTTTCCGTCAATAATAGTGAGTGTATAAATTACACATGGAAATTTTAAATTTTCAAAAAGCACATTAAATTCAATTTTGAGAATGACTTGACGTCCAGAATTCATGAATAACTCCTATTGCAGAATGGAGGAAGGATAATAACCTACAAAGCATTGTGAAGATTTTCAACTCCTATTAAAAAACTGTATGATCCGAACTAGTTAAGGTACGGTCAAAATAAAACCCCTATGAAGCATGACCTAGTTCACAGACAGAGGAGAACAAGGAAAAGGTCTAGGAAAAAATGTTTAAAACTCGCTAAGGATCCACAATACCGTTATATAAGGAAGCCCCAAAAACTGGTAGCGATTAGTCATCTATTAATTTTTACGCTCTGGTCAGATTGAATATGATTGAGCATTTTGTTGACTAGATAAAGGTTCACATTCCTTACATCTGCTATGATTAGTTCTGGAGTTCTGGACTTTATTTTAACCATCAACTGCAACTACAATCTATTAAGCTTCCACCCTGTAATAAATTGTAACTCATAACTTCATATACCAAAGGTGAATCACTTAATTCCAAATTGGCTAATTTCTTCCACAGGAACATAGCTTAAAAAATAATAAACCAGCTAACCTGCCTTCTGCAAGCATTTAATGTAACAATTAATCAACACAAAAGAATAACGAAATTCATCACAGCAGAACCGCTAAATAGATGTTACCGGATATAGAATGAATAACGCACACCCAAGAGTAACAAGTATAGCAAATAAGTATTCTTGTCCCTTGTATTTCTTTTGCATAATGACAGTGCTCCAAATCTGCAATTATTACATCAAGATAATGAGTCAAAATTTCACTAAAAAGGTAATAATTAGAAGAAAAAAGAGTTACTAACACGGGGAAATTCTTTTTATAAAAACATGAAATATGAATCCCAGAAGTCAACAACAGAGAGATTCCCAATACATCAAATAATCTAACCAGTGAGTATCTTCTCTAGCGAAAGCTAGATAAAAGGGTTAGGAGAAGAACTAAAGGATAATGTAAAACGCGCATACAAGCGAAGACCTTTCTGACCCTTACAGCATCATATCCTGGTTATACTATACAAGTTCTTGTATAAATGTATATCATAGAATAAAATATGGACATTCAACTGAAAAAATAAACATTCACTGGTCCTACTGCATCTGTGACTGAGTTCATGTGCCATTCGGGGAACTGTTCAAAAGATAGTAATTTGTAAAATCCGTTTGGATGGCATTAAATGTTTCGAATGCTAAAATAAGAAGCGAAACAAATAAACAAAAATTTTGTAAACATTCAAAAATATAACGTCATCCTTACATTTCATAAAAAAAGTTAAAATTCTGATCTAATAGAGAAACTAATATTGCACATATACAAAGATCATGTGATAACTGTGTTTTAGATAAGCATGCAAATAACATTGCAAACATGAAACTGAAAATACTTATGGTCATAAAAAATATATTTATTAAAATCAATTGTAATCAAACCCCAGGATACAAGAAACTACATGAGAAATCAGCCAATGACCCAACATCCTAGTTACAGAAAATGTGCAAATGGCTCACATTAGAAATGAAAGTTAGTTGAGTACAAATACACATCATTTAAAGGATGATGAGCTCCGTTCTAAAGTGGGTACCTTTTTATGTGAATACTTAAAATATGCAGTCTCAGATAAGTAGGTATATCAAACAATTGCAGATGAGGTAAGGTAACGTATCAATTATATTTGCCCATATGGATCTAACCAACGAACTAATTAGCTCAACGGACTGAAGGCATTGTCAAAAGCATAAAACCAAAAAGGTATAAATTATCTTTTTCGTTACACAGAGGCCACTGCATAGAAACTCATACACCCATCAACAACTACCTTGCAAGTACTTTTATGAACCCAGACCTCTTCACTTTAAGAAAAGAATCTCGATTAAAGATGATATTAAGTGACAAATATATCCAAAATTGATAAATTAAACAAGATAGATATAATTTGATATTGTTCATGTGTATGCCACAACGCGATACAAGAGATTTAAAACAAGTAGCGACAATCTCAACAATCTTTGTTTGTGAAATTGCAGAAGATTAACTAAATAATTTCTTCTTAAAGCTATTCATGCAGAGCAAGTTATTAGAACACTAATTGTTAATTCGTTTGCTTTATTGTTTAGGAATAAATTGTTATAGTAAATAATTAAAGTAGTATTATTATTTGCTATTAGAATATTCTAGAATATAGAATAATATCTTGATATTTATTAGAGGTATATTTGGATTCTAAGAGAGACTTTAGGGATTTATCTAGTTCATTAAGTCTAGGAATTTTATTTGAAGAGTTGTAATCTACTACTACTTTCAGCAGGATGAATAATATTATGAATTGAGTTTTGAGAATTGTGAATTTTGTGAGAAGCTCTTGGAGCCAAATTTATCCCCTTTCCAACTCCTTTAACCCTTGTCCTACATCAGTTATCTGCAGGCATGTGTTCAATCGACATTTAGAAACAATTGGCCATACTACAGCTGATTTCAAATCATCGTACCTGTGCAACATCATTCATATATACATATAACAGGGCTACAGTAAGGAGGGAAACAAAGTAACACCAAACAGAAATAAGAAATCATCTTAGCATCATATATAAATCAATATCAAGAATGAATAGCATGGTCATGCATTTGCAAAATCCAAGAAATTACTAGGATCATGAACTTGACGATGTAGTAAATCATGAGAAATGCAGATGATAATCCCTAATCCCATTTATGGCTTTATGACATGAAAACGCAAATGTTGCCTCCTTTCCAGAGAGAGAGAGAGAGGGAAGTGCTATACTTCTTTGCTCCTGACTAATTATAAACCCTAACTAATTCGAGACAATTATATATATATATATATATGTATAGGGACAACCAAACTTAAAGAGTAAGAAAATATCAAATCCCTTATATTACTCTAACTAAATATTTACTATTCCTGAATCCCCATTATTACTTGGAATAAAAGATTCGATTCATCTTTACCGAATTGGATATGATAATAGATATACTACTAATAAATCAAATAAAATATCTTCCTTGATTCCCTCTTGAGATCCCCATCCTTCCCCGAGCTAAAGTAGAATTTGGGGCTCAAGTTGCAAAGGAATATGGGGTTTTGCACGAGGAACATATAGAAGAAAATTCTGATGTTATGCTTGAGCAGTCGATTATTGAAACAATTCAACAAGACTCACAAGTTGTGCCTAATATTATTTCCAATGACATAAATAAAGTGCAATTAAGGAAGACGTGATTCAAGAAGTCATTCATGTAGAAGTTGATCATATGTAGTTTGTTATTAACTTATTATGGAACCAGTCACGATTGCAACACTAGATTTGTCAACAATCCTCTTTCTAATGTTCTCAGGTACCCATTCTCCAGAGTATTTAAGTTGTATCACTTGTTGCTGATTCATCCATGCCTACTTTTATCATTTCTCAAACACGGAGGCCAAGTTTTAACCAAGAGGAGAATGATAGGGATTTCACAAGAGAATCAACGAAGCTATTTATTTTATTTACTACTAAGATATTTATTACCATATCCAATTGGGTAAAGATTGATGTGATGTTTTATTCAAGTAATGATGGGAATTGAGAATAGTAAATATTTAGTTAGAATAATTTAAGGAATTTGTTATTTTCTTAGTCTTTTAGGCTGGTTGTCCCTATGTATATTAATGTAACCCCAAGTCATGATTAGACTGCAAAAATCAAAATTTGAGAGTTTTTCTCTTGAACCGTGAGGGTTCCTTTGACCTTAGACATCCTCACCCTAGGTTAAAACACGAGTTGCCTAGCGAGGGACCCTAGTAATCCCAATTGTAGAGGATCGGATTATTAGTTTCTCATCTTCTTTTTTTCCCCCCAAAAGAATAAATAAATAAATTTTGAATCAATTGTTAATTTCATCTTGTCCTACATCAAAAATGAAATTGAAGCTAGAGGAATAAGCACAAGCAGGTTATGCAAAGAGGAATCAGCAAGTGAAGCAGTGAATGAAGGACGGAAGTCGTAAACAATTCTCTCAATCTGTGAAACAAATAATCAATATGTATAACATTTTTCAAAATATTCAGATGTTCAATTAGATGCCTACATATAAGTGTTGCTTGTACATGAAGAAATATTTTAAATCACATCAATCTTTCAGGCAATCACATCAATCTTTCATTTTAGGCTGGTAGATTATTTCCACAAGTCATAAGGTGCACATCCCCTGTGAAACGCCAAGTTGATACCACAATTTAAAGTTTAAATACACTATTTGGACTTGATTCCAACTTAGGCCTGTATACAGAATTGTAACATGCTCCACTAATAAGAGGACAATTACAGAGAGAACCAAATTAAAGCCTTTGAGCAGAACCACATTAACGATGTTATGTCAACAGATAGGAAAAGTAAGTGCCTCGGAAAGGCCTCTACCAAAATATTTCAAAAGGCATAGTCCAAAGACCAAACTATGTGCTAACACGTCTAAGAAAATTGAATAATTAACTTTATAAAAGTAATTTTGAACAATTGCAGGAGAAGCCAGAGGTTTTCTCCCATTATGACATATTGCTGACGCAAAAGGGGACATTTTATAATAAATAGAAACAGCACATATACAATTTTAAGATAAAGATAAAATAAAAGATGATGGTGATGATGATACTTATAACAAAAGAACAGTTAATAATCGAAGAAATACAGCATGGCGAGGAAATAGTCAATCAGCTACACAATTTAATATACAAAGCAAGGCTAATATAAGCCACAGTTAGTTACACAGTAACGTACCATTACTGGTATCATCTTGCCACACTTCGCCAGTGTCTGGACTGGAAAACTGACATATTTGAGAGCCTGAAGCAAGGATAAGTTAAAAATTTTAGTGCAAACAAAAAGTTATTTCTTCCCAACAGTCTCCCTAATTAATTTATCAAGCAAAACATTAAGAAAACATAATCTTGTGCTTGTAGATAATTTCTCTTGTGAAAAGTACAACATACAATAAAATCTCTATAAATTAATAATCGATAAATTAATAAACTCTCTAAATTAATAATTTAATCATGTCCCGTCTTGGACCAGTTATAAAAATTACAAATTTCAGTGAGATAATAAGATAATAATTTTTCGGGAGATCCCTATATAAATATATGGTCCCAGTAAAACTATAAATTAATAATTCTTTAAAATTACAAATATACCTAAGACAATTTAGGGAAATATGATTCTAGTGTTGCTTGCTTTTTGTAACACCTTTTAAAATGAGAAGTCATTGTTTGGTATGATTTCAAGAATTTTTTAATGTTATTTATATAGTATATTCTCTCATCAATATACATTGAATGTTTTTAATATAAGTACAATGAATCATATTTAATTATTAATAAACAATAAACGTAAATTTTGATTAATATCGTACAATGAATTTATCAACAATGAATTTTTGATGTAATTAAAATTCAACTTTATTACAGTAAAACCTCTATAAATTAATAAATATTAATTTATCGATTAATTAATACCTCTCTAAAATAATAAAAATTTTCAATCCCAATATTATTAATTATAAAGGTTTTACTGTATATGGCATTGACTACTGAAATAACGTAAGTGAAGAACCGCTTACCTCATACTGACACGTTGTGGTTAATATGTTAGATACAGATACAACACAATACTTGTATACTGGAGCAACAGGGTCCAAGGCTTTTTTACTCGCCTAGAAAAAAAGAAGAGAAAATATAGTTTAGAAGATGCTGCCATATATTATGAAAATCTTACTAGCTTCTGCTCAAAGAAAGGCCCTAATTTGCTTTGCCATAAGGTATGTAGCACACAATCCTACTTAAGTGCAATACTTGATATGCATGGGAATAAAAATCAACCAGCATGTGTTCCTTCTGAAAAATAACTGATCAAATAATGAATAAATCACAACTAACCAGTAGTGTGCCTGCAGATACCGCAGACGTCGTAATGCGATTGCAGAAAACAAGAAATAATGAGTACTTGAAAAATTCTTTGTTTGGCCCATATGGAACTCTCATAATCTTCTCCTGCAAGAATTAACTTCCATCAACCCAGTAACTGAAAAACGCAAACTAATTTTTTCCAATAGGCAAAGGACTGTTATGATAATAATTATATTTCCACTTATTTAGTTTCTGTTTTTCTCAAGTCAAAACAAGTCATTGAGCACGACATGAGAGGTTATGACGTCTTTTTTTTTTCCATATGGCATATTATTGAGTGGTTAACACGTTCCTTTTTCTAATAGCTAAATAAAGTATTTACTTAAGATCACCAAAACAGGGATGAATCTGTGTATGCTTAATGCATTTAAGGGGCATGGGGAAAACAAAAAGAAACAGAGTTGTAAGCAAAACACAGAAAGCATCTCTGCTTGTTCCACCCAAAATATGAATAAGATGCATATCCCCCCACCCCCACCCACAACACACACCCCACGCGAAAAAATAATAATAACACTAAACCTCATAAACACCAAGTCTAATGGTGCATGTCGTCAAGCGTTAGCCCTGGTGGAAAGAAAACGTGAAATCAAGATGCACATTTGCTTATCAGCTTATTTCACTTGCCATCATACATTCATACTACAAAAGAAAGCTCCCTGCATTAGGTCGCAGATGCTACATCCTGAACAAGGAGAAGACCGTACAACAAATATAATAAAGCAAACTTAGACCTTTATAAATAATACATCAAGGCACTTTCCAGTCCCCAATACATCAAATTTAGCAAACATGAGAAAAGGGCCTGAACACTAGAGCTCCAAATTTTTGTGGATGTACTTAAAATCATATAAAGGCAACCCCTCCGTATGAAGGTGCCTGTATTTGCACAAAGTTAAATAATTTTCCTCAAAATGCGATCAATTGCAATATCGTCCAATACTCCATAGTATTAATATCAGCTCCAGCAATGCAATCTAAAAGCCATTATACTAACAAATACCTTAAAAGGATCATTGAGAATCGAAAATTATAGGGAGGATTATTTATTGACCTGTAAGATGCCATAGATGACGAGGGTCGACAGGATTCCGGCGACGGCAAACGCCCCTCTCAGCAATTTCTCCTTCCCGGTGAGTGATGGTGGTTCCGCCATATCCCATAAACTTCCACCACCGCCTCCTCTATTCTTACCCAAATAGACAAAAACTATCTATGCCCTCAACAAATTAGAATAAAGAGATTAGAGGGAATGGGGAACATAAAATACGGAGTAGTTGTTGGAAAAGCGCGCCTGCAGATGATAAATGTTGGGAATATCGCCGGAAAAAATAGAGAATGCCGTCGATTTGTGGGGGAAGGGAATAGAAAATCTGAGGAAACGATGGAAAGGGAAAGAGAAGAAAGTGGGAAACAAACACTGTCTTGTTTGTTTTTTAAGTCTTTTGGTCCTATTCTCTCTCTCTCTAGGATTTGGAATCATCAGCCACTTACTTCATCTCGCTCCTACTCGTCATATCAGCTTAACATAATAAGTTGCCCTGCTAAAAATATTTTTCTCGTTCTATCCATTTTTCTCTCTCTCCCTCTCTCTCTCTTTTATGAGATCACCAGATCATGTTTGGATATTTGTTATTATTTATTAATATGGTCATGTAGTATTTTTTTTTAATATTATGGTAATCGGACCAGACATCAAATCGGTAAAGTTACTGATTTACGGTTCAACTGGATTATTATTTTATTAAAAAAATATTATATAAATCATAAATATTTTTAAAAACTCATCAAATATTATAAAAATTCATAGTAAACCGACAATATTCTTATCAATCATAAATATTATTATATAAAAATTTATAGTGAATTGAAAATATTCTTATAAATTATAAATATTCTTATAAATCAAAATAACTTTATCAAATATTTTAAAAATTCATTAAACCAGTCGAGAAAAAGACAAAAGACACATTTTTAATGAACAAAAAGAGAAAACCCAATTTTTTTTCGGTTTAATCGATTTTTCCTAATTTTTCTCAGAACCGTTAATTTTAATTAAATCGACCGGACTCATGGTCGGTTTGCAATTAAATCGGTTGAATCGGCCAATCCGATCCAATTTTCATAACATTTATTCGTTTTACTGGTATTATTAAGAAATCTTGTCCATTACAATTTTCATAACATTTATTCGTTTTACTGGTATTATTAAGAAATCTTGTCCATTATTGTGGAGGAACGTATGTTTAAGATTTTCAAACGCATTTTGGTTATTTAATGCATAGATTGAACAGTTAGTGTCGAATTTAAAATTTAACGCGCTTATTTAATGTGTTCGTATTTTTTCGAGTGAGGTTATTAGTTTTAAGAATATCAAGACAAGTATGTTGATTATAAATTTATTTAAAATTTTACACATCTAACATTTTTGCTAGAAACCCGATCACAAGAATTGGCTGTTTGACGAGGCTTTATTATTCCAAACTTGTGGATCTGTTTTCGGTTATTGAGGCAATGTTGTGACCGATTCGAATCCCTTAATTAATAAAAATCAGATTAAATTTTTTTTTAATCATGAAATTTAGACTACCTATCATGATTTGTTATACTATTATACGATATTTATTATACAATCATTTTTATAATAATAACTAGTAATTTTAGACACACTTATATGTGGTGATCTTTCTTAAATGTAATATACTCCCTTCTTTTTTTAATGTAAACATTGTTTAAAATTTTCTCACACACCAATTAAGAAAATGATTAAAATATTATAAATTTATAAATTTTATTATTAATATTCCAAAAGTATCCTTAATTTATTACTCTAAAATTAGTATTTATTAAAAATAATATTAGAAAACTTTTATTTATATTTATCCTAAAATATGAAAACAACGTTTAAAAAAATTTACTTAAAAACTAAAATAACATGTATTAAAAAAGAGAAAGCACAATTTATATAAAAAGCAATGACAATTGAAAACAAAGAGAACATCATCTCCAACATAATTTAGATTAACAAAATCCATTCCATAGGCTTTGGCTTTACACTCCTTGGTTGTATCTTGCTAAGGTTAAAGTAGTATCTATGACAGGTTGATTTGCAGTGGTTATCTCGTTTTTGGTAATTCATTGTTGTCAGCAGCAGTAGATTTAAATTGAAGATTTAGAAAATCAGTTACTCCCTTCCAATCGTAGATTTTCTACTTTATTTGGTGTTTTTTGTCTGGTCATTTTTTATAATTGTCACGCTGGTTTTTTAAATACTTTTTTTAAAGATCTAAAATATTAAGATAATACAATAATTTTGTATCAAAATGAAATATATATATATATATATATAATATGGGACACAAAATAAAATAGGAGATTTCAAATACTCCCTTCATCCAATTTTATATCTTGTCCTAAGAATTTACAAATTTATTGAAAAATAATGCTAATGCGATTATTTCGTAATTGTTGATGTAAAACTATTTATTCACTATTTTCTATAATAAATGCTATACATATCAAAAATTAAATTGGTACGTTAATGTGAAAGTAATATAAAAATTTATATATCTAAAATCTCCTTCAATATTGCATGGATAACTATAGTTGAACAAATAAATTGTGAAATATGACATTTAAAATTGAACGAAAAGAGTATATTATACAATAAAATAAAAATATTCAAGTTAATGTCAACGAATGTTAATTTAACTAGTAAGACTCAACAAGCACTCCCGTTAAGAATTTAGGTCTTGGTAATATGTAAGATTCAGCAATCATTCTCGTTTGGTTGAGAGTTCAAGTATTGGTAATCATTCTCTTTTTTTTTTTTTATGAATAATAAAAGTCATAGTAAATTCTTAAAGAGTTCAATAACATATTCTGACCTGAACTGAAACGTCTCTTTTACCTAAAAAAATTTTCAAAGAAAAATTCAAATTATTTAAAAGATAACTAGAAAGGGAAAAAATGTAACATATAATGCAATCATCGTCATATCATGTAATCATATAATGCATATATGAAATCATTCACGTTCTTTTTACAAATATGAACTATAAAATAATTTAACATTTCAAATCAAATATTACTACATAGGTTCTTGAAAGAGTGTTCTAACTACAACTAAAAAGTTGTGACTCAAATTATATTTATACATACATATTCCATTATCAAAAAATAAATATACACGTTTTTTGAATTTTATATTATCTTTCATTCTAAATCATGCATTCAAAATTACATCAAAAATAAAAAACTATATATGTATTTTTAAATCTTTAATTTGCGAGTTTGAAAGCTCACGAGGACGAAAGAAGTACTGCTTTGGATAATTGTGAGGAGATGCTTTTCCTCCCCGTTTGGTCAATAGTGGAAAATACTCTCCGGTGTCATCATATTTGACTTTTAGAGAAAGTCAAAATTTTGGGATATGTAAGATTGTAAGAAGGCTGTCTAGCTAGTAAAACGTAACGGTGTTGTTCTCTTCTTCTCTAGTCTCGTCTCTCAAGTTAAGAGTCTGGATTTTCGAAGGGACCACGCCATGTGTTTCGCTTCGAATATCGAAATGTTTGGATTCAATGCAATTGATTATGTCGATTGTCTCCTACTCTATTTCAAAGTTATACTAAGTAAAAATTTATATTTTAATTTAAAATTATTTCACGAATCTATTTTGTGTGAACGAGAGATTTTTTTTTATTTTAAATTAAAATTTTGATGTTGACATGTATTTCTTAGATTTTTAATTCATTGTATGAGAATAAATTAATGATACTTTCTCCGTTCTACACAAAAAATAATATTTAGACTTTTGATAAATTTTAATATTTCATATTTTATTGAAAATTGTATATACAAATAATAAATTTTTATCACGAAATATGCTATGAAATATACATTATGTTGGGGTTTATAAATATAATGGTTTATTGTGTTTATGAAATAATCATAATTTTAGTTTTTTGGGTGATGATATTATTAACAGAGTGTGAGATATTCCGTCGTCATTGTATATTGTGAAAAACTTGAATTAATAGTAATTTTTATGTTTTTTTGTGTGATTAACATTATCTTTTTACTTATGATTTAGTATTTATCAATATGTTATTCCCAACGCTCAATTCATGGCATTATCCTTTTCCCCATTTAATCTGAAATTGACAAATAGTCAATTATTCAAAGTTTCTATTGAAAAAATTAAATATATAAAATTTACGTGATCAAAACGGACTATAAAATAATCACTCCATCCGAATTGGAGTCGGAGAATTCCAGAATTATGGGCTTCAAAAACCACGTTCCACATGTAGGTTAAGTCGAAAACATTTTTATATTTCTGTATGCTTTTATCAGAACTACTCCAACTAATTGTAAATTTTGGAATCAAGACAGAGAATAATGAGTCGTATATGTGAACCAGCATAACGTTACGAAAATAATATTATATCTGTTTTAAAATTAAAAATATTTTTTTTAAATAATATAATTTATAAATTTTAAGATTTCATTTGTGATGCGAATTCATATAATTTTTAAAAGTTTGTATTTAAAAATATTTTTCATATATTTATGATATTTTATTCCAAAAATTTTAATAAAATTTCTTATTCTAATTTTAAATTATAAAATTTTACAAATCTATTTTGTAAATTGATATCTCTATGAAATTAGTTGTGGGCAGCGCGAGGTGGGTTTTCAGCCTTTTGTTCTCAAGTGTATTGTGCCACAAGGTGGCATAATAATGAATTTAACCAAAAACACATGGTGGCATTTTATGTCATTATTATATGTAATTATTATAATTGAAATGGACAAAAGTTTACAGATAACAGTTGTTCTTCAACCAGGCAGCTAGCTATGAACCTACCCCTAATTTTCTATCATTTATATCCAAAGTTTGATTTTATATCATTTTATACCCAAAGATTCATTTTCCCTAATACTCTTTTTTGTTAATTCATTTTACAAATTTGATTTTAAATAACTTTGTATCCCAGTATCTTTTACTTTTATCTGAAGAAGTATTTTATAGTCCAAAATATTGTGGTAATGAACATTATAATAAAAAATAAAGGAAAAAAAACATCGAGAACATAATATACTAGTGATCTGCGTCTTAATAAGTCACTTGTTGGGTTCAAAACATATGTAAATTATATTGGTGTGAAAGAAGGAGCTTCTTAAATTATTGTACAACAATAAGTCATTAGACAATAATCATAGCACGACTCAATTATTTAGATTTTTGTATGTGAATAATATTTATAGGAAAAAGTTTCAATGGTCGTCCAATAAACAGATACAATCATAAAATAAAAATATTATTGTTAGAGTAATTGTACATTTAATTATATATATTTATAAATCATTTATCAACGATTATATTTTTAAATGGAACTTGTTAATGATTTTTTTACGTTCAACAATACTCATTTTACACTTTAATTAAGTAATAAAGCCAATTAAGTTTACATTTCCAAGAATTAGAACGTTTTGTTCTCATATTTATCCCTTAAGGAGTTGCGAAAAGGACTTGAGAGATAATAATTTGATCAACCTTTGATTTTATAGAAATAAAATGAAGCTAATGAGACAGAAAGTTTTATACTACCTTTTTTTTGTTTTTGTTTTGTGATAATAGAAAGCTTGATAGTTGAATGTGAAAGTTCTTCCCGTAACTCGTGAAAATTCGAATATGCATTTGCTGAATTTGAGTATAATATATAACAAAATTGAATAAATAAAATTATTACTCCGACACACACACACATATTAAAATTACATCGATTCTAATATCATCTGAATTGAATATTGAGTCAAGCACTTTCTCAATCAAAACAAATAAATTTACACGACAATTACCTTTAGATGAATTTGTTTGATTAAAATTGGTAACATATAATTATCATAGATTACTTTAAAATTATTCTTTCATTCATTTCAAAGTTACAGATATATATTTAATTATATATCATTTGTAAAATGTTATAATTATCTCATAATGTTTATATGGTAAGATGTTAAAATTATAAATTTGTGTTCATTAACATTTTATGTAAATAATAATTGTTTCATTTGTTTGAATTTAAATTTTGAAGATTTCATATTCTAACCGTATAATTTACACGAAAAAATTTACAATTTTAAAATTTAAATTGAAATAAATGGAGCCACTATTAATATTATTAATTATTAAAATTAAATAAGATTAATATTAATTGTAAAATAATGCTATGTTTGGTTTGGTACAATGAAATTGAATGACATAAGAATAAAATAAATTTTACACTAATATTGCTAGATCATGTTCTTTCGTTCTTACGGAATTATATATATTTAAATTCACGTTCTTAAATAAAAATGGTTCATTTCATCACAATTTAATTTTTTTTTATTTTCATACTTTTCTCATAATTTTATAATTCTTATTTTTAAAACCATTTCTATTTTTTTTTCTTCAGTCATGTTATTCCGAGTCAGTCCATTCTACTCTATGTAATCAAATGCAACTTAAACTTAGAGTAAGAGAACTGACCGTTAATTTTTGTTGATCACCTCCAAATTAAAAATCGAAGGTTTCCAACCCGTCAGATAGTTAATGAGGATATAAGTATATTCCCCCCAAAACAAAAGCTTGTAACTAATGAAGGGCCGCAGGAGCTGTGGTTAGCTGGTTGCAATAAGCGCCGGCGCAAGGCAGAAGGTGGGCCCCAGGGGGTTGGCGGGAAGATACAGACAAATTAGAGGCAAATGCTTTTTTTACGGTCACCAAAGTATACAGTCAGCTGAGAGACTTTGGTGAATGATTATTCCTTCCGTATCAAATTAGGGAAACATACATTTTTATAACGATATGCGTTTTTATGTCTAATTTATTACATATTAAATAATTAAAATAAAATTATCTTTTTAATAATATTAATCTTTATAATTTAAATTTTTATTTCATTAATTTTATAAAATAAAATATCTGACCTATATTAAACTTCCTCTGAACTTCGAAGTGGGTTAAGGTTAAGTACAAGACAACAAAACCACGAACCCCCAAAGAAACGACCACCACCATTAATAATTTCGCACACAAGAGGAGAAGGGAAGATCACTCTCTGTAACTTCTTCACTACTACTCATTTTCTACCTAACAGACATTTTCTACTAATATATATCAATATATAAACATGTATATAATAATACGCCACTGATTTTTGACTCAATTTCCACCCCCAAACTAGCTGACAAAAATTCCCCATAGAAGGGGATTTACCAAGAGAGAGAGAGAGAGAGTGTGTGTTTTTCTTCTCTAAACTTCATGATTTGTGCTGAATTTTGATGTAACTACTTCTCTGGAGCTTGATTCGTACTAACGCTGCAGAAATTTATGGGGTCCCGAGGTTTGTTTGGATGGGGCCCACCGGATTTGGTGCCCTTGACGCCGGTGTCTGAGGTCTCCGAGCCGCCGGAGTCTCCTTTGCCCTTTGACATGAACTTCGAGGATGTGGTTGGCCCGGAGCAGGAGGAGGAGGAGGAGGAGGAGGAGGGGCCGGAGTTGACGCCGGATGCCGTGCCGATTTGGGGCCTGTTTGCTTGTGCGGACTGGATTGATTGGGGTTTGATGATCGCCGGATCGGTGGCTGCGGTGGCGCACGGCGCCGCTATTGTTATGTATGTTCATGTGTTTGGGAAGATTATGGAGTTATTAATCTATCATCATTCGCAGAGATCAGATGAACTGTTTGACAAGTTCACTCAGGTATTTGATTTAACTTAATCTTCAATTTGCCTAACCTTTGGATTTGGTGATGAACGGATATATGCTGTTAAATTTTCAGTATATGAGCTCCGATCCAATTGGTGAAATATGTCTAGTTATTGTTAGAACATTTGTGGTGAATTATTAATGTTCCCCGACACTTTCAGAATTATCGGTGTAGTTTAAAGTGTTCCAGTATTTATTTGATACTAATATATTGTATCTATTTTTTTAATCTCTAATTGCTCAAATATGAATATTCTAGCTTAGAATTGGATACTCAAACATCAAATGCATACTAAACTATCTTTTAAAACATTCAACTTATTGATTCAGTTATTAATCTCCACAAAGTCTATATTCATTTCATTTTAAGCATCCATTAGAAACTGCCCAGTTCTTGTAAGGCTGTACAGTTACATTCACAGTAATCAATGTTGCACACACACACACACACACTTCATTTCCAAGTTATAGGCTAAAATATGGATATAGAAATTCATAGTCTCACTAATCGGAACCTTAAAAGCAATCACAGTCTTGACAGGTGGATTAAATATGATGTGATGTTCTATCTTTTGATTTTCCCCCTATATGAATCTAAAAGTTGTTTTTGTTTGTATGAAGCATGCTCTGTATATTTTGTATATAGCATCGGCAGCGTTTGCTTCTGGTTGGATCGGTAAGCAAGAACACTTCATACTTCACTTTAGACTGTATACCCATAGCCGAGGCTTCTTTGTTATATCTTATTAAGTCTTTCGTGCTAACAGAGGTCTTTTGCTGGATGGTTACTGGTGAAAGGCAGACTGCAGTTGTTAGGTCAAAGTATGTACGTGTATTACTTAACCAGGACATGAGTTTTTTTGACACATACGGGAACAATGGCGACATCGTGAGCCAAGTTCTAAGTGATGTCTTAATCATTCAATCTGCTATCAGTGAAAAGGTATTTCTAAATTTCTGATGTAGAAATTGTATTTGGCAACAAATTAAAATAGTCTTCTGTCTTCACTCTTTCACTTTGGAGGATATCAATCTTGTATTTGCATCAGTTCTTGCAATCCTTACACGTGAATGCAATGACTAACTCTTTTTTTGATCTCAGGTTGGATACAATGTCAACATGGCAACATTTTCTATGTATTAATGATATATTTTTTTGGGTATGTTCTTAGGTTGGAAACTATATCCACAACATGGCAACATTCTTCAGTGGACTTGTCATTGGATTTGTCAACTGTTGGCAAGTTGCTCTTATAACAATAGCTGCTGGTCCGTTTATTGTTGCTGCAGGGGGCATATCAAACGTTTTTCTCCAGAAACTTGCAGAAAATATCCAAGATGCATATGCCGAGGCTGCAAGTGTAGTTGAGCAGGTTATAATTTAACCCAGTCAATTGCTTGTAATTTTTTGAAGTCTTAACACCTTAATAGACAAAGCTTTACTCTTTTGTTATTTATACCATACCAATTCTTAACATGTTACCTTTTCTGTTGAGTTTGAGGCTAACCAAGAGTTTTTGCTTACACAAAGACGTCTTTTAGCAATGGAAAAAAGGAGGGACCAGTGTAATTCGAATAACAGACTATGGTGATATTGGTTCTCCTTAAGATAGAATCTCCGGTTACGACTAACAAATTTGGGAAGATTGCGTGCAAATTGCCTTTGGCTTTTATATAGGTTGACAGGTGTTGAAGTCTAAGATAGGGTTGAATCTCATTTCATTTCCTTGACACAATTCAAAATATACAATGTTGCTAAATTCTTTCGCACTGATTCTAAATTCTCCTTGAAGGGTTCTACAGAACAACAATTCTATCAGGATATCAGAACAGTCCAATTTTACTTTCTAAATATTTATGTGTTGCCTTTGTTAACATTGAATTCAATCATATATAGTTTTAAGCTTTTCCCTTTTTACAAAAAAAATTATTTTAATCATTACTATTGTAGTTGTTTTTGTGTGGTAGTTCGGATGTAGGTTGGAACTTATCTTTTGTGGGATGCTATCTCATGCAGATTAAAGTTGTGCTCGATAGCCTCAGTGTTTTTTCAAATATCCATTTTAACAAAGCATAAGCAACAATCTTTCACATGCATATACAAGTTCTCCAAGCTCAATGTTTATATGACTCAAACTCCCAGTTTGCTTTATCATCTTCTATTTATGCCATAAGTTTTGTAATTTCATTGATGATAGCCCACAAGTTTGAGAAGTAGCTCTCACTATAAGAGTGCCTTTTAATTCAAAATAAATGATTTCCCTGAGATTTCTTTTAATTATTAGATTAATCATCTCGTTGAGATATTCTCTCAGTTGAGGAACATGTGATTATCTTGCTCTGCATGGTTGTTTTTCTCCCTCCTGAGTACTGCTAACTGTATGTGCAGGCTGTGTCCTGCAGTAGAACACTATGTGCATTCACGAACGAACCATTAGCTAAATATTCTTATGCAACGGCTCTTCAAGCTACACTGAGATACGGTATATTGGTTAGCCTTGTGCAAGGACTTGGTCTTGGATTCACATATGGACTTGCAGTATGCTTATGTGCTTTACAACTTTGGGTTGGGAAGTTTCTAGTTACAAGCGGAAAAGCAAGTGGTGGTGAAATCATCGCTGCTCTTTTTGCAGTAGTCTTGAGTGGCCTGTAAGGTTTTATATAAACATTTATGCTAAATCTTTTATCATCCCTCCCACTCTATCTGATTACATGGTGTTTTATCTTTTCTAGTGGGATGAATCAAGCAGCAACAAATCTCTATTCATTTGAGCAAGGAAGAATTGCTGCATATAGATTGTATGAGATGATAAGTCGTTCAACCTCCCCTGTCAATGAGGATGGAAGTACTTTAGTTTCTGTGCAAGGATTCATAGAATTTAGAAATGTTTATTTCAGTTACCCTTCTCGTCCTGAAATACCCATATTGAGTGGGTTTTATCTTACAGTACCTGCTAAAAAAACTCTGGCACTTGTTGGGAGGAGTGGATCTGGAAAAAGTAGTATAATTCCACTCATGGAACGCTTCTATGACCCTACTTTAGGTATTGCATGTATACTAGTCTGCTTGCCCCACTACTTTGTCTTTTTGTCATAGCTTCTTAGGTCCTGAATAGTCCATTCATTACTGGTGCAGGAGAAGTACTTTTAGATGGTGAAAATATCAAAAACCTGAAACTTGAGTGGTTAAGAAGTCAAATTGGACTTTTGACCCAGGAGCCTGCCTTGCTGAGTTCAAGTATAGCTGATAACATTGCTTATGGACGGGTGGATGCTACTGTGGATCAGATTGAAGAGGCTGCCAAAGTAGCACGTCTACATTTATTTATAAGTTCTCTTGAAAAAGGATACGGGACTGCGGTATGAGTACTGATGTTGATTTGAAGGCTTCAAGCTCCTTATGTTTTGAAAGTTGTTTGATTTTAGTTATATTTTTATCTGATATTATATCAGGTGGGTAGAGCTGGATTGGCATTGAGCGAAGAACAAAGACTGAAACTTTCTGTTGCTAGGGCAGTGCTTTTAAACCCTTCCATTCTTTTGCTTGATGAAGTTACTGACAGCCTCAATTTTGAAACCGAGGGAACTGTTCAGGATGCCATAGATGCCATTATGTTGGGAAGGTCGACTATAATAATTGCAAAACGCTTAGGCATGATAAAGAGTTCTGATTGTATTGCTGTGGTGGAGGAGGGTCAACTTGCTGAAATGGGCACCCATGATGAATTATTAAGATTGAATGGCTTATATGCAGAGTTACTAAGATACGAAGAGGCAGTGAAACTTCCGGAAAGGTATATCGTTTTTTGCACAAACTAATGACTAGCCGGAGAATCTTGGATATCAGAATTTATATAATTGACTAGTACTAATCCCTATAACTTAAAACAATAGATGCTGAAGTTTCTCTTAGTGAAGGTCAACTGCTATATTAAAAACATCATCAAGATAAAGCACTCATGATAAACAACATCAAGATATTACTCTCAAGATAAATACTTCAAATGACAATAACTTAAAACAACAGATGCTAAAGTTTTCGTTAACGAGGGTCAAATGTTTCAAAGGCTATATTAAACATCAAGGTAAAACACTCATATTAGCATGTGAAGTTTGTTATTGTCTTCCTGAATAATCACCGTGGTAGTCTTGATATGAAATCAGCCAGAGAGATTAAGTTGAAATCCAGTGACCATAGAACATAGGCATGAGATTAAGTTGAAATCCAGTATGAATCCTGCCTAGGACTGATTTGAATAGTGTACCTTACTATTTTGCATGATAAAGTGTGGTTAGACCTACTAGAAAACAAAAGGATGCCAACCTGCAACTCCTTCCAACCAAAATCTATGAAACTCATCCAAGTTCCAATTCAGGGTGCTTATTTTACTAACCTCAACTCTTCTTGATATCTAGTCTTCAAAGTCTCTAGCATCACTTATGGCATTTCATTGCACTTATGGTTGGCCCTTTCTATATGTTCTTACTTTACAAGATTATCAAAGAGTTGATTCCACTTATACAAGCAGTGAAGCACAATTATTAATCAGTAATTAATTAATTTTCGATTCAAGTAACTGAACCAAGTATGATAAGACCTAAGAAATCAGCATCCAATGGTCCAATTAAGTTTTCTGGTGAAGAAAGCAATAAAGCTAACCATACTGTTGCAGCAAAGCACAAAGCATTACAGGATCGTGACTTTGTGAGATAATGGCAAGGGTAGTCTCCTGCATAGATGAGATATTTTTGAATATATAAGCTATTCAATTTGTTTTTTTGAGTTTGAATGAGCTAATTGTGATGAAAGGAAAAATAGATATTATTTGCTGAAGATTTTTGCAAATCTGGGTTTCATATTAATACATGTAACATACTCTTTTTAACCATTCAGATTACTCATTTGTCCAGGTCCTGATTCTCGGATTTTCGAATAGCCACTAGAAATGGAAGATTGCTTAGGGCATAAATATTGGCCTTTGGGAAGAAAATGAAGGCAAATATAAAATTGGTTGTGTATGTGAAATGGATTCATCCCATAGCTAATATAAACCCAAACTATATAATGTGGCTAAAATTGTTCTTTCAAGTATAACCAAGTGGCCTATAAGGTTATAATATACTCTCTGTTTTTTAATGTTAAGACTTTTAATGTTAGTTTACACATACCAATGTTATCTTTAATATTACAACTTTTCACTTATTTTATGATTTTATTCCACTTTTGTCCTTCAATTAAATGCATGTGAGATATAAAACGTGATATAATAAGTGCCTTTAAAAAGATGAACAAGAGAAATAAATGAGGTATTGTAGGAAAGAGCATGTATAATACTCCTTGAAAACAGAGGGAGTAAATGAAACCAAACATTACCAAATTATTTTTTCTTAGGACATCCTAGAAAGTAGAACCTACAAACAGAATTTATTTTTTTGGTGAGGAACCTATTTGTTAGCTGGATGGATGCCTGGGAAGTCTCAGTTGCGTTTCTCGTGCTGCACTCACTACGCACACCTGATCTAGAGTTCTAAATTCTAACCTACTTCAGAAACACAGATTGTTTTTTGTGTTCTTACTTTTTATATTATAGTTCATCATAAGACTTCATCGTTTTACGACTTCTAATAATGTAGAGTATTTTAACCTTGTTAGTGACTAATATTTGGTGAGCTGTTCTCTAGGATACCAAACAGGAACCAGGAGGAGAAAACTTTCCAGACAAAAATAGATTTGTCATCAGGTAACAGTTGCGAAGAATCTTCCTTGCCAACTATGCTCAAGTCTCCTTCTCTTGGGAGAAACAATAATGTCCTTGTCGTTCAATCGGGTGATGGGACATATGGCTCTTGGAAAGCATCAACTACTCAGACCAAATCTTCAGAGAATCTGTCAGACAGCAACTTGCAATTGGATGCAGCTGATGAGATATTGTTTATAAAATCTCAGGAGGGTATTGAAATAAGATTACCTCAGTTACCTAGTATTGATGACATTTCTGCTGAAAAACAAAGTTCAAATGCTACTGAATCTACCATGTCTGTATTCTTGACATGTGATCCTAAAATTGAAATTTTGCATCCAAATTCTTCCAGTCCTCCTAAAAGTAAAGCGGATGCTACGCTTATTAAGCAGGAGCAAGCTGACAGAACATTTCGGAAACCCCCATCTTTTTTGAGGCTTGTGAAGCTCAGTTTGACAGAGTGGTTTTATGCAGTTTTAGGAGGATTTGGTGCAGCAATTTTCGGAGCATTTAATCCTCTCCTTGCTTTTGTGATTTCACTGATCATAACAGCCTATTATACAGCTGAAGGTCATCACTTGCGTCATGAAGTGAACAAATGGTGCTTGGTCATTGCATGTATGGGAGTAGTAACGGTGGTTGCCAACTTTTTGCAGCACTTCTACTTTGGCATAATGGGGGAGAAATTGACTGAGAGAGTCAGGAGAATGATGTTTTCTGGTGAGAGTTTTTTTCTATATCCTGACTACTATCTTATATTGTACTTATTTGTTATGAACACTTTAGTGAATTTTCAGAGTTGATTAATTTATTTCCCTTTCCAGCAATGTTGCGTAATGAAGTTGGATGGTTTGACAAAGTTGAAAACAGTGTTGATGTCTTATCCATGCGCTTGGCAAATGATGCTACATTTGTGCGTGCTGCTTTCAGCAATCGACTTTCTGTTCTTGTTCAAGACGCTGCAGCTGTTGTAGTTGCTATTTTCATTGGGATGCTACTGGGATGGGATTTGGCGTTTGTGGCTGTGGGAACAATACCTATATTGATAGTTTCTGCAATGGCAAAGGTTTGAATCCACATCATTATAGTTTGTGGAAAAAAATAGCACATATTATTTTTTCAATTTTCTTTTTGGTCGTATCTTACATGTAGTAAATTCTACTATTCTAGTCCACTCAACTACTCTATAAAATCCATAACGTTTGTGGTAGTCGGGGATTTGAATCTGTTCAGCAAGCATTGACCCTTAGCAATTGTTATATATTTCAAAAATAGAACATATTTTGTGATTGTCATGGATAGAATAACTTGTATGCGTTTGTGAGTCCATTATGCCATATTTTATGGTGTTTTTAATCTTGTACAAATACTTTTCCGTGCACTTTGTTAGTGAAGGCAGGCTCTAAAGCAAGGAAATTGGGTTTGGGCATTGTCATGGGCTATTCTTATGTGCCTGTGCATGATAAAGACATGAAGTATGTCGTGTGTTAATAGCTCCGGTCATCATTCCTGCATAATCCATCCAAGTGTTCTATCTAATATCTTTGGAGCCTTATCATGTGCTAGTAGCACTTTTAACTTGGGAATTGTGTTTTTAGTGTGTTTGGCAACATAAGAAAGTGCTTCAGCATGAGAAATTTTTTGATACAGAAGTAGGAAAAGCTAATATTTTTGCTTGTAATGAATGTGCATTCACATTCACTAAAACTTACCAAACATAAAAGATAAAGTGTTTCTGAATAGTTTTTACCAAAAACCATTTGAATTTTAAATGAAAACACTTTGTCTAATTCTTCAATTAGTCACACAAAGTTCAAAGTTGAGCGTTATACAGAATTAGAATACAGAGAGTTCTTATGAAGAACTTGACAGACGAGGACATTGGTCATTAGTGCATGTACACCATGTGGATAGCATATAAATTGTATAACTATCCAGTCACTACTTTGTCTTTATCCCTCGTTATGGGAAATGGTTAGTTACTCTTCCATTCTTCAAAAGGACTTTTTTAGTTTGTTTGTACTTTCGGAAATCCTAACTTGACTTGTGATTGGAACTTACTGAATTTTCAAATAAAACAAAATTTTCGCTTAAATAACTTTTAACTGGTTTACATGTGGACCTTTTTAGTTTTTGGTAATAAAAAGTAACTCAAATAATTCATATTAGATTTGAAATGCAACTCTGACTTAGAGAAGTATTATTTAATTCATAAGTAGCAAGTTAATGTAGGACTGTAGGAATAATACTTCTATATGTTATAAGTAAATAAGGTGGTATTCTCCATATCACAATTTATAGACTTGCTTGTTCTTTGTGGTTCTTTTGCCATCTCATGTGTTGCTTCTGTTTCCATATCTTTTTGGCTAATAAGACATAATTTGTTCCCGTGATTGTCTAGTTAGGCTGGGTGAAGTTCGCTCCTGTTTTCTAATGGTTAATTTTAGACCCATTAGTATGTTTTCAAGCTTCAGATGATTATTTATATGCAGATGTTGAAGTTCTTTCTTGGAATAACAGTTTTAATACTAATTTGTCCTTGTTCTACATTTTTTCCCCTTTTCTAGAAAATGTGGGTTTCTGGATTCTCAAGGGGAATACAAGATCTGCACAGAAAGGCATCTTTGGTCCTTGAGGACGCGGTTACAAATATGCATGCTGTTGTGGCATTTTGTGCTGGAAACAAGGTATTGGAACTTTACCAATTGCAGCTGAGGAAAATTTATAGGCAAAGCCTGGCCCATGGTATGGCCATTGGTTTTACCTTTGGCTTCTCTCAGTTTCTTCTTTTTGCATGTAATGCTCTCCTACTCTGGTATACTGCTATTTCTGTAAAGAATGGTCATATTAACTTATCAACAGCTCTCAAAGAGTACGTGGTCTTCTCTCTTGCAACTTTTGCTTTGGTGGAACCATTTGGTCTGGCTCCATACATATTCAAACGGCGAGCATCCCTCGTCTCAGTTTTTGAAATAATTGACCGTCTTCCCAAAATTGACCCAGATGATAGTGCAGCACTGAAGCCTACTAATGTATACGGTAATATTGAGTTCAAAAATATTGATTTTTGCTATCCCACCTCTCCAAAGGTGATGGTCTTGAGAAATTTCAGTCTCAAAATCAATGGAGGGCAAACTGTTGCAGTCGTAGGTGTCTCTGGTTCAGGAAAGAGTACAATCATATCTTTGTTGGAGAGGTTCTATGATCCGGTAGCTGGCCAAGTTTTACTGGATGGAAGAGATCTTAAGCTGTTCAATTTGAGATGGCTGAGGAACCACATGGGTCTACTTCACCAGGACCCTGTGATCTTCTCAACAACCATTAGAGAGAACATCATATATGCAAGACATAATGCAACGGAAGCTGAGTTGAAAGAAGCAGCAAGGATAGCAAATGCTCATCATTTCATTAGCAGTTTGCCTCATGGTTATGACACCCATGTGGGAATCGGGGGAGTAGATTTAACACCAGGACAGAAACAGAGAATAGCAATTGCTAGAGTGGTTCTAAAGAATGCACCCATTTTGTTATTAGATGAGGCAACATCTGCAATTGAATGTGACTCTAGCCGGGCTGTGCAGGAGGCTCTTGACACGCTAATTATGGGGAACAAAACCACCATCCTTGTTGCCCATAGAGCAGCAATGATGAGACATGTCGATAACATTGTGGTCATAAATAAAGGACAAATTGTGGAGCAAGGGACACATGATTCACTAGTAGAATCAAAAGGTCTGTATGCTAAATTGATGCAACCTCACTTTATAAATGGCCTTCGGCAGCATTGGCTTGGTTCATAGGAGTTAGTTGGTAGACTTGACTAATTGTTAGTGCCTTGGTTCATATTCCTTGTTACCAGTACATCTGCCTTATGCTGGAGTTTGGCAGTCATATTTTTCAGACACAATAAGAAGATTGAATTTGCACAATGTGGGGCTGGCGTGCAATATATGAACATGAACAGTTGGTGCACCAGTTCAGCGATGATAGAATAGGTTCAGTGGGCGAAGAAAGTATATAGGCAGGCAATTTTGATTTGGGAATGTGCAGTTTAAATTGATTGTTAATAGTCAGTGCAGGACGTCTTCTGAGTTTTATGTTTTCCAAATTCTTCTTCCTTTAGGTTTCGTGTTTTAAGGAGAACGGGAGAGATACAGTGGTATAGGTTTCTTTAGTAATACTAGTTTTTGTACATTGTATTGTATATTACAGTAATATTTAGTTGAGTGAAAAGTTGTAAAGGCGTGAATGTTAATTAAAGAAATGAATTACTTAGTTTCATGATTCACTTTGTATTTGTGAAATTTATTTTCTTTGACAATGTTGCTTAAGATTTTCTTTCATTTTGATTTCTGCTGCTTGTGTGACTTTACTACTTATAACTGACTAGAATATGCTATATCCTGGTCGGAAATGCATAAAAGCAGCTATTTAGTTACTCTGTGCTGATGTCTATCTGTGTATTTCTGAATTACGAACTAAATATATCTATTTCAGTAGATTAAAAAATGTCTTCTCTACAGAGATGCGGCTTGATTGAATCTAAAGCCAGATGTCAATGCATGATAAACTGCAAAGGATCATCATCAGTGTTGTCCTCAATCATCTGTCTCCATCTTTGACCTTACAAATTGGGACAAGCTTGTCAGCTGAACTGTATAGCAATGCAAATGTAGTATACAATTGTAAGTTTATTAGTTGAAAGACGCCGAGGACAGCTCTCCCATGGCTATCACAACTGTATTCCAATGTTAAGGAAGTTGAAAGACGCCGAAGACAGCTCTCTCTCTCTCTCTCTCTCTCCCTCTCTTTTTTTTTCTGTAAATAAAAGGGCATGCATCGTAGAATTTGCAGAACTTTGAACAGATCTCAGTATCATGGAGAGAACTACTAAAGCTCAAACCCCTATGGATATGCCAATCGGTAAGAAAATTTGGCCAGTGGCAGAGCCAGCTTTTTTGATAATGGAGGGATCAATTTTTTGTATTTCTGTCAAGAATATAAACTTGATGATAAATTGTTAATATAGAGGAGTTTATTAACTGATTTAATAAATGGGATTTGTCTTAAAACACTAGTATGAGCAAAAATAAGAAAAAATAGACGGAGCCGCCGCCAAAAGGTAGAAAGTGAGAGCCGTTTGATTTAGTAAGAAGTAAAAATAAAGGAAGAGGGTAGTACAAGAAAAGCAAATAGCAAAAAGTAAGACAGATGTGGAACTAGTTTTAGGCACAATAATAAATTTTAAATTGGAAGGACCAAGTCAAAATTTACAAGGGAGAGTAAAAGTAGCTCTCGGAAATTTTTTGGGAAACATTGGTACCCCAATGGCAAACTAAGTTTGGGGCCCGGATGTAGCAATGATGAATCTCATTTATTGTCTTTTATTATTTTGTGTATATATATATATAGAGGAAGATGATTCAAGGAGACAATGAGAAAAATCAACTTTTGTTTTCTCAACACAATCTCCACTGATTAAAAGGACGGTGAAATATTATAATAAAATTTTTTGATAGTGAAATATTATAATGAGACTTTTATGTTTGTTTTAAATTGTAGTGAATATAAATTCCTAATTTTTTTTCATCAATCGCAAGATAGACGTCAAAAAATGTACTGTTTTCAATTTGTAACCATGGATTATATCTCATATTTATGGTTAGTATTGAAAAAATATACTTTTTTTCAACCAAATTTCCACCCGACAAAATATTATGATAAGATTTGTAGTAGACAAATTTTTATTAATCTTGGACGGTAGAGATTGAATTAAAAAAAAAATTCAATACTTCTCGGGATCATCTCCCTCTGTGTGTGTATATATATATACATGTGTGCGTAATATATACATATTGTTTCTTTATACATATATACATGACGAGAGAGATCCTTTTCCATTATATATTAGTTAGGCCCAACCCCAAAGAATAGGTAAAGGAATGTGTTAATTTCGTAGGAGATAAAAGTAAACCGAATGAATCAAAACATTTCACGCAATAGTTTTGAAGCTTCCCATCTTGTTATATACTCAGTACTAAGTAAATAAACAGTGCGGAGTATGGTTTTTCTGCATTATATTCTTAATGTTATGATGAACATGATGTAGGTCCTGGTGAGACACTTTCTGAAAGAGAAGCTTTTCTTTGTTTTGTTTTGTTTAGTTTTTTCACTCATAGATGTTCATACATTGACTATACTGCAAACATGTCAAAACAAATATATAGAGCACACGCCCCTGATCAATCTGGCAGTTGTGATGATTATAGATGCTCAGGACGTACAGTAGATCCAAGAACTGCAAACCCCCCACCCCCCTGTTTTGTTGTGGACCTTATTAGCAGTCACAAGAGATATCATCTACTACTAGTTCTTGTTCTTTATCATCAATCCCCATTTTTGCTCATCAATCCCCATTTTTGCCTACTCATTTTAGGAAGACAAAAAAAATAAAAAATAAAAATTGTGAAGCAGTAAAGAAAAATATGTCTTTTTGTCTTCCTTGGAAGAATCTATATATTATTGTTGTTAGCTATTCATCTTCCATATATGGTATTTTCTATGTTTCAGTTTTTGCACATTATTATCTTCAATTACTATTCATATGAGACTACTAGAATAATTCATTCAGAGGTGACTTGTACCAAATATTCCCTGAAATTAATTCATGAATATCTTAGTATAATAGCATGTAGATATTGTTCTTTATACCTGATGAAACAGCCACCACTATACTTTTAATTCTCCGACATACCAACTTCTCTGCCTAAGATTAAACCCTCCTGTTTCCAGGACTAAACACTTCAAATATATATGATACATATATGTAGAATAAAATTATACATAGACTAGATATGTAAAAGAGAAGAGGATTAAGGTGGACAATGCTAATACCAGCACCGATGGGGATATCTTTAATCTAAGATGTAAGGATTCGGATTTGAGGATCCAAGAGTTGGGCAGATGGGTATTCGGCAATTTGAAAAATCTATGGGGACTCATAAATTCGGGACATGTATAAATTTATACATATTAAAACATAGGATTATGCAAGAAAACAAAATCATTCTCATTTTTATATTAATTTCCTAGATAGTTTTTTGAAATTACATTACACTAACTAGTAAACATATTAAAGTAGTTATATTGCAATATTTCATCATTCAAAATAAAAGTTAAACTACACAAGAATCTCTTAGAAGAATCACACCATAACTAGAAAAATTCAAGGATTTAAGAATGGGATTCAAGATTCAATAACCTATAGATAAATACTCTTCTTAGTGTGTAGTTATTGAGATTCAAGACAAATTGTCATCCCTACTTTGATGATCTTGGAGAGGAACTAGAGAAAAGAATATGTACATATCAGTTATAATTTCAAAACAATGATCATGAAAAGAGCAACTAATTTAGTAATTCAACTAAAAATCTAAGTCATTCAAATCCCAAAACACCAGATCTCCAATTTACACCCTTAACCATCAAAACCAAACTATGTTTTTACAAAACCAGGAACAGAACAAGTAGAATAATTCTTTGTAGCCTTGACCTCAGTGGAACCTTTGTCTCTTACAAATTGGAGCAAAACTGGTAACATTTTCACCTGCAGACAACATAAACCTTCCATTCCCAAGACACGAGCTTGAACCCCCAGACCCAAAATTCAACATAGATGTTGACACCATTTGGGAAGAACCACAAGACATTTCAACATATGGTTGTGAGTTAAATGGCAAAAGGGCATGGCTTGAATTCCCAGCAACTTTTACTCCAGCATTTTCTGCATCACAACCTTTGATTGTAACAGGAGGAATATGGAAAGCCTGAAGGGGTGGCGGATTACGCCACCGCGGAAGCGGCCCCGCCACAAGAAGTGTCTGAAGCAGTGGCCCTGCCTCCAGCACAGACTGCAAGAAGTTGCCCTTCTGTGGTAGTGCTTTGCCTTTCACAAGACTGTCAATGAGCAAAGAAGCCTGGTCAATTTTCGGAACACCCGAAGGAACATGACTTGGTGCTGCAATTGTCACATTGTTATACTCTTGGACAAAGGGCTGATTCATGTATACCATGTTGTGACTTGAATCAGCAATGGAGTGATTGTTGTTAATGTTTGGAAATTCCGGCGACGAGACGGCGTCGAAAAGGGAATCAACAGGGGAAGAATTCTGAGACTGGTAGTTATATGGGTCAGAAAAACTGTTGGATTCAGTTATGCTAGAGTTGGCTCTTGTGGGCTTCATGAGTGGGCTCTCGGGTGGGTGCTGAGAAGAAAAAGTTGGCAAGATTTTAGTGTTTGGGATTGTTGAAGGAATCATGAGTTTGTTGAAAAGCTTGTGGAGTTGTTCTCTTGCTTCATCTCTTTCTTGGATAGCCAGCTTTAGGAGTTGGAGCAACTGTTTGATATTTTCCTTGCTCTTTTCCATCTCATCACTTGCTTGTGATTTCACAGATTCTAGTTCAACTGTTGTGTACAAAAGTTTCTGCTTCAGTTCTTCAGTATTCTGCCAATTAAAAAATATAACAGCAAATTAATAAATAGTTCAAAATATACAGACTACATAATAATTTCCTCAAGATCACATAAAATCAAGCATTACCTCCATTTTACAAAATTTATATTCTTTGGTAAAGTCTTAAAATCTGTTTAATATTAGGAGAAACATTTATACATATAAGACACATAAACTTAATAGTCGAAACATGAAATGAGGGGGGGATGAGTGTTGTAGACTTGTAGGTGACTTTTGATTAGAAACTGAAACTTCATCATTCTATGAACAAGAAATTCAAAGTTAAGACGACCAGAAAAATCCCACATGGACCCATGCATATCAAAAGACATTTCAGTCAAATCATGCCATTTTAGCCATGTAATTAATTTTATTTTTTTTGACTGAGGCGAAAAAAGGAAAAGAAAAATTATTGGATTCCTATCAAAGTAGTTAATTTGGGTATTGGTTTCTTCAATGCACCCAAAAAAAAAAAGGTATTAGTTCCGTCAAATGAATATTTTATTACAAGATCACATCAGTTCTCATTGAAAATAACGTTTAGCCCCCAACGCCCCCGAAGGTTTTAAAGAACATTTTATTTTTACGGTTGAAGGAAGAACAAAAGCTAAATTTACCGAATTAAGATACACCCCAGAGACCATGTTCATTACTTGTACTGTTGTACTTGGGAGTTCATTCCCTGCCAGGCTGCCACACACACACACACACACACATATGTATGAAAACTAAGATTAGACTTGCTGTAATTTCTAACAATCCATAGTTTTCTCGTTAAGGATATAATATAACCATACAAAATGCTGGAAAATGAAAATTTTGAAAATCATGGAATGGGCTTAATTGGTCAACAGAACATATGAAAATTCAGTGAACTTCAAAAAATTAATCTGCAAAATGAGTTGTTTTATGTAGATTATGATTATAGAAGTACTTCTGAAAAACAATATTTTGAAATTTAGAGAAAGATTAGGGAGAGAGACTATTAAAAACAACAATCTAAAGTATAAAGAAAGAAATGCATCTTGATTACATAGAACTCTTTCTTAAATGCCAAACAGAAATCAATACATATAAAGGAAGAAGATTTAAGGTATCATTTCAAAGAAACATATGATAGACTGAAATCAGACCTAAAAAGCTGATGAAAATTCAATGAACTCCATAAAGGGTTATTGAAAAATACAACAAAATGAAGATTTAGAGGTAACCCATTATAGAAATTGGGAGATACAAAGGATCAACATAATTATATTGAATTAATTTCAGAATTCATCCCAAAGAAAAGTACTTTAAAGTACCAAAACAGAGCAAGCACCGAGAACATAGTACTGTAGCCACATGAACTGAAACTAAAGACTGACATTTAGTTGAAAAACCAAAACTGAATGAATAGCAAGTGACCCACCTCTTGATAACTCCATAATGAAGCCATGTCTTCCATTCTCTCTACAAAACTGTCTTAAAAAAACAGAGTAAAAACAGAGGAAATGTGTATATAACTTAATGGTGTTAAAGGGGTTTGGAGAAAGGTGGGTGGTGAGTGCTTTAATAGAAGGAAGTTGTGAATGTAAGACAAAGAAATTAAGGAGAGGAGAGAAATGGGTTTCCCACAAACTTCCAGAAGAGCCAATCCACATCAACAAAAACTTATTTATGGAATCTATAATCCAACTTTTCCATTGGTAAGAACCCCATTTCTCTCTCTTTCTTTATTTTTCCTCTGTTCTGTTGAGAGAATTAAAAAAATTTCAAATTCTTATTCCACTCTTTCAGCTCCTTGTCTCTTTCAATAAAAAAAAAACAATTTCTCTCTCTCTCTCTCTCTCTCTCTCTCTCTCTCTCTCTCTCTCTATATATATATATATACATATATATATATATATATCTAATGTATATTATTATGCTAATCATATGGTCAAAATGACAAAATCCAGTTAGATTTTCCTTATATGTTCCATTTTTTGTGCTATGGAAAGAAAAACGGTTGTTTTAACCTCGCTAGGTGAATTCAAAAGCATACAGCTTCGTTAGGCCGTCATATGTTTTTACCCTCTCCAACGAAAATATTTATTACATTAACTTTCCATATTGTGAAAGTCAATCATCAAAATTTTGAATTTTAAAATTAGTTGTCCTTAGAATAATATTCAATCAGTTTCATAATAACTGACATTTTAATCATTTGTACATATATTAAGAAAGGTAAAATTTATGTTAACATTTTGATAACTTGATAATTTTAATACATCATTAAATAATATAGTTTATGTTAAGCAGAGAGAATAAAAAAGAGTAATTTATTAAAGGGCAATTTATGAAACATGAGAGATAAGTTTTTAGGAATATGTAAAATGTCAGTTATTACGAAAAAAAAATTTAGACTCTAGAATGTCTGTTGTTGTGAAACGGAGGGAGTAATAAATTTAAATAATGAATGTAAGTTTCATAATATAATATTTTCATGTCTAAAATGGTTCTATTAGTAAAAATCTTTTTATTCTACGTAAGATGGTAGAAAACATGTTTGAGTTTTTAACCGTACAGAGTAATAAAAAATTGTATAAGATAGTTGTTAATTATTGTGCGAGTATTTGGACAATAACATCATACGTATATAAAAAATAGTAATGCAAAATGGTATAATTTTTTTTTACTTTTACTGATAAAATAAAACACGATATCACTAATATTAGTAAAAAAAATAAACAAAGGAGACTTCTATACTATAATCACCAACATTACTGAAAATAATTCAAGTTAAGTTTGCATTTTCAAAACTCATTGATTTAATTATTTGAATAATGGAAAAACTCTTTTGCGTACTACAGAATAGTTGAATACCCTATGACATAGTATGAGATTTATAAAATTGGTGTGAATGGTGTGAGTTTGATATGGGTGACCGACCATCATGAGTCATGGTTGTGTCCCAATTTGATTGGTTGAGAGGCTTGATCATATTGATCACCACCGTCTAATAAATTATTGGCTTTTAAACATTATTATTAGGACAATTCATTTGAACTGTTATCATAAAACAACACTACAAATTTCAAAAATAAAGTCAAACTAGTAAATTTGGGAAGTTGTTACTCATATGCTTATTTACTTAATTAAAGACCATCAATTTAGCTCCTTCCATAAATAGAAATTAACTTATGGATTATGAAGTTTGTGAACCACCATTATAATTAGTGACACCTTTTTTCTTTGGGACAAAAGTCATGACCCTTTCCTTTTGGTTTGACTTCAGAAATGAAATTTATTTTTGAGCTTACAATCCCCCGAGTCGATATCTTTTATACTCCGTACTGTATTATGTGTAGATATTTTCTTGATTGTATGATTTTAATTGTTTATATTGTGTTTATTCAATGTCATGGTTACAGATTAAAGTGTAATCTTGATGAAAGAAATATAATGAAAAAATATTTTTTGTTTTTATTTCAATTTGAGTTTAAGTTTTTTAAATATTTGGAAACAGAATATACCTAATAAACCATTTGATTAGACGATTTAAAAGTTTTAGAAAATGAACCCAACCATGCAGAATCAGAGAGAATGAAATTCGAATAAATATTTTCGTATAATTCAATTGGTAAGGTATAAAAGATTTTTATTTTGATAAATTTTTGAAAAATCTTAACCATTACTTTAACCGCATAAGCATTTTTACAAGGTTGAAATGGTAGTGCGTTGCCATAAAAGATTATAGTGCTTTAACAAGTTAGACCAATTGAAAACTACTTAATTTTAATAAGTTTATTTAGATTATCACAATTTATCTCAATACTAAGTGATATTAAAAGGTTGAGTATCTTAGATCCCAGTTTCCCTTCTTTTTAGAAAAAATGAGTTTCGGATATCTTTCAAGCTCATTTCGATCTAACGTATCATAATTGATTAGTTAACATATTGAATTAACTAACTTTAAAAAATCAATTTGACTTACTTTTAAATCAAATTTAAAGAGATTTATACATAATTGATAATAAAACTTGTAATGGATAGTACACAATAAATATATTATATAAAATTTTATGAATATGTTAACTAGATCAAAATAATCTACACAAAGTTTATTATTTGAAAATGAATATATCATTAATTTAATTTTACAAAGTCATAATTATTCATATATTTATTATTTAGGACGATGACGATGGTGCATACAAAAATTTACGTAATACTAAGATATGCATTAATTGAGTGGTGCATTTTAATTTGGCGGAAAATTTCTAATATGAACTACTCCAATATTTAATATACAGTTTTACTCATATCTTAACTTGTGTTATTGTTAAAAAAAAAATTTGTATAACAACATCTTTATATGCTTAGCATTAACTTATAATTTAATGGGGTTAAATTACCACATTATTACATGTATCTAATCACATTAGAATGCTAATGAGATCTTAACTTAATGGTTAAGATTAAAATGTTGTAATCAAGAGGTTACATGTTTAATTTTTATTGTTATCACTAGTCATATTATGTGATTGTAATTTATTTATAACGAAATTTTTAAAAAAAAAATTATATTAGAATGAGTTGGTTTTCTTAAATTATCTTCCTAGGAGGCGGTGCCCTAAGCTAGATTGCCTTGTGAACTGCCCAAGAAAACTGAAATAAACCATATTATGGTTGACTTATCCAAGTCTTTTTTAGCATTATTAAATCTGATTTATAACTCTTTGTTAGATTGTTAACGGCAAGTTGCACAAGGATTTTAGCCTGTAGGGTTGATATATGATTGTTAAAAGTGCTATTGTTGAAAGGCACATTCGGAAATTTAAGCCGCATATTGCATGTGATACTGACTAGATCGGTATACGAATTGAGTAGTTGATCCTTTTGGTTTGGTTGGATTCATTTGGCTAAATAAACGAGCTGAAAAAAAGTTTTTGTTCGTTTAAGTTTAAAAGATTATCTCGGTTCGATTCGGATGGAACTTGAAAACTCTATTAAATTTGGTTTATTTATAGTGTTCGGCTTGTTTAACTACCTAAACGAGTCAATCTCAAATACAACATTTTGTTCTTTAAATAAATCATGTTCGACTCGAGTAAAGAACAAGTTCGAGTGGTCTCAGCTCGAATCTAAGTTAGTTAAAGTTTAAATAAATTATCAGATCTATATAATTTAACAAAAAGAAATACAAACTTTGTTTTATATATTAACATTGTATGTTTGAGTGAGAATTGTATGAAATAATAAATTTTTCTCATGAAATTTATTATGAATGTTTAATTAAAGATAAGATTAAAAGATAGTAACGACAAATTTTAGACAATATAACATTGTGAAAAATTATACAAATATTATTTTTTTTTTTGGAACTGTAGGAGTATGTGATAGCAAATTCTTACACAAAAAATTTGGAACTATAAGTTGTTAAAACAAAATAAACTAAAGTGTTAGTAGAAGGAGGAGTTGAATACAAACACTACAACTTTTTCAATCTTGAAAACTGAATAAACACAAACTGGAATAACTACAATCTCAGAAAAATAATAAAGATATTTTACTATGAATACACAAATATTTAAGTTAAAATAGTTATATTATAACTTTTGTTTTTCTAGGAATCTGTATAATCACAAAGTGATTAAACAACTACAAATCTGTAAGAGTTTACAGCTTCTTGTTTTATACCCTAGCTACGTTTTTCTCTCTGAATATATATCTTAAGAACTATTACAAAGTTTCTCTTCTAGTGTGTATCAATGTTGATAGAGATATGTCTAAGCCTTTTTTAATATCTTGTGTTTTTCTCTCTCAACTTCTTTTTGGTAGCGTGTTACAATTTTTCCTTATATAGGAGAATAGATGTAAAACCCAAGTTATGCTTCTTTTTTAACATAACCGCAGTATGTCACGTCATTGTCTTTTCAGATATACACATTACACTGTTATTGACTATTGTTGCTTCTGATTATGTCCTTGTTTTCCATGCTTTTCTGATGTAAAAATTGTTATTGAACCATAATACTTTAACGAATAACTTCTCAGTTATACCCCTTGCTTCCTAGTTAAATATTAGTGTATGTCTATTAATCTCTAACGACATGTGAGTTAGGTCCTTACAATCTCCTCATGACAAGTCTTGACGTTGACTTGATCAGTGCTTCTGAATCCCCTGATGTAGACTTAATCAGTGCTTCTCTTTCCATTGATGACAAACTCTGATGTAAACTTGATCAGTATTTCTCTTTTCATTAATGACAAACTCTGATGTAGACTTAATCAGTGTTTCTTGATTCTTTGATGTTTAGACCTACTTGTATCCACTGATGACATCTACTGATGCAGTGATTAACATATCCACTGACGGTTCCCCTAATAGGTTTATTTACCTATGCTATTCTCTGATGTAATATTTGGACTTCCCCTGACGATTTCCCTGACAGTTTGGTCATTCCATGTCATTCCTTGATGTTGAGTTTAGGCTTTCCCTGATGGTTCCCTTGACGGGTTTCGTTTTTCAATATCATCCCCGGATACAGTATTTTAGGCTTTCCCTACAATTCTCCTGACGGGTTTTTCAACTGATACATTTTCAAATACTAACACCTTCAACTACTAATATTTTGTTGGCTTTTACTGGAATACCTTATGTGTGAAATACTTGAACATTAAGTATAACAGACATCCTCTGACATTATTGAGTCCTTTTTAGTTATTCACGGATGACTTGCCCAGTGTTTTTTAAGCTTTCCCTTGATGGATTGTGTTGTCTATCAATGAATACTTATTTATGCAAATATGCTAAGATTTATAAAATATTTTGAATATTCACAAATATACAATTATTAATTAACATCTAAATCATCTTCAATATCATTTATACCTAACATAATATTGTTGTAAATTAAACTAAATATATTAGAACTCAGATTCAAGTTCAAGAAATTGAATCCTCAACTTTACAAATTATATTTATATATTTAACTTTATCGACTCAGCCAATTGGAATTGCTCTTAGGTTTCTTGAGACATGTCGAAATTGGTCCTATACGTGGCATGATGTCCAATTTCTTTGTATATTTATGTAGCAAAACAGCATCCGACTACCTGGAACCTATAGTTTAATAAGTAGAATAATACATGTACAATAATATAATCTGTTCATACATGGAGTATTATATAATTAATTAAGTATATAATAGAGAAGGGACTTGATGAAACCTTGTTCTGACAATGACAATGAACATGGACGATGTATTCTCTTCGAAAAACCGGAATATTTCTATCCTAATCCCCGACAAGCAGTTTCCATCTCCTTTCTCTAACTTTTATTCTTAATCTCACCATTTGCTTTATCTCGATACTTATACCAATACGTGCTAACTTAAGCACAAAGAATTTGAATTCACTTACCTCAAAATTTTTAATTTTGAGGTATGAAAATATAAAATATATTATTGATAACATTATATTTAAAATGACAAAAACAAATTACAGTTTACATTAATTGAGATAATTTAAATATTTAATAATAAAAAAAGACTTTTATCTTTGTGACGGTCCCACAATCTTGTACTAGGCGAGGACACCGTCAATTAGTAAAAAACAAATAATCAACATTCATGATTGTAAATAAAGTAGCATCAAATAGTTATTACAGAGTCAAATGTAATATATTAACAAACAACGAAAATCATATTACAAATTGAAAATGTCGTTCAAGTCCTTAATACGCTTCTTCCCTTTGTATGTCATCCATAGCAAGAGGGGTAAGAATTCAGTATTCGTCTATCTTTCTTTTTTTTTTTCGGACGGCTCGGCTTTCGGGCTATAAAATCCTAAAAAAAGTAATCTCAACAAGAATGAGCGATTTACGCTCGGCAAATATATAACCGAAAGATAGTTTAAAAAACGTTGAGGGATTAATATTCTGTATGTGAAGTTCGGCGAAATAATGTCGACCTTTCGGGTATTCAAGAAAAATCATGAAAGTCATCGATGATAATCAAATATTAACTTTCGTTAAAGAAAGACATGTCATAACATGTGTGTATCTTTCTCAGAAATATCGTTGGGGGCTAAACCCTTGGTTTAAGTAACCAATCATACTATGTACAACCGGTCGAATTGTAATAATATGATTCTCAAGAGTGAACGTACATAATCACAAAAAATTTTCTAGGTTGAGAAACAAAAAGAATCAGTACCATCCCTTTCCTTTAGCCAACCATATGACTTGAACCAGTAAGGGATAAGTCATTTTCTTACTTTCATCATACAGTTATAACATTCAAGAATAATTCAGAAATTCAACACTTTAGCATATCCATACATGATTAAATATCTTATGCTAGTATAAATAATAAGCATAACATATACATTGATGAAAGCGAATAAAACATATCATGTATTTCATCTTATGCATATTAGAAACAAAAGATCATGCGCATTACTTTGAATAAAAGAGGAGTGAGTATATACTTGTCTTGTTTTGAAGTTAACAATAAAAATGTTTCTATTGATGATTAAAATTTTTCTCGAGTGGGAATACTTTTGTCGGATGTAACATGAAATAATTTTATTAAACTATGGCATCATGCAAATACGTATTATGCACATGTTGTGTTTAAAGTATGTGCACTAGTTTAAATGAGGTCGTCTCAAATTTAAGGTAACATTTAGGGTCTCATATGGGTCCCTGCAGTATGACTTACCAAGATTAACTTCTCTCCCTCGATGCAATCTACGTGAATTAATTGATGTAATTATGTCTTAGGTTATACACATTGAGTATTAAGTTGCGTGCAAAGGTCGGGTGTTACTAAGTATTTACCTACACGGACTAATGTTGGATGTTTACCTCGCTCGGAACCTTGGGATGAATCATCCGTTAATTAGTTGAGGTTTAAAAAAGGCTTTACCTCGACGTCCTTGGTCTGAACATGAAAAACAGGATTTAGTGGTAAGATATGTAGCACTTAAATTATCATACCATAATAATGGAGGCTCCTTCAAATAAACTCTCAATTCAGACGATAAGAATTGTAGCCAAGTAATCTCCGTCGCGCTGTCCCCTAAACATTTATACTCGACTTCTGTAGAGGACCTTGCCACAGTTCATTATTTTCGACAACTCCACAAGATCAAATTGCTTCATTTTACTCTTCTATTTTTCATTATTCTATTTTTCGCTTCATCATTTGCTTCATTTATTCTTTAATTAACAAGTAATATATTATTTACTTCTTTTTTTAAAATTAATAAACTAATGTATAAGGAGATACCCGACAATTTAAGGATAAATGAAGCAGATGACATAAATAAATAATAAAACTCATTTCATTTCCTTTACTTTAAAGCTCAGCCGTTGGATTGATCACCATGATATCAATTTGCACGTAAGCATTGTCATTATTTTCTATCTGACGGCTAGAGTTGAAGTAGCGTGCTAAACCTTGTCGTACTTGTTGTAGTTTATCGTTTTTAAGGTTTATATTTGTAAATTTAATTTTTTAATGATTTTGTGTTTATACTAGTATATGGTTCTTAATTTCTTATTGAACATAGAATGCGACAAAAATGCTGAATTAAAAATTATACCATTTTAGGACAAAGCTGCTGAATTAAATAAATTGGTGATAATTGTACAATGTATCTAGCAGCGCTGCATGTACTATAAAATATATGCGTATACATGTAAATAATATTATTCTTCTCTTGTTTGTTAGCTGGTTTATTTGGGGGATTTATATATGGAGTTTAAGGGCCAACAACTTTGCACATATAAAATTCTTTAACTGATTTTAATTTGGGGTTAAAAGTATAATTTGACATTGTTGTAGCGTAAATAAAAGAATTTTATAAAACTAAATCATTCACCTCCATTTTTCTCTTAATCATTCACAATATTATCTACAAATGACTAGTAATGAATAATTAATTTTTTCCATTTCAAAATTAGATATACAATTTTTTTTTAATTTAGTATCATTTTAAAATTTTAAGATTTCATTTGTAATACGAATTTATAAAAATATTGAAGTGTATTTAAAAGTATTCTTCGTATACTTATGATATTTTATTTTAAATATTTTAAAAATAAAAATTTTTATTCTAATTTTAAATTATATAATTTCACAAATTTATTTTGTTTGAATTGAAATGTGTTTTTAATTTTGGAAAGAGAGTGTATATTATTTTCATTGATTAAAAGTTTATTATGGTGAGGAGTTGAGAGACTTTAAAGGTATCATATATTGACACAGTATAATTGGGCATCTTGGTATAATGATGTAATTCAAGTTTATGCCATAATAATTGGGTAGATTTCTTATTAAAAGAAAGAACAAGATTAAAAATATTAATATATGTAGGGTTGCTCTTGAAAATTAAAGGTGCCCTAAAGTTCTCTTTGAGCCCACTATGCAAGCATACAATTGGACCCCTTGCCCTTCACCTTTTTTGTCCCATCTCGCCTTTTTCAACCTTTGCCCACCCTTTTTACAACAACTAACTACTTTACCTGTCGTTCCAATGATGTGAAACTTATATCAAAGAGAAATATTTTAATTTTAACGGATATTAATATTATATATTTATTTAAATAATAATTTTAATAAAATTTATTGTAAATATTAAATTAACGATATGATAAAAAATTTATAATTATAAAATTTAAAAAGTATATTATTATAATAAAAAATAAAAAATATTATTATTATTTTTAAATTTTATTTTTCTAAAAAGAAGAGAGTAAAATATATATAGAATGCACTTTACATTCGAGAGAACCAACACAAACATAATCTCACACTAAGAATCACCAACAATAAATAACATTCACCATTCTCTCTTAATTAGATGGTGCCACATGTCATTTTACAGTTGGCAAATCTACCTTCCTAAATGCCTTTTCTTGTTCTTTTTGATTTTTTTAGGGGGAAATAATTTAGATCGAGGAGATATTATTAGTTTAAAGTTGAAGGGGAGTGGTTAAATTGGGTCGGTATATACTCCTTGTATTGCTTCTAATTCTTTTAAAATTAACAAAATATGGTTACAAAATTTAATTTGATACAAAAGAGTTGAGAAGAAAAAATAGATACTATAATAAACATAAATAAGCTATTATCGAGGGAAATAGTTATTTATTTTTCATTTTTACAACATTTATTATTCGATTATACAAAGATATGCGACAACAGATAAAAGAAATGAAAGGATAGATAATATTTATTGAGACAATTTAATATCTCTCTATTTAATATTTGTCATAAGTCGATATAAGAAGTGAGAAAATTCGTACATGTAAAATTTTTGAATTAAATTGAAATATAAAAAGCTAATTAGATAATTTAGTTTAAAGAGAAGGATCTTGTACGTATAAAATTCCTTACGTCCTTTTATTCTCTTAAAAAAAACTAAAATTTTGCCATTTAAACTAACTCCGATTAATTTCTTCCTTTAACTAATTAGATGAGAAAGTTAGTAAATTATATTAAGTGTTTTAATTAATTAAGAAGCTAAAGCGTTTGGAGGTTGTCTTGTAGTGCGGCGGCACATGGCTATTAGGTATAAATCATGTGGCGTACGTATGCTACGTGACACGCACAGTACAACATAACATACTTCAAACTCTCGCACGTGCCGTGCACAACATCCTTCAATTAGAGGACACTTGGCGCAACCACCGTGTTGCATGGCACATGTCATTGTGCTTACTTCTTCACTTCTTATTATTAGCTGCGGATTAGAGTCCGTAGGTTGCACTTGCCTCAGTTTGCGAACAACGTAACAAGAGTAATTAACCAGGTCAATTATATTATCTTCATGTTTATTTAAACTTAAAATTTAGAGATTATAGATTTTAACAGTATAATTTATATTATAAAAATTTAAGTTAAAAAAAAATAAGAGTTATATTGTGGTTTGATTTTCCTATTTGTGAGTTGTGAAAGTAAAAATGAAAAATTATTTTCATATTTAGGATAATTTTTTAGTCCAGTTTCTTGTGAGATTATGATAAAAAAGATGTAGTATTTTATTATTTTATCTTATGGTCAGTACTAAAATTCTGTTATGTTTGTAATTAAAGGTTAATCTAGGAATTTTAAAAGATTTACTTTTTTTATTTAGATTTTCCATCTATTGTACGTTCGGTCTTTTTTAGAAACTAGAAAAATATGGCCTACTTTTCTATTCAACCATTTTTTTAATGTAAAAACTTGATAGCATGAAATTTGAGTCGAATACTTATGTTTTTCATCCATTTTTCTTAACTTTTCATTGATTTTAAAGTTCACAAGTAAATGAATTATGAAAGTATTAAGCTCGAGATCTATAACTAGAATAAAAAGGACATTAAGGACTTTCATCGTATCCGCATAATATAGCCCTAGTTTGGTCTATATATTGGTTGGATGATAAACCGTAAGTAAGAAAATATTATTATTCCCTTTGTACCAAAGTTAGAAAAATATTTTGACATTTTAAGTAAAACAACGATATATTAAATTTTAAAGTTAATCTAATCTATGAAAATTTTAAATAAAAATTATATTGTAAAAGTTTTTGTCATAAAATATAAGATTGTAATAATAGCATTAACTAAAATTTGGAATAATAATAATAATTAATTTTGGAACGAAAGATAGTAATTAATAAAGTTAATAGAAAAACCCAAAAGTAAAATAATAAGAAAAAAATGTACAAGGAAAATAATGTGTCTTATTATAACAAGGTATTAGGGTGTCCTAGAAGTAAAGCTGTCTACGAACGGCGGGAAGTTGATCGTGGGGGAACAAAACATACAAAAAGTCATATGGGCTCTTGGACAGAATGACATTGGATCTCATGTTACATTCTTTCTCATTTGTCTTTGTTAGTTGACTTACAACTTTTCAAGTCACTATTTTTTACTAACTAAATTTTTTGAATCTTGCCGAAGAAACACAAATTAAAACGATTTTACTTGAATTAATTCTCCTTCTTCATGTAATACACACAGATGTACACACAGAATTTGACATGTAAAATATCAAAGTTTGGAATAAATTTCAATTATGTAAAGGGATATATTACAACATGTATACTACTACTAGATTTATACAATATTACGCACTTATATATATTGTATAAATCGAGTTGTAGTATGTTGTAAAATATCCCAATAATCAGAGAAATATATTTTAATTTTAACACAATACTCACCCATGAGATCTAAGCTCGACGTAAAGTTCAAGCAACACTATTTTTACTATTTAAACTGATTTCCAACCTCAAGTTTTTTGTTACAGAGGTTATTCTTTTTTTTTTCTTTCCTGTGACATGTATTCTTCTAAATGACACACACACACATATATATATAGAACCCGATACCCTGAAATTTGTGTCACTTTTCACTTATTCTATTTAATGCTTTAAATGTTCATTTTTATGTATTTTTGTTATACTTTTTCATAAAATAAAAAAATGCCATTTTTAAAAATATTATAAGCCACTATTGTTATTCTCATAATCAAAATACTATTACAAATTTTTATATAAAATTTGGGTGACCTAATTTATATTGTTATCTATATATATGGAGGAATGGAGGCCCTAAAATTCATACACATTTTTTTCTTTTTCTAATATAATGTCCGTAATACTTTTAGACATCTTTCTTTTTTAACACCTCATATAACATGATAAAATTTTTAACGATATGATAAATTTATAAATCCCTACTATTATTTTCATATTCAGAAAGTGATTACATACATAATTTTTTTCTCATCTTATTTTACTTACTTATATTACATATTTACACCTTAAAGAAATAAGAAATAATAAAATAAAATTTATATATAATATATAAAGGATATGAAAAATAAATGATCGCTTACTTCAACAATTGGTCTATAATAATGATAATCATAAAATGTACTATAATTTAACACAATTTATATACAATCAGATTTACATAAATTAGGGTAATTATGAAATTTGTTTTTGAAGAGTCCACTATTAAAAAAATTATTATTTAGTAATTATGGTAACTGTTGAACTATCTCCCTTTTTCAATCACTTATTTCCTATTTTCCCTAACATATATGTTGTTTAAAATGTTTATTTTATCTTTAATTATTACAAGAAATGTGAACTATTTTATATAATTTTTTTACTAAAATAAGGAAAAAATAAATTTGTATATAAAATAAACAATGTTATAGATGTCCCAGTGTATATATATATTTTTAAACATTTCGTTTTAATTATTTCTTACAAATCTTAACAGCGATGTAATTTTTAGATAAAATGAAACCACTTTACTTAATTTTTCCAACTAAATATATATATATATATATATATGTATATATATATAAAAGTTATTTTGCATAATTTATTTTAACTCCTCATAAAAAACAAAGAGTTCAATGAAAATAAAATTTATAAGTTCTTACTATTGTTCACATAAAAAAAAACTAATACTATAATTTTTCTTATTTTATCTTGGTCACATAAAATTTAGTTCAGATAGGGAGGCATCTGAGACATAACATTAATAATATTTGAAAATGACTTACAATGATAAGATTTTTTAACGATATGACAAATTTATAAATTCTTACTATTATTTTCATAATTAGAAAGTGACTACGTACTACTTTTTCTCATATTTTATTTTAACTACTTATATTACATATTTACACCTTACAGAAATAAACAATAATAAAATAAAATTTATATATAATATATAAAGGATATGAAAAATAAATGATCACTTACTTCGGCAGTCGATCTATAAAATGATAAGTATAAAATGTACTATAATTTGACATAACTTCTATACAATCAAATTTACATAAATTATGGTAACTATGAAATATGCCTTTGAATGGTTTACTATTAAAAAAATTTATTGTTTGGTAATTATGGTAATTGTTGAAATAGTTTCATTCTTCAATCACTTATTTTCTGTTTTCCCTAATATATATGTTGTTTTCAATTTTAATTTTATCTTTAGTTATTATAGGAAATGTGCACTATTTTATATAATTTTTTTACTAAAATAAAGGGAAAATAAATTTGTGTATAAAAAACAATGCTATGGATGTCCAAGTATATATATATATATATATATATATATATATATATATATATTTTAAACATTTCGTATTGATTATTTCTTACAAATCTTATAGACGATTTAGTTTGTAGGTAAATGAGACCACTTTATTTATTTCTTACAAATCTTATAGACGTTTTAGTTTGTAGGTAAATGAGACCACTTTATTTAAAGTTATATATATATATATATGAGGGCCGATCCATATCTAACGTTAGCTCTGGAGTCTTTCGTAGCTAACACATTTATAGCTGTCCAAAAAATGATCCAACGCTTTAGATTAAACTCAAAAAAAAAAAATAATGCCTTCCGCTAGTATTAGTAGCGGAAGGGAAAAAATTTTTAAAATTTTTTTTTCCCTTTCGCCAATGTCAGTAGCGGAAGGGAATTTTTTTTAAAAAAAAAATGACCCTTTCGCTACTAACACTGGCGGAAGGAAAAATTTTTTTAAAATTTTTTTTCCCCTTCCGCCAGTGTTAGTAGCGGAAGGGTTTTTTTTCCCTTTCCGCCACTACCACTGGCGGAAGGGAGGAAAAAAAAATTCTCCCCTTCTGCCAGTGTCATCTTCATTTCATCTATCAGCTCTGTTAAAATAACAAACTACAGCTTTGCAAGATAATTCCTCATCCACAATTCACAAACTCAAATTTTCTAGTCTCTCCTGAACTAAATTCAAACTTATGTTAGACAATCAGAAAACAATCTTCTTTTCATCTGGCAAACTAATTTCATTCATGGTGCCGGCACTACTTATGTTTTCACCAAAATCAATTTTATCAACCCTTTTCTCCAATAACTTTTTCAAAATAGAAATCAATGTTTTCTCATCTCTTGAATTGTAATCTTTATTTGTCAAAGTTTCCAAAACAAAACCACGAAGGAAGGAAAAAAAAAAAATTTCTTTCCTTTCCGCCAGTGTTAGTGGTGGAAAGGGGAGAAATTTTTTTTCCCTTTCCGCCACTCTCACTGGCAGAAAGGAGAATTTTTTTTTTTGCCTTCCGCTATTAATACTGGCGGAAGGGAAAAATTTTTTAAAATTTTTTTTCCCTTCCGCCAGTGTTAGTAGCGGAAGGGAATTTTTTTTAAAAAAAAAAATTTACCCTTCCGCTACTAACACTGGTGGAAGGGAAAATTTTTTAAAAATTTTTTTTCCCCTTCCGCCAGTGTTAGTAGCGGAAGGGTAAATTTTTTTTTAAAAAAATATTCCCTTCCGCTACTAACACTGGCGGAAGGCATTATTTTTTTTTGTTTTTGAATTTGATTTCAAGCGTTGGATCATTCTTTGAACGGCTATAAATGTGTTAGTTACGAAAGACTCCAAAGCTAACGTTAGACATGGATCGGCCCTATATATATATATATATATAAATAATGAAAATAGTATCTCTCTATCACAAATTTATTTTTACCATTTCGTACTACTAATAATGCAAGATTTAAGAAAAATATGTATTTTTTTTCTAAACTAAAAATTTATGGGTATTTTGTTTTCAACTTTTTAATGGGAACTATGCTTTATATTTTAAAATTCTAGAAACTTGATAAACTCTCAAATTATTTCGTATTTTATCTTTTGATATAGTTAAAATTATGTAAAATAAATTATATTAAAGGTTACAAAGTTCATTTAAGTAACTAGAAAAATGAATAATGAAGAAGAAATAAGAACATAAATTTTTATTGCGACCCAAAAAATATGACAGAGAATGTATTTAGTAATAAATTTTAATAACATACAAAACATATACATCAAAATCATTAAATCTAAAATTTTAGATTAATAATTAATAAAAACTAATTTTCTAATTTTATTCATCCGTGAAGAAATGTAGTAGAACGATTTAAGTTTTCAGCTCTTATTCTATAATTTTCATAATATTTATTATTTCATCTTGCCCTTCTCCATAATAAGACCAAATTATTTAAAAAAATCAAAATTGTTACGATTTAAGTTCAACAACCACGTTTGACACTTGTACGAGAAAATTATAAATTTTTATGCGTAGCACATAATTAATGGCTAATTAAAAAAAAAGGATCCGATTACAAATTCAATAAATGATGCCGTGGTTACATAAACATAGTCTACTTTATAAAGTAATTACTTATGGTTGTGTTTCCATATCATCAAATTATTGGCAAGATATTCATTAAGAAATATGAGTATAAATCATTTCTTGATCAATAGCATCCCAATAAGATTAATGTATGTCTTCTTCTTCTTAATTCCCCTAGTCTTGGGGCATATTAATTAATTGAATATGCGTGTAAATAAAAAAGTGGATATATATATAGACAACATATTCAAAGTGGATGGAACACATTAATTAGTATGGCTTCTAGCTAGCAAGAATAAAGAGAATGCGATAAAACTGATGATGTTGAATGTACATATATAACACTACTACGTCAATCCACACGATGCATGCCAATATTAGTTCATTTGTGATCAAAATTCAAAATTTCGAAGAAATTAAAGGCGACATAGAAGTATAATAGTCTTAGATGGTTCAGATAGTTAATCTAATTTTTTTAATAGATATGATGTTTAAGTTGAAGAAAAAATTTCAGTAATATAATTATATTAACCTTTTGCAAAAAAAAGAATATTCTATTTAATAAAATAACTTTCATAATTCTTATCTTATAAATAATATCGACATATATATTTTTAGAAAATTTACAACTCGATTTTATTTGCTGAAACTAAAGTACGACATGCATGACAATACAGGAGACGTGTGTCACCGGACGTAGAACCCTAGTTCAAAGCATTGTAATTCGTATGTAGTCAAGAATTTAAAACAAAAATCAATAAATGAAAGTTGGCTTGATAAGATCACTACGGTTGTGTGATTGTGTATGTACAGAGAAAGAGAGAATCATAATAATTATTTAAAGCTAAAGATTGTTAGTTATAAAAGAAGTCATCATATTTCTGCACCTTTGGAACAGTAATGATGGGTAGTTTAACTTGTCCCTTTGTCCCAAAACCATGAGTCAAAATGCTCGTCAAGTTTTGAAATGCAAATCATAGGATTCGATCTCCTAGTGAATATCATCCCTTCAATCCTTTAAATTCAATTCTTGCTCACAAAGGGGCTTATCCCCCAGTTTGACTCCACATAAAATATAATTCCATGGTTCCTGATATTTATTGATTTTTTCTGGTTAAATTAACTAATTTTTAACTTAAAATATTTATTCTTTTATTAATATATATACAACAAAATTATAATCATAAGAAAGTTTATACAATCTACAACAATATTTAATTATAAATTATAAATTGGAAATATATATATATATATATATATATATGTATATATGTATATATATGTGTGTGTGTGTGTGTGTAGTTTTAAAATTAAAATTTAGTTCAATTAACTATAACAAATTTTTAGGTGATAATTATTTAGGAACGGAAGGAGTAACTATGTATTGGCTTGAATATAAATTTAAATTTCTTTAAAGTCACTATCCTATGCCCTAGTGGCCCCAAATGTTATAGATTGTTAAAGTGAGAAAAACTATTCACTAGTAGGAACATAGTAGTTTAGTTGGATATTTTTGCCAATTGAGAGACACTTGACAAAGTATAGTTTGGAATTGGCAATGGAGAGACATTTCACAAAGTGAAAGGTCTCATCGAGTATTGATGATATGGGGGGTGTTTGGTGTATAAGTAGGTATGTAGCGGCATAGAAGAAAGAAAACTTTGATGGTGGTCAAAGAATGGCCTTTTCTTTCAATAATATATATTGGTATTTTTACAAAAAAGACAAGCTACGTTTGATGGATATACTAGTGGGGTTTCAAATCGTTAAATGAAAAAAGGAAAAAGGTAGTATCTTTTTATGCCCCACATATAGCAAAGGAGCTGACCACCTAATAATAGCAAAGAGAGAAGTCTTCAAATTTACAAGAATTTCTTTTTCTTTCTTTTTTTTTTTTTTTGTTTAAAGCTAGTCGTCTTAAGTAAAACAACAGCACTTTCGATCAAGACCTTCTTGTTTTACCAGTATAAGATCAGTAAAATTGTTAGCGAGTTAGCTACAATGATTAAATATAATTATTTATGTATATATTCATTGCAACTGAATCTCTTATCTTGCATGTAGTTGGATGAAATAGAACGGCATAAAAATAAAATGAATTTTATACTATTTATTAGATTATTTATGTCTAAGGTCGGTTCCTTGTTTTATTTCATTTCTTCACACAAGATTATGTGTATTTAAAAAACACAGAATTTATTCATTGTATCACAACAAAAAATTTATATATGATCATCAATTTCTTCATTCTCATACTCCCCTCATAATAATTTTATAATTTTTGTATCTCACCTTTGTTTTTCTTTTTATCCATTTTTCAACCAAACACAACCTTATTTGTTCACTAAATAGTCAAAAGGGACTTGAAACGTTATGCGGTCCCAATCCACAATTGAATTTCTTCACCAGAGTTTGGACATCGTTTTGAAAGCAAACAAATTGAATATAGTTACTCTTCTGGGCTGGGCTTTTGGCCCAATGATCAGAACTCAACTCATTTGATCAATTTTGTTTGGGCTGGGCTGGACTAGATTAATTGCATTTTGTTTGGCAGTTTTGTCAGGTTTCAGTATTGTATTGTTTTCTGATTTCAATTTTAATAAAATTTTGCCTTTTCCAAAAAAAAATAAAAATCCAAAAGTGATTCGGTTTGTGGCACTTGTTTATACATATATTATATGTATCACGTACCATGAATGTTAAGTTCTGGTTTTGTAATTATAATCACAAGCAATTGAAGGGCCTCGTTTTCAATGAAAAATTTCAACTCTTTTTAAAATGCAATTTTAAATTACAACTATATTCTCAAGACCGCTAGTGATGGAATGATATATTAAGATGTTTATGTGATTTTATTATATAGATTTATAAATATATTTTTAATTTTGAAATAGAAGAAATATTCAAGTAGCCTAGCAAAATTTAACTCCAATTGTTCTGTGTGTCTTCGTGTGCACGTCTATCTATTCCAAAATGTTCCTCCCAAATAATTATAACAGGTAATACTTTCTCCGTCCTTTAATATAAGTCTGTTAGAAGAATTCTTTTGTTCTTTTAAATAAGACATTCACACATTTTAAAAATAATATTAATGTGTGTATTTTCAAATTATCCTTAATATCAATTTATGTGTATTCTTAAATTGTGCACGTTACATAATTTTAAAATTTCATGTAGATTTATTTTAGATATATTATAAAAATCTTACATATTAATTTATAATTTTTTAATATGTATGAAAACTTTTAAAAGATTTATATAAGGGACGGATTGAGTATCATATATGAACCCAATATTTAATTTGTAGCTTTCTTACTTTGTGAAATTTCAAATTCTTGTGATTGAAAAGTAAAGGAATATAAAAGGGAAATGGTTCTGTTTGAGCTATTTGTGGATTGATTAACCTATTCATTCTCCTAGCGTAGGAGATAATATAATTAATTAGAGCTAGACTCTACTGAAAACCACTGCACTTTTCCTCAACATCCAAACTATGTTTAGCGACTGGCAACTCGAGAAGCTAGTTTATTGGGTCGAGTTCAAATACAATACAATATATTCAGTTTAATTTCTTAAAAATGAAAATATTTCTGCGGCATCAATTTCCTTGAAAGGTAAATAGTAATATTACTGAAAATTGGACCAAACGCAAAAGATTTGAGTTTGAAGATAAATGCATACAATTTATGACATTTAAAGCAGTAAACGAGTTGAATCGAGTTAATTTTAAGTCATGTTTGTATCATAATTTTTAAAATCAGATTGAACATCGAACCGGTCAAAACATTAATTCAACGGTTTAGTGGTTCAACCAATTAAGTTGGTGGTTCAACCGTTTGAACCGGAATTTTATTATTATATATGTGAAACTAATTTTATATACTTAAATTTTAGTTTACTCTACCAAAATAAAATTATAACTATGTTTTAGATACGTAAATGAGCCTAATAACTAATTTTTTTTCCTAATTATTTACTATGTAAAATTAATTAGTACAATAATTAACAAAATAAGATAAAATAATCTAGACTATTACCATCTACTTATACTAAAACTTTTATTTTTCAAACATTAATTCTTATTTTTAATGAAAATATAATGGTGTTAATTAGTGAATTACATGTTTAGTTTTATTATAAACTAAAAAATCTGAATTAATTTTTTTAAAAAAAATAATTTTATCATTAAAAAATTTCAGTTCGATTCTCTGAAAAAAATCCGTCTAGTTTGCCGGTTTTTGAAAAAATCGTCTGGTTTATCCGATTCACTTCAATATTTTTCATTAACGGAGCCGGTTTAAGCACCAATTTTCGATTCAAGCCGCTGGTCCGGTCCGATTTTTAAAACTATGATTTTTATATTAAACGAATCTAACATATATTACTTAACAAATAAAAGTTGTATTTGAAATCGACTTGTTTAAATGAACGAGTTGAGTCAGCAAACACGAGTAGAATAATATAAAATAATTAAGTCGAACTGAACTTTCGAATCTAGTTAAACCAAGTCGAGTTTAAATTGTTAAACGAACAAAAAATTGTATTTACGACAAACTCATTTAACAATTCAAATTGAATCAAGTTGGATCAAATTTTAAACGTGCCGAATTGAATCAAACAAAAAAATCCGTACAATTAATTTACATCTTAACGAAATTATCAATTTTGAACGTGAAAGTTTTAAGTTGTCGACGTGGTAGGAGTTTTATCATCATCTGAAAATTGCATCAACTTGTTCACACTTCAACATGGACATGGACACATGGTCAGTTTCCACGGATTGAAACAAGATTAAAAGTCCATTGAAATCCTTTTATTAAGAAATAGTTTTGAATAGTAAAGTTTTCTGAAACCTATCTTAAATATTCACAAAAAGAGTGACACTTAAATTTTAAATAAATATTAATATTACATATTCAATTGAGAATTGTAATCAAATAATATATTATTTTTATGAAAATTGTTGGAAGTGTTTAATCAAAAAGATTGAAATAGTTAATTTTATTTTAATGAATATTAATATTACATATTCAATTGAGAATTATGTAATCAAATAATATATTATTTTTATGAAAATTGTTGGAAGTGTTTAATCAAAAAGATTGAAATAGTTAATTTTAGAAAATATGACATTAAAACGAATAGAGTACAAAACAAAGAAAATGACCAAGTTTATACAGTAACATGAATATATTCCAAAACAAGAGAGAGCATATTCTCAACTCTAAAACAAGACGAATAAGGGACCAAATAAAATAATTGAGATTCCTAAAAGAGCAAAAGCGTAGAAGAAAATAAGAGGTGAACCGAGAGTTCTTCTAGATAAGGGCTATAAATTGTTAAATACTGATTATTTTAACTAAAGCCATGCTCATAGGTACATTCAAATGACTTCATTTTTTAAATACAGGAAAAATGTTTATTTAACTTAAGCCATATATTAATATGGATATATAACTGCATTGTTATGATATTAAAAAACAATATCCCATATTTTTCTACTAATTAATATAACTAATCCTAACAGCTCATTTGGATTTATTTTCTACTTAATCCATCTAACAAAAGCATCTCACCATGTTTGGTGAGGACAGAAAATAAATTTCAATCATGAATGACACAATCCCACCTTCTCTCATTTCTTGTTTTCTTTTTAAAAGAAGAAACTTGTGGCTCTGAATTATTAGGGGGCATACCCATACCCATACCCATTATCTCGTTTCATTTCATATAGCATTATACAATCACTCGCATTCTATACTAATACTCCTAGTCCTAGATGAAGATTTTCTTTTAGTCTATACATTTTTTTAATTTAATTTAATATACTTTATATCTCTTATATATGGTATTACCATAGCATCCATTAGATAGACTTCGTTAGATACATTTCTAATTTAATATAGTATTCTTTGCAAATTCTATAATCTCATTTAAGAATATGAATTTATAAAAATATAAAAGTTAGTATTTAAAAATATTCTTGATATACTTCATAATATTTCATTTCAAAATTATTAAAAGTAAAAAAAAATTCATTTTAATTTTAAATTAAAAAAATTCACAAATTTATTTTTGTTTAAACTGAAATATTTTTTTTTAATTTTAGAACAGAAGAAATATGATATAGAGGGTATTAAATTAAATGAAATTAAAATTATAAATAATTGTCTAAAGATAAATTTCATTGTGATAATGATGGACACTCTTTTGCCCGGGGGGTTGTGGGGGGATTCAAGGTCGTACGATCTGTCTACATATTATTCTCTTTTCGTCCAATCGTCCCACAATGGGGACACAATCGAGAGACTTCTAAGGAATAATCATGCAAGTTAATAAGATGCCATATGGTCATCCATCGCATCTTTTGTGTAATTTCCTTCTCTTCGATTTCAATTAGCAAGAAATGAAATGAAAATTTTTAAATATAATTTAGGTTATCTTGTCTTAGTAGTACCTTTTTTTCCCTCTCTTTTTCTTTCTTTTTTTTGTTATGAAAAAACAAGTGAGGTTTGGGCTCAATAATTTCATGCCTTACATAAATGGTCTATTAGTTTAAATCTATAAGCACACCTTATCGAATGTATAATCAATTAATACAAACAATTCTTGATCAGTACAGTAAACGAAAAATAATTTTTGTATAATTATCATATATTTTTACTCTTTTATACAATTTATGTTCCACATTGCGGGGGAATTATTTTCTTCAATATGTACTAACCATGAATTATCCCCAATTAATATTATGGGTGCTAATGAACATCGACATTATCCACTTAAATTGTGTTCATTTTATTAACTATCTAAATCTAAATAAATTTATAAATTTAAATTTATAAATTATTTATATTTGAATATGAATAAACATTATCTCAATCACCAATATACTCTTTATTTAACATTTTGATTAAAAAAACATCTGAATGAACCTATTTGTGCTGTTTAGTCAGGTATAAATCCATGGGATTCATAAGAAAAGAGAAAGTTTTAAGTAGAAACTACTAATAGGTACCAAACCAATAGCTATAATGGGTCTCTATCACGCTCATTAGGCCCATGGTCGGTTATATTAAATCATGTTGTATAATCATTGGTGGGCCACACCCTTCACTTTAGGTCGGCTATAATTCTCATCCCTTTTCTTAATAATCAATCAACGGCCCAGATCACTCGTCCTGACACGTGGCAGCAGCAGAATGTTTTGGAGGCCCGCCTCATGGACAAAGACAAGTGGCTTCCACTATTCCATTTCTCAAGCTGCTACCGAATGGTAACCGGCTATGCCTGTTTATTAGCGACACTATTCTACTATATAAACTGTCACTAAATTAAGCTGATCATATTAAGAAGTTCAAGAAAATAGTAGCAGCTAAATAGGCATTTCTCTGCAAGTGTTTTTGAGAATTTTTGAACTAAAAACATGCCGAGAATCGCCATCGGAAACACGGCGGAAGCCACCCACCCTGACGCCCTAAAGGCGGCTCTCGCGGAGTTCATCTCCATGCTCATTTTCGTTTTTGCCGGTGAAGGTGCCGGCATGGCTTTTGGTAAGCATTCACCAGCTAACTAAATCTAACACAGTGATAAATTACAATTACAACCCGGGGGGGGAAAGGAAAAAAGAAAAAAAATGCTATCCCCTTTGACATATGCTATAATGACCTGATATTGACCGTAATTAATTACATGTACTCTTTACAAATTTACATAAAAGTCGACTAATTTTGTTGCAATATAAAATTATTTAACTAGTTCATAAACCATATTTTCTCGGACGAGCTCATTAGCTTGTGGGGCAAAACAGTGGCCATTGTATAGTTTTAACTTATGGTTAGATTACTGGAATAAGACATTCTTTTACGTCAAATATTACTGAAACATGAATTACCTTTTTGTGGTCCAGCAAAGCTCACAGACAATGGTGCAGCAACACCAGCCGGACTTATTTCTGCTGCACTAGCACATGCTTTTGCACTATTCGTGGCGGTGTCCGTTGGTGCTAATATTTCCGGGGGTCATGTGAACCCTGCTGTCACATTTGGTGCCTTCATTGGTGGTCACATATCACTTTTCAGGAGTATTTTGTACTGGATCGCCCAATGTCTTGGCTCTGTAGCTGCTTGCTTGCTTCTGAAATTCGCAACCGGTGGACTGGTACAAAATTCCTAAATCCAAAAACATAAGAAACATACTAATTCACATGCATGCTACTATATTTATGCACAAAATAATACTAATAATAATAATTAAAATTAAAAAAATGAAATGAAATAATGATCTTGCTTGATGTGATGCAGGAAACGGCAGCATTTTCACTATCGGCTGGTGTGAGCGTATGGAACGCACTTGTTTTCGAGATAGTGATGACATTTGGGCTGGTGTACACAGTGTACGCAACTGCAGTGGATCCGAAAAAGGGAAGTTTAGGGGTAATTGCACCCATTGCAATTGGTTTCATTGTGGGTGCTAACATCTTAGCTGGTGGTGCTTTCGATGGTGCATCAATGAACCCTGCTGTGTCCTTCGGACCAGCTGTGGTTAGCTGGTCCTGGGGTAGTCACTGGGTGTACTGGCTTGGTCCATTTGTCGGTTCTGCCCTTGCTGCACTCATCTATCAGATTTTCATGATCTCAAGCACTCATGAGCAACTTCCCACCACAGATTACTAAGAATTCATGTCTAGAAAGTTGATATTGGAAGGTTTGAATGTTGGGTTTCGGTTGTTTCAATGATGTTGGCTCTGTCAAGTTGTTTGATTTGCTTTCAAGAATTGTTAAAAGCCTTTTGAGTTGTATATACCACTGTGGGTTCAGTCAGCTGAACTCTTTGGTTTTCTCTAAATTAATTCTTCATCGTTATTCTTAGGTTGCCTAGTTCAAAAGTTTTTAAGAAGGAATAAGTAAAATTAAGATTAGTTAACTGTTTTAAGTGAGGATGACTCACTTACATATTATTAAAGTGGCTACCGTATAACAATTTAAATTTGAATACTGTGCACAAGATTCAAGAAATGTTACTTGGCACCCAAAAAAAGATTTGTAAAAGAAATAATCAAAATTAGAAAGATTTGCGTGTGTACGCGCGCAGTTGAAAACTGGCTTCGATCGGAATACGTCATAAATACTTGTACGAGCAAATGAATACAGAGCTGTCAGGAAAAAAAAAAGGGAAGAAAACTTGAACACAAAATAGGTATAAACCACACCAAGTATCCCATACTACTCGACGTAGGACCACTATTCCCATAATAGTAGCCTTGGATCCTGTTCGAGAATATGTTGAAAATATATTAATAATAAGAATTTGATAAATATTAATTATATTTTATCAATTAATATTATATGTAAACAAAAAATTGAAGGTTTATGGGTCAATGTAATGAATCTATATTGAGTTTGATAATTTGTATATATATCCTTTTGGAGACAACAAATTTAAAATTTGATATTTCAAATTTGATAGTTTGAGTGTAATGTTTCAAACAAATCTAAAATATACTCGGTATGTTCTATAATTATTTATTTAATTATTATTATTGCGGCCTGATTTATCGTATCCTTACAGCGATCAACAGAAGACAAATTGACACAATTAGGGTCCTTAAATTTGTTGCTGTTGTCATTTTGCTCATGCGAAATGCTCTAGAATGAGGGAAATTGTAGTAAGACATTTGGTAAACTACAAAGGATCTATTATGTGGCAATGGGAGCTTAACTATTGCTCTTGTGATGTGGTTGTATAGAGTATATCAGTATATGTACACAAATCCCAATGATCACCATTACCATTGTTATGCATAAGTATCCATCCACGATATGAGTTATAAGTGGTACAATTCATGAATTCAAAAGGAAGCACACAAAATTTTCTAATGCCGGTAACACGATTATTGCTGTTATTATCATACATTGCACAATCAAAAGCCAATATTTTGAAAGGATTAAGAAGCAATGATAATGGAGTTCCTGAATTGGGGAAAACCAACCTGACTATGGATTGCCATGGACGACAGACGGCTAGAGAGTTGTGAAGATCGGCCAAGTCCGGAATGCGTTGGAAGATGAGCGACAGCAGTTGTTTTGGGAGTTCATACCAACACTGTGCCGGCGGACAATGAAAACAAAAATATATTCATTTGGATATAATTTTAAAAATATTTTTAGATGATATGTAATTAAAGACACCCTTTTGAAAAGAGTGATAATATAATCATTAGGGTTTAATTCACACCTCATATTCTCACAAATATCTATAAGACCTATAATATTAGGGGAAAAAAATTGAGTTATAGTTCATTTTTATAATTATATTTATTTGTGCTATGCCTTGCTTCCTAAAATATATGAGAAAAATTTAATCATATAGATTAAAAAAGCATACAAAAATAAACTATATGTAATTTTTTGAGTACTTTTACATAGTTTTTATTTATATAAAAATCAATATATCTTAATCATTAAAAATATACAAATCCATCTTTTGATACTCTTTCAATATGTATGGTTGAATTTTTAAGATAAATTATAAAGTCATAGATATAAAATTAGTAGGTACGATTTAAAATATAAGTTATAACTCAATTATCTTGACCCCATAATATTAAATATATATTTAAGATTGGTCAGCTTTTTTACGAGGAACATATGTTATGCATCTATAATTTTGGAGATCTTTAATTTATTGTGTACTATAAATCTTTTTAAGATCATGATATTTCATAAAGATCTCAATAAAATTAAATATATATAGTCATATTGAGATTATTAATTTGTATTTATTTAAATAACACTTCTTGCAATAAAATTCCTAAAGATTTTAATAAAATTTGTAAAATGTAAATAGCTTGTAATGATATTTAAAAAGAAAAAGACTTTTGCAAAAATTATTCCAAAGATCTCAATAAAAAAAATTAAAATTTGTACCCATAATATGCAAATCAGAACTCTACCAAACTAAATGATTTAATTATGACACGCCACTCTATGAACGGAAAAAGCTACGGAGTATTACATGGCTGTTTGATTTCTACTTTTTAGTAGTCAAAAGTTACTCTATAGTAAAAAAGATAAATTTTTTAAGCGTTTAACTTCTTGCCTAAAATTAAAAAGTTTATTACTTTTTACTCTTTACTTTTAACTTCTGAATTTTAATGAAGTAAGAATCGAACAGGGACCGCGTATAACGGAACCTGGTAGCTCATCTGCATTGGGGGGGTTAAAATGATCCACTTATATATGCTAACCAAGCATTAAGTGGTCTTTTTAAAAAAGTGATCACTTTAATTCAATACATAAGATCATTTTCATTTAAAAATGGGTCCACTTGTATACTATTTTTAATTTTACATAATATTTGTTATATAATTTTAATATACTATAATAAATATTTATTATAATATAACTAGAATTAGAATTATTTTAAATAAAAAATTAAATTCAAATAATTTAAAATAAAAATGTGATATATATTTCATAATCAAAATGCATTACATAATTCGGAAAAAAAATATTAAAAGAATACCACTATTACATAATTAAAAACATTACATTTCATATAATTTAACGAGTATTGAAAATTGTTAGATATATTCCACTAAATCGATTTGTAGTTGATGATATTCTTATCATCACGAAGTTAGATATTTCTTTCTACTTGTCTAGATTTAGTTGTAGTTGTGATAAGTCATTTATTGTGTCATCGTAAAATGGTAACAGATCAAACAGAGTGACATGTGTCTCTCTCATCTTCAATAATCATAATGTACAATATGATATACGCTCTAATTATTTTAGCGAGATCCCCTTTATCCCAGAATCATGGTGGACCATGTACAATTGCAAAACGAGACGGCAACACAGTAAATGCTCGTTTTGCATCTATTTATTTATAAATGCTTGCAATGTCTCCTTGTGCAGGCTATGGTGACTACATCGTCCTCAAGTTCATGTTGCTGAGAAAAAGACCCAAAGTTGCTTACTTTTATTATTTTGTTTTAGTTTACAGGAGTGTGAACATTTACTCATCCACACGCACTTGTTATTTTTCACTCTTTATTGTTTCGTTTTTTCTTTTCTTTAATCATTTAAATGTACCACTTTCTCTTTTTATTTTTTAGAGCTTGCGCATAGTGTATAGTAAATGTGTGACCAGTCTCCTCACGGTTTCATTTATTTATTTTATATTATCGAGGTCTCACAAGTTCCAAGGGACTGCAAAGAGCTCACATGACATGAGGAAGCTGCAAAAATTATGTTTTAATTAAATGGCATCTTACAAGTTTATAAGTGCAGCCAACTTGTTAGCTAAGCACCACAAATTAGTCAGGTAAGTTTATTGCTTATGTAGTGAATCCTCTATAATCTTGTGTATGCTTATGATTATTAGTCTCTGTCAGTAACTTGGTTATATTTGTCTTCAGTTGAGGGGTGAAATTCATCTTGGCTTTCATGGCAGCTTTGACCTTTCCAGTGGCACTTTTCGTTTGAAATAAATAAAGAAGGGATAAAATAGTACTGTAAAAAATAAGAAGGAAAAGAAAAAAGATAGTTGTAAAGAAGGCCTTTAAATAATTGAAAAGAAAATAATGATGTGCTTAGAGAACTCTTTCTACTTATACAATCAATATGCATGACAAGGACATAAGAAAGTTGGGATTGAAATTGTAAGATAATGGTCATGTAGTGGTGATCTGATCAAGAATTGTAAACAAAATATATGTAAATATGCCTTCCAGATTTGGTTAAATTCCAAAGGGCATATGGTCTTCAATCATTGACGTTAGTTTTATAGGGAGTTCTATAGTTACAACACTTTAAATGATGATATCTATTATTATTACTTGCCAGATTTAGTAGTGGACTTGCCCTAGTATAGAGGTTTAACTTGCCATAAATTGTATGCAACTGAAGGAATAGTCAGAAAACATAATAATAACCATATAGTGTTCTATTGATCAGTCCTTAAGGCATGAGCATTTTTGCTCTAGGCCATAGAGTAGAACAATGTGCTAAATTGCATGATCTATGCAACTTGATGAGAACAGCTAGTAGTGCCTTTTGCCCTTTTGTCCATTGTCTCTCTTCTTAATGCTGGTGCATCACATAAAGTACATATGACTGGTTCTAGGTTTTTTAATTATTTGAGAATCCTTCAACAAATCTTGAGAGGTTAATTACTTGAAACTAATCACATATAGTACAAAGTGATAAGTATTAATTGAAAAAATCCACAATCCATGTCAGCTTTTAAAGTTTATTTAATGTTTCTACATTCCAAAGTTTAGACCAGAATTGGGAGGGTGAATGCCTAGCTATTTATGTGTTGGCCTTTCAAGATTTGAATGTCAAAATATACTTTGATTGTTGCATAGTGTCCATCTATTTTCCATTATCTTTTCATGTGATATTTTACCAATAATTAGAAAACAACCCAAATGATAAAACTTCTGTCAGAACTGCTAATAAAATATTTTCAGAATAGTGCTGGATGATTAACCACTTAACTCATGCACAGATATATCATCTTTTTGTTCCCAAAAGAAAAAGGGTTACATTTGTCAAATTCTGTACTGTCACTGAAAAACAGAACTTTTTATCCTCTAACTTCATGTTATTCAATTAATTTTAATTATTCAACAAATCAGTATTATAAACTATTTAAAAAGTATTACCTTAAATACTTTTATCATTTGAAATGTGAACAAGTTAATAATCATCATTGTAACTTAAGATTTCACAAATATAGCATGGACAAACAAAAGTATCATATAGCTGCTGAATTGCTTGTCCTTTTGTTACCTTGTAATTTTAGTGTTAAGCCTTTGCCTAGGAAATTAAAATTGGGTAAGTTGAACTGAATTTATGGCAGATCTAATTAATACTATATCAGTATGTCTTTTGTTGTCAACTGTTCTAAATTTATTCTTCCATTTCTGCAGAATTATACTTAAAACAAATTGATTAGGCATTGATACTCTCTCTTTTTGGCACGATGTTCCCCTCAAACACTTCTCTATGTGTCTCTCCCAATTTTTAAAATGTTTTATATTATTTATGTAGAGGTAGACAAAGACGAACTCAAACTTACAGATACAATTTGCTGCAAAAGTAAACATGAAGCACATGTACAATAAATATTACATCCATGTAGACACCTGCTTCTCATGGGAACTTTGGCTTCTTAATCATCTTACCTACTCCTATATCTGGCAAATGGGTTATCCAACGGATTCATGGATAACAATTTTACACATTAAATAGTTATCCATTACCTATTTAGCTACTCATTTGCCGGGTATACCTATATGGTAGTGAGACGTAACTAACAGGGAGACGTAGTGGTACGGTTATGCATGAACTCGAAGACCACAATAATAACACTAGCACAGAAACTGAATCCAGTAAAATCCCCAGGCTATGTACAATGGGGCTTTGGCTTTTGACCTTCTTATTGCAGCTATGATGAACTAGTGAACAAAAATGAAAGAACTTGTTAGCCGGTTAAAAATGTGGTCTCTTGTCCAAACAAGGAATGAAATGGTTCGCTTGTGGGGAGAAGCATCTTACTCTCTTCTTGATCCACCATCCAGAGAGAGTCGTCTGGACAAAAATCCCATAGTGGAGAGGCTATTGGTGGACAAGAGAAGCCACAAACTTCTCCATTGAAGCCCCCACAAACTGGTTTTATCACACCATCTTCAGGCAAACATATATCATCCCATATTTCATCCATAGATTGTTCTGTCTCGCTATCTTTCTGAATTTCACCCTTTTTTTCTTTTGCAGCCAACTTATCAAGTCCTCCGGTGTCATAAAAGTTCCTCTCCTTGTTCATGACTGGAATGGAGTCCACTGTAGGATGACTTGCTGATGATGAGGAGGAACAATTAGAATGTGATGAAGATGGAGACAGGTTCGACCTTTTCTTCTTCTCTTGAGCCTCTTTCCTCATATGAGTCCTCCAGTAATTCTTTATCTCATTGTCTGTCCTCCCAGGTAACTTTCTAGCAATTCTTGACCATCTGCATATATGATTGAATCTATGTATGTTAGATAAACTGATTCAAATGAAAAATTTAGATTATTTTACAACTTTGAGGAATGATTCAATGAAAGACCATAGGTATTTATTTTTATCAAAAGAAATCATATGTATCTTCCAAACCTATTTCCCCATTTGGAGTGAAGTTCAAGCACCAAGCGTTCTTCGTAGGCTGTCATCTTTCCTCGTTTGAGTCCGGGATGAAGGTAATTAACCCAACGTAATCTGCAACTCTTACCTGTTCTTTTCAAACCTACATCAAAACTATGTGGTTAATCCTTGGTCCTTTAAAAAACTGTCACATGCCCAAATAAGCATTACCTATCATGTGTCTCCCGCCACCTTCAAACCTGAAACTTTTGCTATGAAATCCCAACGGCGATCACCAAACAAGTTCACGTAGAAAACCAGCTGAACATCTTCATGTTCTGTCCAAGGACCCTTTCTGATTTCTTCCATCACCATTTCTTTGCAACCCCTTTTGCTGCCCTCTTTTACTCTCTTTGTCTTTCGCACTTCCTGTCAAATGATTCCACTTTCCACCACTGCAAAGTCGAGGTGGGTAGTACTAATATTTATACTAGACATTTACCACTGCAAGCAAACTCTGTGATACTATTTGTAGAATTTTTTATTTAAAAATTCAAGATTTTTAATCCCAACCGTACATTTTGGTCCAGGCATGCTCACTTAATGTTTAGGATCATTGTGCATATGATGTAAGCCATTATAGCAAAATAGACGAGATAAGTGGTTGATATGACGGTCTAACTTTCACACCTTGCTCTCCATGTTTGTTTATAAGCCACTAAGTTCACCGAGGAAAGTGCTGTTGGTGCTGCACAGTTTCTTTATTTCATAAATTACAGATGGAGAGTTGGAAATTATTTTAGTTCATTAATTAATGATGGAATATCCGATGTTTATGAATCTCCCTTTTTTTTCTTTTTTTTTTTTGGTATCAATCATAATAAATTATACTTTTTAAACTTGATGGTAGAGATCTTTTCACAATTAGGATAGAGTTTATGTCTAATAAGGGACTTAACTTTGATTGTTCTGCTTTAGTGGTTAGTGGAAAAGTAAATACTGAAAAGAATAACCTAAAAGAAGAAAGAATTAGCAAAACGATTGGTTGAAGTAGTGAAAAAGTTAATGGAAGATGCTAGATTTTCTTTCCCTTTAGTCCAATTTGTGTAAAATATGTGGTAATGGTGGTGTTCCTTGACTTAAGGGAAGGCCATAATAAATTGATAAGCAAGCTATCAAGAAGGAGAAGAAAAAGGGCAAGTGGACAAAAATTGAAAACAGGGAATACTTGGTCTTTGTATTCATTCAGTGCATTAGTTTCTCTTCAATAGTAATAGAAATTGTATTATATACAATCCTAATGACACAAGTACATATTCCTAAACCACTATTGTAAAAGTTTCCACCGGCTAAGGGTCAGGTTGTCCTTCACCGTTAACGCTTAGGTCCAATTAATCGTCCATAACTCCAGTTTATCCCATTTAACTTTGATTAGTTAGCTTCTAGATGCTAGTCATTCCCTTTGCCACCTAGCGTCTTTTATAACACTGTCAAGCTGATTCATGCATTTCAACTGGACTCAGCATACTAACTTACCTGTTATGGTTAGTCATTAGGTGTTTTAGTTTAGTAAAATGATTAGTGGAACCATCTAAGACTGGAGAATATTATCCCCTTTGTTTTTTAATTCAATAGACTTTTGCCTATAGTTATATTCATTAGTAATGGCTAGAAAATTTATCAAATCCTAAGCCATGTAGTTGGTACAAACTGCATGTTACTCTGCCAGAAGTATTACCTCAGTAACTCTTGAGTTCACACTATAGAAAGGAGAGAACATAAACTAAAGGCTGTTTTGTTTTTTTCTTGGCCTCTTGAGTTTGTATATTGAAAAAAAAGGATGGTGGAGTGAAACTTGGGATAAAAAGCATGCAGCACTAGGAAACATAGTGATAAAGAGATATTTACAAATGGAAGATGACATCAATCTGACCCATAGCTCCCAGGTAGTGAGCTACAGATTCAGAGTTAGATTAGATTAGATTTGTGGTGGTGATGTTAGTACTGTGTCCAACATTTTTAGAGCTATAGAAAAAACAAAAAAGCAAGAAAAAAAGGAATTGAAATTTAGATAGTGGCTCATTCCTATAATGGAATACGTCTTGTGGTAAGGAATAACCAGCAAAATGGGCCACAGAGACGGTGTTGCCACCATTCATGGTCACTCAATTTCACTTCTGTCTCATTCCTTCCATTTACCATAAAAACATGCGCGCGCGCACAGACACGATCTTTATTGCATGGAGAATTTGAAGAAGCAAGATGGAAGATGCAAAGAAGGAAAGGAAGCAAGTGTTTCGTGGGTTGGTAGATGAAGCACTACGACTTTGCTTGAATTAAGGGAATGAGTGGAAGGAAGAACAACAGAACAATATATCGTAAAATTGTGAATTTTCGCATACCTTGCACCAAAATAAATGGTGCAAGGCACTGCACACTCATTATTTCTCAAGCAAATTAATATATACACACACGCACGTATATATACACATATATTAATTTGCTTGAGCAATAAGAGGAAGGAAATCTAGTAAGTAATTATAATACTTTCATTAGTGTGAGGGAAAAAGAAGGGAACGACACGTTCACAAGGGAAACTAAGACACGATGTTATGTTAATGTAAGTTGATAAATTAATTATGTGAGAGGAGACTTGTGTAACCATTACTCTAGAAAAAGAATTACATTTACGAGAATATGTGAAGTATCTTTACGGTAAAGTTACTGTGTTTTCTTTTACTTTTTAATTTTTGGTGATCAAGGAGTGCACGCCTCGGCAATATCTTAAATTAATTCTTATGCTATAGACATGTTTGGAGCTCATTAAACTATTGGTTTTGAGCTTGTACATTAGTCATCCTTTTTTTAGTTATAATTATTATTTCTTCCACTTGAGACTTTATCTCACTGTGGATTCCCAAAAATCTCCCCTGGCAAGGAGGAGCTCTTACTCTGAAGGCTGGCTACCATAAACACATTCCAAGTTTGGTGGCGGTGATGGTGGTGGTGGTGGTGTGGGGCAGGGGAATCGAATTTGAAATCTCGTGGCCTCAGAAGTCTGTGATGATAATATGGATGTCATTGCACTACAGCAATGTTGTAAACATTAGTTTTATTTTAATTTTTTATGCAATCCCTTTCTTTTCTTCAAGACGATCCAATATATGACTCGTTTTAAAAGTTTGATGTGGCCGTTTTTGCTAATGATACACTAATTTTCTTATTATGATGTTGTAAAAGGAGGGATAACTTTATCCTTAATTTACACTACTATTAAATACACAATCTAATCCTCATTTCAGTTTAAGGCTATGTCAAATCAAGCAACACCCCTTTGTTCCTTTCTTTTTTTACTCAAGCAAGTACAGGGATTGGGGAGGGGAAATAAACAAATCTTGTTTCTTTATTTTGGGTAAGTTAGAACATTACAAATCTTGTTATAAAAAGAAAATTCCCTTCTTATATATGACTTGGAGGAATAGAACATAATACTTTCCTAGTAAATCCAATCTTTATCACTTGTACCTTCTATTCCTTTAATTCTTCATGTGACATGCACTACAAATAATACTTAATCATAGATTCTGATACTAGCCAAAATTGTCAGTTTTTATGTATATCAATGTTGCTGATAATTTAGGCTGTTTTATTGCTATATATATCTGACATCAGAATCATATCTGATAGTCATCACAAGAAGAGAAATGGGGCGGAATAAAAAACTTGTGCGGACAACCATGGGCTATTAAAACTTTCTCCTTTTTATGACTCCTTTATAAACTCCATGTATTCTGTCATCCCAAATTATTTGTCCCCTCGATGTTCTGAAGGACACTTTACATAGTAACACCTATGTGGGCATCAATCGAAGTTAGACACTATTCAACTGAAAATTAATCAGACTTACATGTTAGGCGATAAATAACCGTCTTTTAACATTTAATCAGAAAATCAATCAGACATAGAAGTAATTTTGAGAACGTCATCCTCTCATTGACTTTCCCAAAACTCCTTAAACACAAAGGAGGTTCTCTGAGAAAAGATTTAGTTCCATTTTTTGATTAAATTTGACAATAGTCCTTAATTTTATAAAATTGCACGCTACAAAAAAAAGTTTCAATGTTGACGGGTAGTCCGTGGAGGATAATTACTGCCGATGGATATTGCGACGGACTTCAGTCTCGATGATCTTAAAATCGACGGTCCATCGACAGATGGCGGTCAACATTATGCTTAGTTGCGACAGTAAGTGGTTTATTAGCCATTTCATTATTTGGTAGTGGGAGGTAGGGCGAGTAAATAGGGAGGGCTGAGTACGAGGAACAACAAATGAAGGGCTCAAATGTGCCGGGGGTCCAATGGGCAAGCAGTAACATTCCATAGGGCAAGGTAATATTGCGCATACTTTTCTTTCTAGGTGTCAGAAAATGGTATGATGTGCAGCATTTGGGACATCTACATCATCCTTGCATAAAACAAAGAATTGTGATAAAAAGAGAGATGATAAGTTGGGTAGTGTATGACATAAGAAGATAATATATAATAGTACATTTACAGTCACTTTCTTTTGTTTAATGCTCCAGTGCGATGCTGGGAGCTAAGCAAAGGATGGACATAAAAAAGGCACTTGTTGATGGATCAAGTTACATGCACTCGTCTCCATCAGTAAATTCAATTCCAAGTAGGGCCGTCACACAAATCAAATAGTTGATTCTTTGAAACTATTTCGACTTTTATAGTTTTTATTAATATTTTTAGGTCCCCATCAGTTATAAGTTCAACTGTAAATATGGTTGTAATATAAATTAAGAAGTTTAGATGAGATTTACTGTGATATTCCCTGCTTCATCTGCTGATTCATACAGTTTCAGATTTTCTTAGATTTTACCACAACCCCATTGTTAAAATGAAATAGTAGTAGGCATGATTGATTTGCACAAATCCAAATTACAGTAATATAAATGTACAAGAGACGCTATTTCATTCCAAGAAATATTTATGTCCATAGCTTCACTTTCCACGTGGTGGTGAGTGGTGACAAATAATGGGGGATAAGAGTTAATTTTGGAAAATATGAGCCCCTTTCCAATCAAGATAACGAGATGAGAAATGATTAAAAACAATACTAAATACTGTCGGCCACTTTTTTTATGAATGATTACAAGTAACATAAAATATTCAAAGCGACGAGGGCTCATATCATCATGCTTCAACGAAATTAATTGATGTTAAGATGTAATTTATGAGATAAATCATTGGAATCTCGAAGCTAAAATTCTTCTAAATTCAGCCAACTGTTTGCATTCCGCCGGTGTCTTGAGTGACAGAAATATGCTCACACTGTATACATATAAAAAAGGTGGAGTAAAGATCTAAAGTTAAGAAGGTTACAGAAGCTTATAAACGAAAAGGATATGTTACGCGACTCTTTCATGATTTTTATTTAGGAATTATTTTTTAATAAAAATTGATTGATAATATTTGTACCCTCAAATAAATAAAATATTTGATGTCGGTAGCAAATTAAAAAAGAATTAGTTTTATTGTATTTTTTTTTTTAAAGTTTTAGGGAAGGAAACGATTCCTTTTTAAATATTAAAAATTTATATTGTAGTATCTTTTTAAATATATATTGAGATTCTATAATTTTTTTGTAAACTTTTGTTAACAATTTAATAATCGGGTTTGGCTATTTTACATGATCTATTCTCCCAATTATTCTTAATGCATCATATAAATTATAAGTTTAGATGTTAAAGTGTTTATATATACACACACACACACAGAGATTTCTTTAGAGATTACTATTTGTAAATTTTATTTGTGTTAGAAATTTGTAAAAATATTAAAGTGCAAAATTTTATATTTTTTAAGTAATCTTTGTGTTGTGTATTTTTAATATTTCACTTCTAATATATTAAAAGAAAAAAGTTTCACATAATTTCGAATTATAGGATTTTATAACTTTATTTAATGTGAAGTGAAATGAATCTCTTATTTTAAAATTGAGAGAATAATAGATAATTTTTAAAAATACAACTCTTATAATTGAAGAAGTATTTCTTTTATTTATTATTGTAATAAATTTTTATATTTATTATAATTTGATAGAATTATCAAGCTTGACTTTTAGAATTGTAATATAATTTAATATTATACTCCATCCGTTCTGCAAAAAAGAGTTATATTTGAACTTTTAAAAAATATTAATATTGAATGTTTGATTGAGAATCGCATATACAAATAGTACATTTTTCTCATAAAATTTGTTACGAATGTTTAATTAAATATAATATAAGAAGATCTAAATGACAAATTATATATATATATATATATATATATATATATATATATATATATAAATTTATAATGAAAAGTTATGCAAATATATTTTTTTTAAATAATTTTTTAATTAAATATTGCTCTTGTTTTGGAACATGTGGGATATTATAGAATTGTCTAGCCAAATTTTTAGATAATACAAAAGTACAAAACTTTTAACATGGTTAGTACAAGTTGATTAAGTCAACAATTATTTTGATTGGTTATATATTTTTGGAGTTAATATTTAACTAAAATAAGAAATTTGAGTGCTGATTGACATCTTATATAAGTCATGGTGCAAATTAAAATAATAAAACAAAATTGTAATCTGCGTTCCTACAACTATAACCGATTAATATGATTGCGATTCTGCGACTGTGGCTCAAGTTGCTAGTCTAAAATCTTGATACTGTGGCTGTGGCTCAAGTTGCTAGGCTATAATAATAACAATAATACTAAGACCCCGTCGAATATGTGGGTGATTTTTTTTATGATAATTAATCTAATTAAAATATATTGAATTACAATATAGATTTGTAATTGCTCGATTGATTATGTGATATTCCATTACTGTATAACTTAAATCATATGAGTTATAATTAGGTCATTATTTGATTATGTTATTATTATTTGGTTATTATTATTTGGTTATTATTATTTAAATTAAATTAACTGTGTAATTATCTACAACTGTGATTTAAATTTAGATTCATATTTAGATTTATTTGGGTAAGAGATTTTAAATTTAGATTGATATTACAATTTATTTGGGTAGGAGAATATGATAGCATGCAATTCTAAGTATAATAAGATTACAATGTCTAATCTAGAATATTTGTTTGTATATAAAAAGTCAAACAAAAATCTTATTCAAAATCTAACTCAGTTCAATATTCAATAAAATCAATCATTAACGAGCTACAAAAATTAAAATAAAGATCTTATCCCTAAAAATATTATAATTTTCTCTAATTTTATTTTAATTTGATTCAACCTAACTTATCGCTTTTTCAGTTAAAATGTAATTTGTAATAAACAACAATTCTTATGTAATAAAATCAATTTATTTAGAGTTTTAATGTTTTTAACTTTTTATTGCAATAAAACTTTATTAAAATATGTACTAAAACAATGATAATGAATATTTATAAATTATAAAGAATTATAAAATTAATTTAATTTTTAAATTTTGATTATACAAACATATAACTATCAAAAATAAAAATTGTGATTGACACGGATAACAAAGTTTGTCCTAACTAATACATTGAGTTGAACTAACTAACAAATTCTAAAATTATTTCATTTTCTATTCTCCATTCATTTTAGAGTATAAGATTAAAATTGACTTATTATAAATCAATTTTATAAAATGCATTTTAAGGAAGTAAAACTTGTATTAATAAATATTACTTATTAATATTTTGTATTGACTAAAATACTATAATCTTAATATATTTAAAATTTTAAAATGATGCACGATCTTGCAAAATTTTTGGAATAGATGGAGGACATAGTACTGGTGCAGAATAGCACCCCAATCATAAATTCTTCAAAGATCAATAATATTAGAAATACTAATAAATTATACAAATAAAAATACACATAATGAGTGTGATAAATTTAGGTCGATATGAGTCACAAATCCTTATAAAAATTGGTCACATCAGTTTGCGTACAAATCCCGCTAGTCCTAAGATACCATTTCAACAACAATATAATTCGAACGGGCCCAATATTATTTGGTCAAGTTCAAACTGGAAATCTTTTAGCCAACATCAAGCAAAGCCCCATATTTGCCCAAGGCCTTTAAAACCTTACATCTTCAAGGCTTGCTTCAGGCCCAAGGACAAAGACGCAAGGGATTAAAATAAATTAATTTATCCATTATCTTAAAAAATAAAGTAAATTAAAATTCGAATAATGTATTGGTTATCGATCATTGGCTTTTACCAGATTCTTTTCCTTGAAATTTAAAATTCAAATAATGAATTTATTAATCTATTTTTCTATAAAATTTCACCTTAGGCGTTTCATAAATCTATGAATAAACTAGTTTTAGGAACAAATGTACTACATGATTATTGCCAAAATTCATATCAGATTAAGATAAAAATTCAATCAAAAATGTTATCCCTACAAATTTTTTAAATTTTATTTAATTTGATTTAACACTAATTATTTTTTTCTCCAATTATAATTTAATTTACAACCAATTACAATTGTTATGTAGTAAAACAAATTAATTTGAAGTATTGATTTTTAACTTTTTGCTGTAATTAAAAATATTTTATAAATTTTTAAATAAAAAATTATATCACATGTCACAAAAAAAAATTAAAAGATAATATAATATTTTCTCATGCAAACACATAAAAAGTTACCAAAAAAAAACTCAAAAAATCATAAAGTTTACAAATCCTACATAATATATCTATAGCAAAGTGCTATGACTGAAATTAACTAATTATAAACTACACATTTATTAAAAAATATTTTCATTTCTTATGGAACAAAAAGTCAGAGTTCAATATTTCAATACAAGAAATTAAATAAATAAATAAAACAATTTTTTTTTAATTGAAATATTATTTTTAACAAATCTCCAACCAATAAAAAGATTGAAGAATTAATATATTACTAATTCGAAAATAACATCTTTAACTAACAATAAAAAAATATATTATATAATAAAGTAATAAAATATTGATAAACATACGCACATTGATTTAAAATTATTCATATATTTCTCTTTTAACGTAATACTATTTTTAAAAATTACGTATTTATTTTATACGGCAATTTGAAATATAAAAAAAACATGAAAATACAAAACTTTATATGTAAAAGTAATCTATATGTTTCCTATTGTTTTACTTAAAATTGAAAACAATAAATTTCACAAAAGTTTTGATTTATAAGATTCGCAAACATGAAATGATCTTTAGTTTAATAATTAAAAGTGAAATATAACTCTAATTTTGAACTAAATAAATATTTTTAAAATACACATTATACGAATAATTAAATTTCAAGTATATAACATACTACATGTATCGATAGCCTAAATGAAACATTTAAATATCTATGTCAATACAAAAAACTCATAAAAAATAAATCCTACTAATACTTTTAAATAAAATACAAAAAAAAATATATGTATACTAAAATACACAATAATTTTTACATAAAAATTATAAAAATAAGTATTTGTGTTGTGCACAAGCTACGGTTCCAGTTACATTAAGCTTCAACAACGGCTTACTAAATTCAAATAGGATTGTAATTAAGTCGAGTCGAGTATTGCTTGTTTGAACTTTATTTGTTAAAAAAATTATCGAGTACGAGTCAAGTCGAGTAATGGAAGTTTATGATCGAACTTGATTAGAAAATTTATCGAGTTGTTCACAAATATTTCGAATAAGTTGAATATTTTTGAATTTTTGAGTATTTCTAGAATATTTTTCAGGTATCGAGTAACTATCAATTAACAAATGTTCAAGTCGATATTTTGTAAATTTATACGAACAAAATTTTTAAAATAACATAAAATTATTTTGAGTATCAAAACGAGTCAAGTTGAGTATCTTTTTAATCGAGTAATGGAATCAAGTCGAACATATTAAATATTCGAGTTAACTCGATAAATAACGAAAAAAATAAATTAATCAAACTCGACTCAATTAATAAATTTAAATAAGATTAAATCGAATAATTATCAAGTCAAATCAATCTATTATTAAGCAGGTGGACTCAAATTGCAACCACTCTTGCATATGTTCAACGTATGCGGCCTGGGTCCCTTGAACTTAAAGTTTTAAATTATGGAGTGGTGGAGATTGGAGAAGCCGGAGAAAATTTTGGCAATAAGGTGTGTCAATTTTGAAAATTAAGTTGATTTATCCCAACTAGATGAATAAGTGGTGTTCATTTAACTTCTTGTTACAAAAAGTAATAATAATTTATTATATTTGTATATTTATTGAATTAAATGAAATTAATTCAAATCAATTTCAAATTCAAGATTGAATTAAATAAACAATATGAAGCTAAAATATTTGATCATTTGGCCTGTAACAAAGAGAATATATACCCGGAGCAGTTAGAACTTGGAATAGAACATTTAGTTATATACGTTGTAGATATTTAAATTTGTGTAGCGATCAGCGAGTCAACTTGTTTTGAATATCTCAAACGGAAATATATAAAGAATTAATAAGTGGAGTAGAAGAGTAGGAATATTTCACCAACTACAGTTGCTACTAACTTCACTACTTGCACTCAATTTTCATGCATCCAATGAAATTTGAATCAAATTATGAGCGCCAAACAATCAAGAAATACATATCGGATACATGTTTTGCTTTTTAAAAGTTTTTAATTTGCCAACGAAAGTTAATTTAACTGATAAAATTCAACAAGTGCTCATATTAGATTGAAACTTCGAGTCTTATTAACTATCTTTCTCGGTGGATAATCTATAAGTATCATTATTAGTCATCATAAAGATCAGTGGCATGTCCTGACCCTAAATTGAGAAAACCCCTTCTTACTTAACTTTTTTGTAATTTTTTTTTTAGGAATCTCCCTTCATTTAAACCTTAAAAAAAATCAATTTGATATAAAGCACGAAAATTTTGTGTGGTTTCTAGTTAGTTATTTATTCATGACTTTAATATATACTTTCTTTCTTTAATGTTATATAAATGTCGTTTTCACTACAAGACATCTCTAAAATATTAAAAATGAAATTCAAACAATGAGTTAGCTTTATAGGGTGAGACAAAGAAATATTAAAAAAGAAATTCAAACAATCCGTTGAATTTTTTTTTATTGCATTATGTTTGTACATCCTTTACAGAATTACAGGTGCGGCTGATCTTAGAAACATTGCATTCTATCATTAAATGTTTTCTCCTAATTAAATATTCTCCTCCGTCCAATTTTAATTATCATTTTTAGTTTCCTTACTTGGCTTAAATTGGCATAGACAATAATTAAGAATCTCCTACCTAAATTACTTCTTCATAAAATAGTTTTCGATAATTATAAAATTTATTGTAACAGATGTGTAAATTATGCAATTTTTTTATAGTCATTAATTATAAAATAGTGTACCTCATATTATTTCTTAATAAAAAAAATTATACAGACAATCAAAATTGGACAAAAACAACGAGTATATAGTTTCCAAAAGTTTGCTACTTAAGTGGAGCAAGCGTAAATGCAACTACAGAAGTACACCAAATGTTCAGTCTAGTAGCGTGAGGAGTTGTCCGCGCTCAATGTTAGTTTCATTACATGCGATTTTGATAAGACATTTAACTTTTATCTCGACATATATGAGCACTATCGAGGTGTTGTTAAAATATAAGTCGTAACGGATAATAAATAATGTGGGCCGAATTCTCGGGTCCGAAAGAGTGGAAACCTACCTCCTTCCCCATTTTTTTGAGCAGAAAAAATAATATCACAACTACAGAAGTACTACGTCACTTGTTTCGGTTTCACGCTCATAAACTAATGTTGATGTTTTCATTTTATGGTTAATGGTTATATATGTTGTGCAGATGTTGGAGTTTTCAACAATCTACGCAATTAAACCATTATTTATTTTAATTTTTTTTCCAAATGACTAAATTTGGTGCATAAAGCTCTAATTATAATTTTATACGTATGCCTTCCTATTACTTGTTTTCTTAACCGATTGTGTTTGTGTGGGAGAATTATAATGTTTCTTTTTAATAAACGTTAAAACTAAAAAGGGGTTACGGAGTATTATATTGCGTGCACAAATTCTGTCAAACTTAATGGTTTTGAAGAATAAACATTAAAAAAATTTGATGACATTTTGCCTTTATATACTGATGAAAGCCTTTGCGTGTATTCATCAGTAAAGCAATCTGGGTCAAAGTACTACGGAAAACAGTGAAAAGATAAAGAAATTAAAGTTGAAACACACATTTAAAAATATGTGATACAAATTCAAATATTAATATTTGAACTTGCTTTTTGAGTTTTAGCACTCTATTATTGAATGAAATGTGTAAAACGCAAAACATGTCTGACTCATTGTAGATATCTCACCCCTTATTAGTTAAGAATCTATTACAACACCTCATCAATTAATTCAAACCGTTACTCACTATAAATTGCATGCAAACAAATTTTGTTATTCACAAGTAATAAATAACTTAATTGCTTGGGGAATATATGTATACACATATATTAAGAAAATTAAAATTTATGATAAAATTTTGATAACTTGATAATTTTTTTTATCATTAATTATTATAATATAATAATATGCAAATGAGAGAGAGAGTGTTGTAGGGTAGCGTGACACCTAAAAAGCAAATGAGAAATAATAATTTATCAAATGATATTTTAAAAGACATAATAGATAAGTTTTTAAAAATATATAAAATATCAGTTATTAAAATAATATTAGATCCTAAAATACCAATAATTGTGAAAGGGTTAGAATTTTGTTAAAAAGAGCTAGCCAGAGATACAGGTGTCGAAAATTCGGAGAAGTTTGTTGAATAGTGAATTGTCAGCCGCATTATATTTTGAATTTGTCTACACACACCCCCTTCCCGACTTCCCATTCTTCCTTTCACACCATTTTCACCCGACCCGAACTCTCAATCCTTCTCCCTTTCCACTACATCATTTCTTATAAACCCAAACATCAAAATCACCATCACCATCACCATCACATTCACACTTCTCTCCTTTTCCCACCATCTTCCACAGAAACTTCATCACTTCCCCTATTTTTCAACTCACCCGTGACCAAACACTCCTCCAATGGAGGTGATGAGTTCCAGCTCCACTTCCAGATTGGGAAGAAGTACAAGCAATTCAGCAATGGAGTTATTATACAACAAAAAATACAGAGATCAGAGATCTGAAACCAGTCCTGAACGGACGAAAGTCTGGACTGAACCTCCTAATTCCATCAGAAAAGTTCCCGTTGTTTATTATCTCTCCAGAAATGGCCAACTCGAACACCCCCATTTCATTGAAGTCCCTCTCTCCTCCTCCTCAGACGGTCTTTATCTCCGAGGTCTTTACAGTTTATTTCTGGAAAATTATTTACAGTAAGGTTATGGCAAGAATTAGATTTTGTAGGAACTTTTAGTAATCTTCATTTCTTAATTTCTGCTTTGATTGTTCTGCAGATGTCATCAAGCGTTTGAACTCTCTCCGCGGAAAAGCTATGGGCAGCATGTATTCATGGTCTTCCAAACGGTATGTATAAATGATTTTTTTGTTTTTTTTTTTCAATATCTTCTGTTGTGTTGGAGAAGATAATGCACTATGTTTTACATTACCTTCTGCTCTCGTAGCGAGCAGAAGGTAATGTAAATTATTGCCATTGTTTACGATTGTTTTTGTAAATTTGTGTTTGATCAGGAGCTATAAGAATGGATTTGTATGGAATGATTTGTCGGAGAATGATTTCATCTATCCAACGCACGGCCATGAATATGTTCTTAAAGGTTCCGAGATTCTCGACGGTCCCAAATTTGACGAATCAGTAGATTCCACCTCGAAACATCCGCCACCGCCGGAAACTTCCAGGTCCAGCGGCGACACTGATTTTCCGGTAGTCACAAGGCGAAAAAATCAATCATGGAGCTCAATTGATCTCAACGAGTATAAAGTTGTCTACAAGACGGAATCCAGCGGCGAGTTAGCCGGAAGAGCCGCCGCAGACGCTTCCACACAAACCGAGGATAAACGGCGACGGCGACGAGTAATGAATGAAATCGAGGAAAAATCGGGGAAGAGTAATAAACAAAATGTCAGTACAGAGTTAAGCAGAGACGAGATTTCGCCGCCGCCGTCGGAATCAAGCCCCGAAAAATTAGAATCGCTGTTGAAATGCGAGGGGAAGGAGATCACAAAGTCCGACGGCGAAATGAGGAACGATCTAACGGTTAATAATCAGCCAAGTGGGCGAATGAAAGCGTCAACGGTCCTGATGCAGCTATTAACGTGCGGTTCGATCTCCTTCAAGCACTGTGAAGATCACTCGGATTTGTCGTTGATGTCGCATGAGAAGGCAGAGCTACCACGTGCAGGGCAAGGAAAGAATCAGGTGGAGAAGGATGCAGGGGAGAGTTTGGTGGAAAATAAGAATGTGTTTGGAAATGGGATTAAAGTGAAGCTGAAGGGAATGGTGGATAAGGAGTATTTTAGTGGGAGTTTATTGCAGGAGACAAACAAGGAACAAATTCCATCTCTGAAGAGGTCCAATTCTTACAATGCTGACAGGGGGTGAGGCAAAAACATTGGCTTAAAAACTGTGTTTTGTTTTTGGTAGCCAAGTATTTTTTGGTTATTTAGTTAGCTAAGTGTGTTTTCTTGTGTTATTTGTCATGAAAACTAAAAATAGAGTTTATTACATATTGCCAGACATAACAAAATGCAAATGTTTTGTTCCTAGGTATGAGTTTATATGTTTTTTTTTTCTTCTGATTATTATATAGAGTTTAGGCTAAGCGAAACTTTAAAGTCAAATATTTGATAATAAACTTTTCAAACGAAAGTATTTAAAATCTATCAACCGGACGAAGTCTTTTGGATAACTTTTATCATCGTATGTATGACAAACATAAAGAGAAATGAAACATAGTTTGTTAGTTGTCTAGAAGCATCACTATTTTTGTCATAATGTCTGACTTCTGGGGTACGAGCAACGAGACCCGCGTTTCAAGTACTAAACGCCAAGTAATATGTCCAAACGATTGGTTAGTGTGTCGTTTGACTTTTATATAAGTAATTTTAAATATTTTATTTATTTTAATCTTTATTTCAAATATTTTTTAATTGTATTATTTTTCTCTATGTTAATATTGTGTATTTGATTCAGGATTACATGTCTAGATAATAAATTTTTTAATAAAATTTTGTTATAAATGTTTAATTAATAATAAGATAAAAAAATTATAATGACAATTTTAAAAAAATATAACATTATAATAAAAAAATTATACATATATAACTCTTTTTATTGAATAAATCTTATTTTTAAATATATTATTTTATGAGACAGATGAAATATTGGATATCAGCACATTTGAATATCATTTCTTACTCTTAAATTTAAATTTAAAGTACTTTAAGTACTATTATGTTGAATTATAAGAACAAAAGAGAACAGAAATCATAAATCAAAAAATATATAAATAATGTTATACGGAGTAGAAGTTAAACGTACCAAAGGTCAAAATTGAAAGAGAAAAACCATATAAATAATGATGTACGGAGTATATGCTTAAGTACTAGTTGGGAGGATGTTACTTTCTGATGTGGATGATGTTTTTTTCGATATTCGATAGTTTATTTGAATTTTAATTAATTTAAATTCGAGTTCAGTCAAACTTTTTAAGAAGGAAATTTTTTTTAATATTTATTTTCTCTATTCATAAAATTCAAATTTAATATTTTATTTAAGAAGTTTATTCGAATTTGATATTTTATTTAAAAAATATAAACTTCTTATCGCTCAAACTAACGAGTACGGTGAGATATGGATGATGTTAGTAGGTGTTTCTATTCAAGTAAACTTTATGGTTTTGCTAAATAGCCAACTCATTTAGTCAAAACATCATGCGGAGTATTTAATAAACCAATACGATGTGGGGTTGCTTTTTCATCAGCAAACTAGGCAGTTGTCCTCTTGGTTTGCTGCTTTTAAAGAGATAATAATTATAACAAAAAGAAAAGATGATGATGATAATAATAATAATAATTCTTTCCACCCCCAATTAGACGTATTTTCTGATCTTTAAACCAATAAACAATTAAGCATACTTCTTTCAAGTTATATACCCCACCGGAGTCATAAATTTGACAGCAGGGGAGCGGATGTACGTTGTTAATGGTAAAAGAAAACACGTGTTCTTCATTTCATTTAGCTTTTGCCCCGTTAATCAAGATATTTGCATATCTATGGGAAAAGGCTGACCTTTTTCTCTTGGTGTTTGTACCAAGTTTTTTAGCCCACCCCACACTTCTCTCCACGGTCATGGTCTTTTTCTCTTTTAGCGCCAACGGACTTTTCACGACTAGAGAAGTAAACGAATTAAATTATTTTTCTTTTTTATTTGATTTAATTTATTTAGAACTCATTTGGTTCAACTAGTTTATAGGTATAGGTTGAGTAAACATGATCGTGGGTCAAATTCAAAAATTTGAATAAACTCAATTCGTTTATAATATTTGACTAATTTAATATAATTAAAAAATAAATTTTAATGGACTCAATCCAAACTCAATTTTTTTATGGCCTTATTTTCAATCTTGAAGGAATCTTTCTACTTGTACAATATTTTGTGGGTTTTAAGTGAAAAATGATACTCCTTTTGGTCTTAACAAAATACTCCGTATTATTTTGATTTGTAATTTTAAATTAAAAACATAATATTAATATTCATTAAAAAAGTTTATAATCACTTTTTGGAAAGGATGGAGAGTGTTTTAGCGAAAAGCTAAAAAATTGTCACTAAAAAGACGGTATCATTCATGTCTCGAAAGATGTAATTATTCTAAGATAAAAATGATAATATTATTTAAACAGAAAAAAATTGAGAATTAGACCTTAACTTCTGTCTAGAAAAATTGAGCTCTCACCACTGTGCCTATTTTGGTTTCCAGCAATTTTCAAATTTTAATAGCCTTTCCCTTCATGATTCCGAGTCAGAATACTCTGGTTTGGAGTACAAATTCTTCTGGCATTTACTTGTAATATGAAAAATCAATAATATCTTTTAATCATTTTCAGAAATTCCAGCTAAGTTACTTGTTGGTCACCCTTCCTCTTTACCCAACATAGTGCTCTACATATATAGGCTGTTGAGCATACTGATTTTTCTTGAGGTTAAATGAGTTGACTCAGTTAGCTACCAACAGTCCTACCTCCTGTTATATTACCCAAACCCATCTATGGAGACTTTTGTTGCAGTCGACTATTCAATTCCGACAGAGGATCTTTGCCTTAAAAATGTAACGATGGCCCGGTTTTTACCCTTCACGACAAAATTGATCTCAATAAATTAATGTTATTTGCGGTACATCGTCCAACTTTAAAATTTAAGTGGAGACAATAACTTGACAATGTTTTAGTATAATAAAAAATTTATTTTATTAAAACTTTAATCATAAATTTTGTGAAGTAGTACATAATTTTTTAGAATGTTATTTTTTTTTTAATCAATGGAGTATTTGAGTTCAATTCTCTATTTCATTTAGTATTCTATGTTTGACAAAACTTTACCTTTTTTTTTCATCTATCTTTTAGTCAACTTTTAACGTGGTCTTCCTTCTCTTAATTTTGTCACTTCAGTCATTCATCTATCCATAAGCATTCAATTAAGTACTCTTGTTCAATTTTGTCCCAAAAAAATAAATCATATACATCTCATGTGACTTTTTCTTAAGGGCAAACTTGTCTTTTCATATTAGATTTATTTTAAGAAAAAGAAAATGACATTAAACCAATACGTGTACTGAAATATAATGTTCT